>CM042333.1:5000-562500 GCA_023566125.1 Zingel zingel
GAAGTTAATGCAGAAGACAGTTTGTGCCAGTAAAAACAATCCTAGTCTATGTTCTCCAGTCAAAGTGCTGCAGCTAGAAAACATTTGGCTCTACGCCAAGATTATTACTCTCACAGCCAGTTCTGATCAGCGCTGTCAAAACACTGAGTTCCCAGTCAGAGGCTTACTTTGGAGCTGGAACTAAACTTACCGTAAAGATTCTTCCATATATACACTGACATAAATGTTCAAAATATCATTAATATCATAGAAAATGAGGTCAAGTTATGAGTGCTACCAGTTATGTTGTTTTCTTTTTAAAATCATATGCTCTTAAATGGACCTTAAATCAGCAGTATTATACTGTCAAGTTTGAATTTGGTTAAAGCATTTCTTCAGGAGTTGTGTGTGTGCACATTTTTTTTTTTTTTAAAAAGAGCCCAAAGTCAGTGTACATCTGTCAGCAGTGAGAGGTTGAGCAGTTTTTCTGTAGCCTCGTATTAGTGTGAACAACTACGAGCCTGCTTACTTCGGCAGTGGCACCAGACTGACAGTGTTGGGTAAGAAAATGACAAAAATCATGAGCAGAAATGTTTGTTCCTTAGATTTAGTGAGCCTAAATCTGCTCAATTATTGAAGTAAATACTATGTTTCATTCAGCGATTTCTGAGTAGGTTTGATATCAAAAGTGCCACAGAAAATGACAAATTTATCTCCCAGGATGAATCTTTTAAATCTTATGACAAAAACATCTACATCTGGTCCAAGCACTAGACTTTGTTGGTATAGTTAACGAATCAGCTCAGAGCTGGGGAATTTGGCATTTTGCACTTAAATTGTTCACAACAGCAAACAGTGTCTCATTTGCAAAACCGCGAGAAGTGAAGGGAAAAAAGAAAAAAAAAAACTTTGAGTCTAACATCTGAGATAAATAAATGGTGATTGTGATTTCCCTGTATGTGTGCTGGTTGGTAAAAACTAAAACTCACAAATAAAGTAAAAAATGTCATGTCAGCTGTTCTTTACATGCTAGGCAATGATTCTGCTGATTTTGGAGAGGGGTAAAAAAAAAACATTTAATGAAAGGAAGAGTTGGTAATACAAGAACAAAAACCATGTTTTCTTGTTATTAAATCTAAATTCACAATGGATCTCCAGGATTTGGACTGTGCAGCTTTAATTTAATGATGCATGTCCTTTATCCTTGCAGAAAAAGACCATGATATCACCCCACCAACAGTGAAAGTGCTTCCACCTTCAACAAAGGAGTGTCGAAAACAGAAAGACGGACCAAGGAAGAAGACCATTGTTTGTGTGGCTAGTGGATTCTACCCAGACCATGTCCGTGTTTACTGGCAGGTCGACGGTGACAATGTCACCTCTGGTGTGGCGACTGATAACGCTGCCCTGCGGGAAGGCAAGCATTACAGAATCACCAGCAGGCTGAGGGTCTCTGGAGAAGACTGGTTCACACTCGACAAAAGCTTCACCTGCATCGTCGACTTCTTCAATGGAACAGCAACAAGCAGTTATCAAGATATAGTTCTGGGTGTTAAAGGTCTGTTCTTTTGGAACTCAAATGATCTAATCGGAATCTTTTTGTTTTGGAGAAAATGATTATCTGTCCTCATCTAATCCATTTCTTATTCTTCTATCATCAGGTGAAGAAGACGAGACATGACAAGAGGTAAGTATTTAGTCTTTAAATTTCTGTGAGTGATTTTTATGTATGTGAGATATGTGCATTTGTTGTGTAATGGTTGTCTAAGCTACTGGATGAATAAAGCAAGCATCCATCCATCCATCTCCACAAAGTGCACTGGCCGTTTCATCTTCATGTCACTTACTGGATGTAAATGTTTGAAATTTCTGCAGAGTATTATTTGAAGATCTCACAGACGGCCAAACTCTCCTACGCTCTTCTAATCATCAAGAGCAGCCTCTATGGCCTTTCTAGTGTGGAAGCTTCAGGTTTGTCCCACACTGTGGCTTTTCTCTGCCACTTACTTCACTTGACATTAATATAGGAAAGAACGAGTAATAAAAAGAGCTCATGTCCTGTCTGTTGCAGCGTTCAACTGGAAAACGGAACTACTGAGAGCTGAGGCCTGAACAAATGAAATTTATGGGGAACAACATTGTTGAATCCTGTAAATAAAACATAAAAAAATAAAACCTTTATATGTGGATGTGCATTTGCATTGTGCTAAACTAGATGGCGATCTCTATGTGTATTCTTGTTGTAATCTCAAAGCTACTGTATATCTGGCATGCAAATATGTTGGCATCACATTAGAAATACTTAATTCTGTGTGCTTGTGAATAATTTGATTCATTTTTTTATTCTTAATAAAAGCATTTCAGAGAATCTCATCAGTCTTGTGCTTTTATTTCTCTATATATTTTTCTGATGACATCTCAGACTGTTAAACTTTCACTACATTCATTTTATATCTAAATCTATATCTGGGTCAATCTTCATATCAGACATTGTTGATATAATGGTTGATTAAATAGGTTAGACATTGCTCTCACGTCTCATCTGACACTGAATATCACTTTTCCACAGACTGTGTCAGGTATTTTTAGCTGCTCGCCTATCTGCATCTTTTCTGAGAACTCAGTCATTTCTCTGCTACATAATGTTGAAACATCTCAGCTCAGGGAAACTTCATCAGCAGGTTCATTTGGGTCTTAACATTTTCCATTAAGCAAACTGAGAGGTGACTAAAGTTTCTCCAGTGACATTCGATATGATTAAATACTATCAACCAAGCTGTTTTATTCTTTGTAAGAAATCATTTGAACTTGTTAAACTGGGTTTATTTACAGTATCAGTCTGACTGATACTGTAAGTCATATCTATCTTTTTTCACTTTACACGAGTGAGAGAAGCCTACGACGGTTTACATTCTCTACGTGACTAAAGCAGTTCTTCCTTTAGTTCAAACGCCGTCAGTAGGAGAGTAAATGGAAGAGTGTTTCTGGGTCAACTGAAGCTACACAAAAAACACAAATGTTTACTGTCATCCGGTGCAGAAATATGCATTTGATTTTAAGTAGAGCATTAGAGCAGTAAAGTTAGAGAGATTCAAAACGTGCCAACAACACATTTAAATAGTTACTGTAACTGTAGTCCAGTGGTGGAAGAAGCATTCAGATCCTTAATAAATAATAATTAAATACTCTAACAAGTACAAGTTCTGCATTGAAAATGTGATCCTCATTAGGTGTACTAGACCTGCACTACACTTCAAACTCTTCCTCCTGAGTGAGCTCAATGTAGCCTCCTTGGCTTGTTAAAACTAATGGAATCAACTTAAAGAACAGCAGCAGTGGAAGAAGTATTCAGATCCTTTACTTAAGTAAAAGTACTAATACTACACAATAAAAACATACTCCGTTACAAATAAGGTCCTGCATTGAAAATGTTAGTATCATAAAGGTAAATGTACTTAAAAAGTACAACTAACTGTAACCCAATGCAGAAAAATCCTCACAGTAAAAGTTCTGCATTTCAGCTGGACCTGTTGGCCTGTATATTGTTGGGTTGATTTTAGTTTATATTAAGACATTGTATTTTTTAAACTACATGTGTTTTGGGTGCAAAAATCTTAATTTGTAAAGTAACTAAAGCTGTCCGATGAATGTAGTGGAGTAGAAAGTACAATATTTCTCTCTGAAATGTAGTGGAGTAGAAGTAGAAAGTGGCATGAAAAGAAAAGACTCAATTAAAGTACAAGTACCTCAAATGTGTACTTAAGTACAGTACTTGAGTAAATTTACTTGGGTTACATTCCACCACTGCTGTAGTCTCATCATTTCCATGTGACCCACTATGTCCCGGGTTAGCTGTTCCCTGCAAGACCCTGGCTGATGAAGGAGGAGGCTGGATTGATGGACAAACATGGAAACTGAGTGACGCAAGTATGGAGAGCTAACAGGGCCCATAGTTAAAAGGGGCGTAGCCTGTGTATGGGTTTTTTTTTTTTTCACCGTTTTTTTGTTTTTGTTGTTTGGAATGTAACCCACATGCAGGGTTGGCCGAGGCCAAGGGACAAAAACTGAGAGAAAGGTCTAGTTTGCAGTCCAGATGTATTTATTCCCAGGATGGTAACCTCAATCTGCAGCCATATTTTACAGTGCAAAACCTGGCCCAAGAAAATAAATTAACTGAAGAGAGAAAAAAAAATTCCCAATTAAAAAAAGCAAACATGGAATAACTAAAAGCAAAACTGCGAAAAAAAACTTAAATAAACCCCCTTTCATAGGCCACATCCCGTTAACTATGGCCAGCATGAAATCCAGCCTCCTCCTTTATCTCTAGGGTCTTCTACAGGGCACGGATGAGCCCTCACACCCCAGTTCACATATTAAATCGTCTATATTTAAAGATAACTTGGTCTTTTACTAAATGCTGTTCAAACAGTCCCTCATCAACAGAAGTGGGAGAGAGAGAGAGAAAAAAAAAAAATAGTAGTAGTAATAGCACAGTTCAGAAAGTTAGTAAAAGTCATGTATAAAAATTATACTTAAGTAAATATACAAAAGTATTAGCATAAAAAAAAAAAAAAAAAAACATACTTCAGAGTACCAAAAGTAAAAACCACACACTCTGCAGAATGGCCCGTTTCAGAATAATGTATGCTGCTGGATTATAATTATTCATGCATTAATGTGTTCAGTACTTTATTGTCGCAGCTGCTAAATGCATGCAACTTCATTTTAATTACTTTATATACTACTACTGTGGGAATACCTCTTATCTTATTTTAATCTACAATAATACATCATCATTTATTTTCTGGTAATATTTTGTATTATTTTTCTGAATCCTCAAAGCAACTTAAGTCATCAAATCAATGTAGTGCAGTAGAAAGGATAATATTTGCCTCTGAATTGTAATGAAGTATAAAGTATCAGAAAATGATATTTAAGCACAGTATTTGAACAAATGTGCTTACATTCCACCACTCATCAAACTATGAATATATCTACTTCATCAGTTAAGACCCCAGCGGGATTCAAACGACTTCAACGACACAAACATAACTACCAACACTTTCTGTTTTCTCCATGTGTTTCCTTAAAAACACGTATGTGTTCGCTGGAGTCACCTAAACAGGAAACAGTGTGTGTGTGAGACCGCAACAGAAACGAGAGAGAGTGTGTGTGTGTGTAGGGCCCAAAATGCTGGACCCCACAAGGTTAAAGGTCTGTTTGAGGGTTAAGACTTGGTTTTAGGATTAGGGTTAGAATTAGGTTATGGTTAGGTTGAGGGTAAGGGTTAAGGTTAGGCATTTAGTTGTGATGGTTAAGGTTAGGGTAAGGGGCTAGGGAATGCATTATGTCAATGACGAGTCCCCACAAAGATAGTGAGACGCACTATATATATATATATATATATATATATATATATATATATATATATATATATATATATATATATATATATATATATATATATATATATATGTGTGTGTGTGTGAGAGAGAGAGATCACACTTGTATGTCTTGTTTGCTTTTCTTGATTGTCTTGTTGAGTATTCCTATTAACACTTGTGTATGCTGTTTTTAGTGTAAAGCACTTTGGGTTTACGTACACACACAGGAATAAAGTGGTTATGTAAGCATTTGTGCCATGCAATACTGACCCTTCAAAATGTCTAACAAATTTAAAAAACAAACACCTCTATTCTATTACACCAGTGCACAATATGCAACCTGAGACACGGTAACGTACAGCTCTCTTCTAAATTAGAGATTTTCATACGGGAGTTTTGTATGGAGCAGGACTTGTGTACTTTGTCCTACAGCTGCACTGAAACATCAGACCAGTCTTAATGCAAAGTCAGAGCCACACTACAACAACCTGCTGCCTCCAGTTTAGATCAGGGATCGCATGAAACCTTGTCCACCGATATTCAACAAGAAGAGTCCGGTTTCTACAAGAACAGCCATGTTTAAAGCTTCCAGTTTCACCTTAACACCATCATCACCACATTTACATTCACAAACAAAATACAGCTTTATCTTATAGGCCTAAATAAAGCTAATATGCATCTTCTTTCCATTACGAGACTTTTCTTGAAACTGCCTGAAACCTTTGTAAGACATTTTTTTTGTGAAAAATGCAAAAAGCCAAACTGCAATAGATCAGGGTTATCAAATCCTCAGCAGAAACAATTGATTTTCCAGAAAAACAAACCAAGATATTCACAAACCAAGAAGAGTAAAGTGTATCCAAACAAAGACTCACTTTAAAACCGCCATCATCACATTTCCATCTACAGAAAAACACACAATATGAAGAAAAAGTCATGTCATCTGTAAGCACTGTAATGTAATATTCCTGTCTTGATGATGATGATGATGATGATGTATGTGTTATTTAAAGTAGTACTTTTTGTGTTTTATACCTCTTTCTTGTACTGCTGTGACATGTGAAAGTAAAGTCTTACCTTCTCTTCTCTTGTCTCTAAACTAATCAAAGCTAATATTGGACAATAATCCTCTGAAGGAGACATTTTAACAGATATAAATCCCTCTTATAAATAACAGCCTGAAACCTTTGAAAGGAAGTAGTTCATATAATGAGAGTGGAACAAAGCACCTGTGCTTAAGCCTGCCGCGTCAGCAGCCTAATTAGTGCTAATGAGAAATCACCTGGCACACCTGGGGCACGTTCACTCTCAACACAGTGTGCACCTTTGTGCTACGGTTTGTGCAACGGCTTTCAGATAGGTTTTCTCTCCTTTGGTGGGTGTGTCTCTCGTTTAGGCTGTGTCACAGGTGATACCCAATCAGCAGAGACCACAGACTTTAAATATTAGTTAATATTAACACTCTATATTAATTAATATTAATAAAGACATTAAGTGCTGGATGGCTAACAACTTTCTCCAACTTAATGAGAGTAGCCTAATAGAGGAGACACACCAGCCCGATAATCGGCCGTCTGACAGTCTGGCGAGGTCGGTGACTCGAGTCTGTTCGGTGTGTCCCGTGCCGTCGGCCGTCCGAGGAGCCGTCGGCCTTCATTTGGGCCGACCTAACATGTTCAGTCGGAGACAGGACAGTCGGGACTCACCCGGAAATGGGGAGCGGATGAGCCTCTCAAAATCTGATGAAAATCTTTCAAACTGACCTTTGTTGATCTGAAATGAAGACAGATTCAGAAACTGCACGGCCTATTCCTCTCTTAACATGTTCTCAGGAACACGTTTCAGTGAACTATTTTAGTACAATATGAGATCGTATTGTGAACGAGCCGCCATGACAGTCTGGCTGTGAATTTCTGGAGAAAAAAGAACTAGTGTTGACGAACTGACCAAAGAGCCGGTTAATTAACCCGACTCGTGGCACTGAACCGGGAGAATCGAGTGCCATACGTCAATGAACAGACTCACTCCTGTTTTCAGGAAATGAGCTGCCTAGACCGCGCACCAGGCTACTGAACGAGACCGAATGTAACCGTGCAACCGGCCGGCCCGCTCGAGTCATGTAATCAAGCGGTGTCTTGGTTCTCGGCAAGTTTGAGTTATTAACCGAGCCTTGTTTCTGGTGCATCTTAGATGATTGTGTTCATGGCAATTCACACATTATCGAAGTACATCACATACAAATACACGTCATGTTATCTTGGTAGTTATGTTAAGTTAAATGTTAGAGAAGTGAATGTTGCTACATGGTAGGTAGGCTGTCACGAGGAGACCACGAACCAGGCTACTGAACGAGATCGTAAGGACCGTAACGACCATAACCGAGGGTACTGCATGAGTCTATGTAATCAAACGGGTGTCTAGGTTCTCGGCAAGTTTGAGTTATCAACCAATCCAAGAAGCCTTTATTTCTCGTGCATCTTAGATGATTGTGTACATACAAATTCATAGGCTACATTATCGATGGATATCACATACAAATACACGTCATGTTATCTTATGTTAAGTTAAATGTTTGTTACATGGTAGGTAGGCTGTCACCAGGAGACCGCGCACCAGGCTACTGAACGCGACCGTAACCATGCCTAGTGCATGAGTCTGTGTAATCAAACGGGCGTCCAGGTTCTCAGCAAGTTTAAGTTATCAACCGATAGCAGAAGCCTTTATGTCTCGTGCATTTTAGAATTGTGTTCATGGAAATTCATAGGCTACATTACCAAGGGGAAAGTATTATATCACATACAAATACACGTAATGTTATCTTGGTAGTTATGTTAAGTTAAATGTTAGAAGTGAATGTTGCTACATGGTAGTTAGACTGTCACGAGAAGGCCGCGCACCAGGCTACCAAATGTAACCGTGGCCAGTGTGTGAGTCTAGGGTCGGTCAGTAGGAGTGTGTAAATAGTATGTTGAGACCGAAAGTAACCGCAATCGCTCGAGTCTTCCGCGGTGTCTTGGTTTCTGGCCGGGGAAGTAAACTCACAAACCCCCCCCCCACACACACACACACCGTCGAGAGCACGCGAACCGGTGACCGAAGCTATTAACTCGGTTGGCCAACCAACGACTGTCCGGTTGAACCGACTCGCGTAAAAGAGTCGGTTGTCCCATCACTAAAAAGAACCACGTGACGTGTTCGTCCAATCAGCTGCCGGTTTTCATTTTCTGGGAAATAATCAGACTGGTAATGGAAACAATTCAGAGCAGCGGCGCCTGCTGCTATGGAGACGTATTACGTTTTGTGCACGTGCAGAGCGTATGCTCAAGTCAGCGTTTCCTCGGTGTGTTCTGAGGCACTTTTTGGACCTCGGGGACCTGACTGATCAGTCCGACTGGCTTTTCTGCCGACGGTCGGCCCGTCTGGTTGGTGTGTCAGAGCATTAAGCCATGTTGTTTTGCCCCCCCCCAATTCAGTTGACGAACTTTCGAAAAATTTGGGGACTTTAGTCTCAAGTGTGCGCCCTTTTGCCAGAAATCTAGGTTTCATCTTTGACCCAGCATTAAAATTTGACAAACAAATTAGTTGTTCAAATGTAGCTTTTTTCATCTCAGGACTATTGCTAAACTAAAATCATTCCTCTGTTGTAAGGACTTGGAGACTGCTATTCATGCTCTTATTTGGTCTCGTATTGACTACTGCAATTCCTTGTATTCTGGGATTTGCCAATCATCTTTATCATGCCTGCAGCTTGTCCAGAATGTGGCTGCTAGATAGTTGACTGGTACCAGAAGGAGGGATCATATCTCCCCGATATTGGCTTCTCTTCACTGGATACCGGTCAAATATAGAATCCATTTTTAGGTAATGTTACTTGTATTTAAGGCATTATATGGATTGACACCTTTATATATTGCTGATCTCCTTACCCTACATCACTCCTCCAGGAACCTAAGATGGTCTAATCAGTTCCTTTTAGCTGTTCCACAGTCTCGGATGAAAACAAAGGGTGATCGTGCCTTCTCCGTTGTGGCCCCGAGACTCTGGAACAAACTTCCCATTCATATTAGGTCCTCCTCTACTGCCGACATCTTTAAGTCTTGTCTTAAAGCACATTTTTATTCTTTGGCGTATGATTTAGTTTAGGGACATTTGTATAGAAGTCTGTTTGTATGATGTTCATTGTGTCTATATTTGTGTTGTCTTCCTTTGTTTTTATAACATAACTTTGTACAGCACTTTGTTCAGCCTAGGTTGGTTTTAAATGTGCTCTATAAATAAATTAACTTGACTTGACTAATATTAACAGTCTAAGGCAGAGGCGTGTCTGCAAACTCGTAATAAAAAGGCAGAGCACTTTCAGTTTAAATGAACGTGTTGCTACGTTTTGTCAGGGCAGAGCGTGGCCCTGATGATTGGGTTAAAACTGTAAAACTTGCAAGAGACAGACAACCAGAGTACTTTAGAATACTTTAATTCAATGGCAATATATGAAGGCGTGTCATGTAATTCAACAGATATCATTAATTCATTTGCAATAGTGAGTTAGTAGCAGTGGTGGAAGAAGTATTCAGATCATTTACTTAGCAAGTTAGTTACTTAAGTAAAAGTACTAATACCACACTTCTTTTGTCTTTTCTCTCTTTATGTAATCCCCAGTTTTCTCCCCTAATCTTGTACTGCAATGAACATGCGACTTAAGTGAAAGTCATCAGGAAAATGTACTTAAAGTATTAAAAGTAAAAGTACTCAATGCAGAAATCGTATTTTATAAACTACATGTGTTTTGGATGCAAAAATCTTCATTTGTAAAGTAACTAAATCTGTCAGATGAATGTAGTGGAGTAGAAAGTACAATATTTCTCTCTGAAATGTAGCGGAGTAGAAGTAGAGAGTGGCATGAAAAGAAAAGACCAAAGTAAAGGATAAGTTACATTCCACCCCTGGTTCCTAGATAGAAAGAAAAAGTCCAGTATCAAGCTGCTGAGTGAGCCGAGCGCCCCCCTGTGGTACAAACTGGAACACCAAGTCACGCAGTGATTCAAACCACCAGGAGCTTTTATCAAAATATTACTTTTATTATCAAATAATTACATAAAAATAAACCAAACAAAGAGAAAATACAATGCTTTATCAGTGAAATGCCAAAAAAATATTGATTAAAAAAAAAAAAAAAAAAAAAAAAAAAGAGTACAGCAGAGATGGAATCATTTCACTGGAGTTACATGTTAAATCCTTTTAATGATCTGAAAGTAAAATCATCCTCTAGAAAACAGAGAACATGTAGAGTCGGTCCAAAGAGTAAATAAGTTATTTAAAAGACGTGGCAGAGGAAGAACGACAAAGAAACTTTGACTTTTGCTTCATCACATTCAAGGTTTACATAGTTATTTTTAGGCCCCTGTTAAATGTTTCCATATTCAGTGTTTAATGCAGCAGTGTCCAAACAGACTCCCTGAACTCCGGGTTCACAGAGTTAACTACATCCACAGTAATCTGCCCCTTTTTTTATTTCACTCTTGAATTGCGATTAGGGCTGCTCGATTATAGAAAAAAATCATAATCACAATTATTTTGGTCAATATTGAAATCTCGATTATTTACAACGATTACCGTTGACTTTTGGAAAGATGCTGCAATTACTGAACTTAACAAACAGTTCAACAAATCAACAGGGAAAACACCTGGAACTGTGGCAATCCCTTCTCTTTTTTTCATTCAGAACAAGTAATGTGCAAATTAATCTTTTTTTTTTTTTCCGCGATTACAATTTCACTAATTGCACAGCCCTAAATGTGATTCTGCACAACCTGGTCAGATATGAGTGTTTGGAGTCCTTTTGGCAAAAGTTCAGTATATATATATATATATATATATATATATATATATATATATATATATATATATATATATATATATATATATATTTTTTTTTTTAAATTTATTTATTTATTTATTTTATTTTTTTAAATGCAGTCCTCCAAAAACAGCTTTAACATTTCAAACACTCTCTCTCTCTCCCCCCCCCCCCTCCCACCCGTCCCACAGTTTTTAAACCCTGTGCGGCTTCAGCCTAGCCGACCAAACCTGTCCTTGTTCTGCGAGTGCCTGGTACAGCTGGCACAGCAGAAGCTGGAGTAGTACGAGTTGGAGCAAAGTCGGGCGTAGACTATCAGCTCGCAGTTGGCGAGCTCCGGCTGGTCCACGCACTCTGGAGGCACGACATTACCTGCAGCACAGTTGAAAGACATTTCCTCTTTTTAGTGACACATAAAATCAGTTCAATACACAGAACATTGTGTGGTTGGTTGGTTTGTTTGTTTGTTAGTTTATTAAGATCCCCATCAGCTTATGTCTTAAACAGAAGCTACTCTTCCTGGGGTCTATTATTTCATAAGAATATTACATCTATATACTATATTCCATCTTAATATACAATATTAAGATGGAATACATACATCCATAACATTCATACTCAAAATACATCAAAAGAACACCAAAAACATATATGGTGTTCTGTGAAGTAAATTCCTCTTAACTGAATCTATGTGAATCACAATCAGTGCGTTTACATGCACATAATATTCCGGTTTTTGCCCTAATTCCGTGTGAACGCAGCGTCCCTCTTTCATTCCTTCAAGCAGCTTCAAGAAAAGGTTGGCGTAGCGATGTGTGCGCATATCCAAAAACCTGTTGATATCCAAGTCTTTGATCATGTTCAAAAGTAGCTGTGTTTCTCCTTCTTATCGGTTTTGCAGCCTTGCAAACTGTTGGCTGGTTGGTTTGTGTACAGCAACCATAGCAACACACGGAGCTGACCATAAGCCTGCTGTAAAAACCCAGATTGAGACGTATATTGCGAATGCGCTGTATACATGTCCAAAGAATGCCTCTAAAACCAGAATAATACCGGAATATCCCAAATATCTTACTCGTAAAATGCTTTATTCGGGAAAAGGCCTTATTTGGAATATCCAACCAGAATATTCTGTTTACATGACCTGTATCAAATTCGGAATATTGTCATATTCGGAATAATAGTGGAATATTGACATACATGTAAACGTAAAATGAGTGTCACACTGTTACACTTTGTTTCTGCTTGTTTGTTCACCTGCATGGCACAAAACTGGTTACGTTGTATTGTCTGAAAAAGATTTGTTTTTGGTTCAAACATCCTAAAAAACATCGGCCTCATCAGTCTGGTTCCACATCTCTAAATTGTCGCCCATATGTCACATTTTCTTTCAGTGATTCAAATAGTAGAAGTCAGAATAATGAAATGAAAAAATTAAAAAACATTACCAAATTTAGTTTCCCAGCTTAGTGCCGCTGATGTCAAAATAAGAGTTTAAACCATTCTTTCTGACAAACCAGAAGCTAAAACTAATTCTTACCTAGACATTGAAGCTCAAAAGCAACCTCTTTCTGATTGTGTATCACACTCACGGAGATCCACAAGGAGAATCTGGTGAATCTGGTTCAAACAATGATTCTTTTTTCAAATGGGTACTATGTTGCAAATGCGTGCATAAAACCTGAATGTTATCCTCACCTTGTTGTGTTTCTTTTGTGACTCTAACTTCGGCCGTGGCACTCACAGAGTATATGCCAGTGTAAGCGTTGCAGGTGTAAGTGCCCTCGTCTGAAGGCTTTACGTTATTCAGGATCAGGCTGCCGTCAGAGGACATCAGGATGGTACGGCCATCTGGACGCACTGGGACACCGTTCCTGTAGTCAAAGAGGAGACAGCCAGTTAAGGCTTTGTGTCCTTATTTTAAAAAAAAAAACTCAACTCAGGAAAAGTACTACTTCTACCTTATCAAAGTCATTTTTCTGTACGTGAGAAAATGCAGTATAGTTTATGTTTCTTATGAATGATTTTAACTCCACAGCAGATGATAGAACGTATTGCAAGTTTGAGCTTGTATTTACAACTGGATTTTTGAGTTGTGAACTTTGATAATGTTTTTAAAAACAAATTCTGTTAAAAACTTCCAATTCCCTTTTTTATTTTATTTTGGAAGACCTGAATATCTTTTCAAATAAAAAAACCTTTTAGTTTGCTAATGTCCTTTCAATATTTTGTTTGTGTCACTTTTACAATTGTTAGATATCTGACTCCAAATGTGCAGTTCCTTCCTGTCAGCATCGAGGATAAAAAAATAGGATAAAAATTGAGCTTTATAATGCAATAAATGATCACTTTTGATGAACCCCCCGCCCCCACCCCTCAAACAACGATTACCTGGACCAGCCGATGTTGACGTTGTCTCCTGACACCACACAGGGGAGCATAGCTGTGTTGCCTTCAGACACCTGGATGTTATTGGGAGCTATGGTGATCTTCAGGTCGGCTGGATAAGAAAACCAGAACAAAATCATTAGTTTTTCAGCCTAAAAGTCCTTACATCCTCATAAACCCACACTGAATTATTCTGGATGATCACCCCCACTGTCTATTATCATGCCACTCACATACACTGACCTCTGCTGGAGCTTAAGTGAAATTACAACATCGATAGATGTCAACAGAGTACTCATGATCAGTCTTGTATAAAGTACTTGAAAGCAATATTTGAGTAAAAGTATCTAACCAGAAAATAACTTAAAGTCACCTTTAAAAGTTGAGTAAAAGTCTTAAAGTATGACCTTGTTTTTTGTACACGCTGTAACTATACAAATCACAACATGTAAAGAGGAACATGTTGGAGTTATTTTGTCACTTATTGGGAGCAGTAGGATAGATGGAGCCAGTTACCTCCAGGATCTGTGCTAAACTAGGCTAGCGGTGGGGGTGTCAGACAGAGTTACGACACGCACGGAGATGAGAAGGGTATGTATGGACTTATCTAACTCTGGGGGATACGGTGAATAAGACAAAGTCCGAATAAGTCAGCATGTTCCTTTAAAGCTATAGTGCGTAGTTTCTGTCGCCCCCATGAGGAATTCTAAGTAATGACAACAACACTTTCGGCTCTTCCACGTGATACAAGCGATGTGTGCGCATATCCAAAAACCTGTTGATATCCAAGTCTTTGATCATGTTCAAAAGTAGCTGTGTTTCTCCTTCTTATCGGTTTTGCAGCCTTGCAAACTGTTGGCTGGTTGGTTTGTGTACAGCAACCATAGCAACACACGGAGCTGACCATAAGCCTGCTGTAAAAACCCAGATTGAGACGTATATTGCGAATGCGCTACATGCGATACAAGCCTTCCGTGATCGCGCACCGCACCCTGCCCCATTCATTTTTTTTTTGTAAGGAAAAATCTTTCGCTCCAACGTACGAAAACATTTCTTGTAAATACGGCCACGGGTGTGTAACATTATCTTCATCACGAGTAACGGAGATGCTTAGGGAAAATGTATTGGAGTAAAAGTATACATTTTATTTAGTGAATGTAGTGGAGTAAAAGTAAAAAATTCCAGAAATATAAATCACGAAGTAAAGGACAGATATGTGATAATCCAACTTAAGCACAGTAACAAAGTATTTGTACATCTTTACATTACAACTCTGCTCATGCTCATGTTCCAAACTGCATGTTATGTGTTGAGCTTGATGGCAAATCATGGAACTGACCTTGGACTCTGAGCTGCAGCTGTCTCTGCTCCAGCTGCTGCTGAGAGGAGGCGGTACATGTGTACACGCCAGAGTCTGCAGACTTCACAGAGCTGATGGACAGAGTGCCGTCTGAATGTTGGCTATACCTGCAACACAGCAGAGAGTCAACCTCAGGTTGACTCCCTCAGGTATAATTTCCACTGGACAAGGGGGACATGCCCCCCCCCCCCCGTCCACTTTTCCAAATCCCGTTTGTGTCTACCCCACTTTCAAATTGTGAACATTTTTGACTATATAAAATGATTCTCTCAAGTCTTGGCTATCGGCCCCTATATAAACAATGAAGAAAGTAAGACCTCTTTTTCTTATACATAGTTTAGTACTATACTTTCTGGCAGATTTTATTATGACCAACTTAATTATTTCCTGGATTTTGTATCATCATAGTCCTTAAATGTCTGGACCCCCCAGACCCCCGGTTTTGTGTCCCCGCCACTTCTCAAACCAAAGTTACACCCTTGTAGTCAACACACTTGTTCACACACACACACACACACACACACACACACACACACACACACACAACAGGAAGGGTCATCTTCACAGTTTAGCAGGACAATACGTCTGCATGTACAGTTATGCAGCATTGAGTGTATTCAGATCCTTTACTTATTAAGTAAAAGTAGCATTAACACACTCTGAAAATAGGCCTGCCACATTACAAGTAAAAGTCCTGCATTCAAAACCTTGCTTAAGTAAAGGTACACAAATATTATCAGCAAAATGTACTTAGAATAAGAATATGTTACAACTTAATTGCATTTTTTCCGGTTACAAGATCATTTCATTGCCAAATAGAACATCTTCTACATAAAAAAAAAATCCACTTTTTCTTTTCTCTGGACTTTGACAATTGCTTAGAAACACAATCAGATATGTATCAGATACTGTGTATACATTAGTAGAGCAGTGTGATAATTACCTGGAGTCACTGAGGGTGTGTCCATCTTTAGTCCATTGAATGTTGACAGACTGAAGTGCTGAGGAAGGGACGATAGAGCAGGACAGTCTGGCAGTTTGTCCCGCTCGCATTTCCAGCAAAGATGAGCCTGACCGCTCAATACTGAACCTAGGAGAAATAACAGTAACAGAAAGTCAGTGGCTGTTTCATTTCATTATTTACAGCTACACACATTTATTATATATGAAAGAATACAATATATTAAGGTTCACCGAGTTTGGGGTTTTGTGTCTACAATCTTCAATTTCTCATACATATACAGTGAGGAAAATAAGTATTTGAACACCCTGCTATTTTGCAAGTTCTCCCGCTTGGAAATCATGGAGGGGTCTGAAATTGTCATCGTAGGTGCATGTCCACTGTGAGAGACATAATCTAAAAAAAAAAATATCCGGAAATCACAAAGTATGATTTTTTTTAACTATTTATTTGTATGATACAGCTGCAAATAAGTATTTGAACACCTGAGAAAATCAATGTTAATATTTGGAAAAGTAGCCTTTGTTTGCAATTACAGTTGTCAAACGTTTCCTGTAGTTTTTCACCAGGTTTGCACACACTGCAGGAGGGAGTTTGGCCCACTCCTCCACACAGATCTTCTCTAGATCAGTCAGGTTTCTGGGCTGTCGCTGAGAAACACGGAGTTTGAGCTCCCTCCAAAGATTCTCTATTGGGTTTAGGTCTGGAGACTGGCTAGGCCACGCCAGAACCTTGATATGCTTCTTACAGAGCCACTCCTTGGTTATCCTGGCTGTGTGCTTCGGGTCATTGTCATGTTGGAAGACCCAGCCTCGACCCATCTTCAATGCTCTAACTGAGGGAAGGAGGTTGTTCCCCAAAATCTCGCAATACATGGCCCCGGTCATCCTCTCCTTAATACAGTGCAGTCACCCTGTCCCATGTGCAGAAAAACACCCCCAAAGCATGATGCTACCACCCCCATGCTTCACAGTAGGGATGCTGTTCTTGGGATGGTACTCATCATTCTTCTTCCTCCAAACACGGTTAGTGGAATTATGACCAAAAAGTTCTATTTTGGTCTCATCTGACCACATCATCCAAATGGTCATTGGCAAACTTAAGACGGGCCTTGACATGTGCTGGTTTAAGCAGGGGAACTTTCCGTGCCATGCATGATTTCAAACCGTGACGTCTTAGTGTATTACCAACAGTAACCTTGGAAACGGTGGTCCCAGCTCTTTTCAGGTCATTGACCAGCTCCTCCCGTGTAGTCCTGGGCTGATTTCTCACCTTTCTTAGGATCATTGAGACCCCACGAGGTGAGATCTTGCATGGAGCCCCAGTCCGAGGGAGATTGACAGTCATGTTTAGCTTCTTCCATTTTCTAATGATTGCTCCAACAGTGGACCTTTTTTCACCAAGCTGCTTGGCAATTTCCCCGTAGCCCTTTCCAGCCTTGTGGAGGTGTACAATTTTGTCTCTAGTGTCTTTGGACAGCTCTTTGGTCTTGGCCATGTTAGTAGTTGGATTCTTACAGATTGTATGGGGTGGACATGTGTCTTTATGCAGCTAACGACCTCAAACAGGTACATCTAATTTAGGATAATAAATGGAGTGGAGGTGGACATTTTAAAGGCAGACTAACAGGTCTTTGAGGGTCAGAATTCTAGCTGATAGACAGGTGTTCAAATACTTATTTGCAGCTGTATCATACAAATAAATAGTTAAAAAATCATACATTGTGATTTCTGGATTTTTGTTTTTAGATTATGTCTCTCACAGTGGACATGCACCTACGATGACAATTTCAGACCCCAAAATAGCAGGGTGTTCAAATACTTATTTTCCTCACTGTATATATCCAAACTTGGTGTTTTCCAGATTGTACAAAGTTCAAGTGATTGTACATTTTCTTTTTTATATTCTATGTAGTAAGCCTTTTTGTTAGATTGTTCTTACCGAGGGAGAGGACCATCTCTGGGCAGTGAGGTTGGAACCAGCTGAGAGGATCCCTCTATGAGGCACACACACACACACACACACACACACACACACACACACACACACACACACACACACACACACACACACACACAATATTGGGTGAATGTTCCTGTCATAATTCACTTACATAATGTCACATTAACACATCATGCATAAAGACCGGCTAACTTTTTTAAGGTCAGCATATTCTGACACAACCTCTGACATCATCTATGACATCAGGGCTTTGCACCGAACTTTGTGTGACGGACTAATTGGGGTTAAAGTCGGTCAAATTAAAGTTTTGACCGAATCTGGCCCCAATTAGCCAACAGCTGAAGACATGAAAGGGTAGAGAGAAGGTGAATGACATGCAGCAAAGGGCCACAGGTTGGAGTCGAAACTGCGGCCACTGCATCGAGGAGTAAACCTCTATATATGAGTGCACGCTCTACCAACTGAGCTATCCATACAGGTTTTGAATTTGTAAATAGAAATCAAATGTTTATTTTTTATCTGTGATTAACAAGAACAGATAAGGAATGATGACAAAATATTGATGAAGCAAATGACTTCCATACAGCAGGTTCAAACTGCTTATTTTTGCTAACACTTTAGAGGAAGTCTTGCACAATAACTCCACAGTGGTTTTATTAAACAGATGAAATTATTTTATCTCTGCATTTAGAGCTGGGCAATATGGAGAAAATCAAATACAACAACATTTTTGACCAAATACATCAATATCGATATTATGACGATTTGTAGGGTTGACAATTGGTGTTTTTACAAAATGTTAACACAATGAGTTTTAGATAAATAATCATCAATAATGTGGATATAATGACTAAGGCTTGAGTTATGGTTGTGCCGAGGCTCCACGCAGAGCGTGTGTGTGTGTGTGTGTGTGTGTGTGTGTGTGTGTGTGTGTGTGTGTGTGTGTGTGTGTGTGTGTGTGTGTGTGTGTGTGTGTGTGTGTTGTAGAGCAAGTGAGAGAGTGGCGGCAATTAGCTCGGAGCGAGTAGTGACTCTAGAGTCATGGTGAGAGTAATAAAGTGTCTCCCCTGTGTTTTCTGACCAAGGTGGGAAATCTGGAGCAGGAAAAGTTAACCCTCTCCTTGATTTCATGTTGTTTATGGAGAAGGAGAACCAGGAAATGAGTCGGGGGAAATGCAACACTACCAGGCCACGGCCGAGTGACGTGCGTCGCCGCGACGTGTAGTTAC
Source organism: Zingel zingel (assembly GCA_023566125.1). NCBI lineage: Eukaryota > Metazoa > Chordata > Actinopteri > Perciformes > Percidae > Zingel > Zingel zingel. The sequence goes on from CM042333.1 coordinate 24,118, forward strand.
ATTTTTCAAGAGGTGCACGTCAGGCTACAGCTTAGGGTCGGTGTCTCCACGCACCTACGTATACTTAGCCAGCGTAGATGCAGAAGCATAAATCACGCTTAAAGGAGAACTCCGGGCAATTTTACGTTAATCCTGATCGCTATAAGTATGTGAGTACTGTCGATAGCAAAAAAAACGAGCCGAATCGGTGCTAGCATCATGGAGCTACTGCAGCTAATGCCGAGAGCTCCCATTTAGCTAACACGGCAGTTTTGGGGGCATATCATAAAGAGTGCCTTTGTTCCTCTTAACAGACACAAAATGCAATTAAAATGTCTGTGCAACATGAACAGGGCCCTTACATGACAACAAGATGCGTTTTCAACTCAGACATTGTTTCAATTCACCTACCCTGTTAGCTGCTAGCTCTGATGAGTGAGTGTGTTCAGCCAGGCTTCGGTAATCATCATCAAGCAGCAGTTCTGTGTGTATTTGTAGCATATATATCCATTTTGTGTGCAATCCATCTGGCTTTGGTGAATAGTAGTCTCTGCAGTGGCGAACTGTTTGTTAGTTGCCTTAGCCAGGCTAGCAGGTTCGACCGGCATATCCTTCTACCTCCTCCCCGCCTTCCCCGCCTGCCGCAGCCAACAACAATCCACGGGCGTCCGCTGGTCTGGTGGATGTCCTCCAGAGGACAGTTCATGATTTCGCTGCGAAATTTTTGCAGCGAAAAAAGTTTATTTCCCCCTCAAAAATAGGTAATTGAGCACTGTAGTGGTTATGATAATATCAGTGACTATGTAACTACATGGAAACGGGCCAAATGATGCCTGTTTCTTGTACAGTAATAGCGTTACTGAAGGCTGGCTCTAGCTCCATAGTTACGTTACTCCAAGCTTCTTCCCTTGTGAACACCTCCACTCTTCTACGCTACGATCTGCTGTTTACCTTTTCCTGCTACAACTGAATTCCCGCGGGACTTCAGCGCAAGACTACAGCCAGCCTGCTGTAACGCTGTTACTTTACAAGAAACATGCATCATTTGGCCCGTTTCCAAGCATGAACTGTCCTCTGGAGGACATCCACCAGACCAGCGGGCGCCCGTGGATTGTTGTCGGCCTCAGCAGGCGGGGAAGGCGGGGAGGAGGTAGAAGGATATGCTGGTCGGACCTTCTAGCCTGGCTAAGGCAACTAACACACAGTTCGCCACTGCAGAGACTACTATTCACCAACGCCAGATGGATTGCACACAAAATGGATATATATATATATATATATATATATATATATATATATATATATATATATATATATATATATATATATATATATATATATATATATTCTACAAATACACACAGAACTGCTGCTTGATGATGATTACCGAAGCCTGGCTGAACACACTCACTCATCAGACGGCAGCTAGCAGCTAACAGGGTAGGTGAATTGAAACAATGTCTGAGTTGAAAACGCATCTTGTTGTCATGTAAGGGCCCTGTTCATGTTGCACAGACATTTTAATTGCATTTTGTGTCTGTTAAGAGGCACAAAGGCACTCTTTATGATATGCCCCCAAAACTGCCGTGTTAGCTAAGTGGGAGCTCTCGGCCTTATCTGCAGTAGCTCCATGATGCTAGCACCGATTCGGCTCGTTTTTTTTTTGCTATCGACAGTACTAACATACTTATAGCGATCAGGATTAACGTAAAAATTGCCCGGAGTTTTCCTTTAAGTGGGTAAAGGCAAATACAAGAACAGCTAGAACAGTCTGGTAAGTTTAAACAATTACATCACTTTACTGCAATGTAGCCTTTAAAACCAGGAAAAGACAACACTTTTTGAAGACGATATCTCGCCATATATATCAATATCGATATATGCAGACAGGGCTGTCTGCATTACCTGAGACAGACAGGTAAATGTAGCGGTGGTCTCTCTCCTGTTCACGAGTAGCCACGCACAAGAACCAACCAGAGTCCGCCTTAGTCAGAGGACCAACTAACAGGGAACCATTGGGCTGCTGGAGATGCCTAAGGAACATAGAAATAAAGAAGTAGAGAATAATCACAAACGCTGACAGAAAGCCTTATCAAATATACTGCGTGTGTGCTTCTACTGACCTTTGAGTAGACAGAGGGACGCCGTCTCTTCTCCACTGGACACTGACAGTGGAGGACGGCGGAGGGCTGACTCGGCAGGGCAGCACAACTGTCTGGCCCACCAAAGCTTCCACTGTGGAGGGGTCCGTCTTATCAATGCTCACTTCTCCCAGGGTCAAACTGAGGAAAGAGGAACAGGATACCAAGACAGAAGGAAGGAAAGGAAGAAAGAAGGATGGAGGATCAGGAGGAAGTTGGAAGATTGAAGTGAGGAAGAGAATGAAAGAGTCACTTTATGCTCCACTGTTGGTACTTTTATTAGCAGTCACCAAAGCAAGCATAAAGATCGCCCACAACCTGGCTTCAGAAGTTTATCAGAGAGAAAAGACAGAGAGGAAACCCAGCTTTGGCTCACAAACGGCCCATGCGACATGAAAAGTGACGAGACAAAACAATGCAATCTTCACCCAGATAACAACTAATTCAGTGCGCTACGATTTAAAGACAAAAGACAGTTTTCTTTACACCAGAATAAATCCAAAGTAAGTTCCCAGCGTGACTAGCAACTGGCAACGTCCCCAAAAGAATGCTAAAACCTGTGATGTAGCTCAGTGGTTGGCAACATTTTTTCAAATGAAGTACCATTTTATGTTATGTTCTCGTTAATCCGTGTGCCATATCAGATCAACATTAAGCCTGCCATCATCTACCGAGCCCGCTCAGGCAGTGTTATTTTTTAGTTTGTTTCATATTTAATGAATACGGATGGGGAAAAAGTAAATCAAACTACCGGGAATGTGCTCCTGCCAATGGCTGTGAAAGAGGTCATTTGGGATTGGAACATTTCCAAAAAAACTCTTACACACATATTGCCAGTGTGCCATTGGTTGAGCTACCGCATGCCAACGGTGGCACGCCTGCCCAAGGTTGCTGACCCATGATGTAGCTAATACACCCAACTACACAAATGTAAGGTGGAGAAAGACAGAGTTTAGTGACAACACAAAACCAACAACATAAAGCATCGCAGCAAAACCTTTATTAGTGTGATCTAGTGACATCAAGGTGACAACACAAAGCACAAATGTGATGGCGACCGACACAGTGTGGTAGCAGGCACACATAAGCACAAGACGACTAACGTTAACTCCACACAGACAGTGAAAAGTCCCACAAGCATTAAACAAAAAAGAGCTGTCCATTTTAGGGTCGCTGTGAGGTTGACGACTTCCCCCGACATTTTGTCAAATTCAAAAGGAAGAAACAAGGTGTTGCAAGCATGAGAGCGAGAGTCTGTGGAGCTAGAGGTACAGTAGCGTAGCTGTGGTTGTATTTTACAAAGCAAGGGGTTCAGATTATATTAGCATTACAAAAATAATGTGTGTCTACATAATGAAAAAGGAATGTTGAATAAAATAAAGCACATATATAAAAAGAGTAACTTAACACCAGGCTGACTGCCTTCTCTGGTTAAAAGTTGCAGGTCTGTTGCATCTGTAACCACACCCAGTTATGTCATGATGTGCTGTGATGTACTGACACACCCTGAAGTACACTTCTACACCACGGCAGCAAAAACAAGACAAGAGTGGGGGGGGTGTGAAGTTACTCTTTGGGTTTGCTAATTCTGTCTCAGCTTGGAAAGGAAGGCTGTTTATTTGGTCTTCATTTTAATTTCTCTTGGATTTACCCGTACAGATGTTTCATTGGTAATTAATACATTTTACTGAAGACATTTAAAAATCAAATTTTGTAAATTATGTGAACTTTTTGTTGTAATATTAAACATGGTTGTGCCTAATTCTGGATCTGTTTCATGTAAATTTGTCGTGCAGGACTTGGAGGACCATAGACTGGGAGTATTTGTATACATAAACACAATGATTAACAACTTTAACTTGGACTTCATCATATTTTATGGGGTAAGTGAATGATGGACATGATTTGTCTCCTTCAGCTCACTCTTTGGCCCTACCTGCACTCAGCAGGGCTGAGTGGACTGGGGCTCCTTCAGCAGGGGTAGGAAGGCTGTTACCAGCATTATGAAGCTTGTGGAGGCGGGGTTGGGCAGGGAGTGAGCTTTTGGCCGTGCTCCCTGGGCCTTCAGAGTCTTACCTCGCTGCTGGGCCCATGTGCTGTGCAGCAGTAGCAGGGGAAGGTCTGCGGGGGCGCAGATGGACTCTAGCTCTGTGGGCATGTGAGGCGGCACTGGTGGCCTGTCTGCCGGTGCCGGTGCCTCCCTGCACTGTGAAAATCCTCCGCATGTTGCGGGACCCCACACCTGTTGACCCTCCAGCGGTGGATCCTCCTCCAGATGTGGAGCTTCCAGGGGTGGATTCCCTTCTAGGAGTGGGCTCTCCGGCGGGAGCGAGTGGCCCCATGCCCTGCTGGCTCGGTGAAGGCGCCTGGCACGCCCTCTGGCAATCAGCCCGGGTCATGAAGTTGTTGCTGTTGCCGTGGCAACTTCCGTACCAGAAGTGCAGACACTTGGAGGTGATGACGTCGTAGTGGTAGCGTGGTGTCCAGGTGCTGCAGGAGCCGGCAGCACGAGGCAGGGAGCAGATGGAGTGCTCAACTACAGCACAGAAACACAACAGGACCACGTTACCAACATCAAGTCTTCAGGCTGCACTTTGAGGACTAATTAATAGCTTTTCCTGCATTGTCAAATGTATCACCAGTCTTCTTCAATGGAAAAACTGTCTGATACAATTTAAAGCTCCTGGAAAACCTACTAAGTTTGTCACTTTAATACTTTTCTATCTCTATTTTATCCAAGCATTAAAAAACGTTCATTCCTTTTTCTCATCAATCTTTTAAAGGCCCTGAACACCCACACAGGTGATTTTAGTTATTCTGGCTGATTAGACATCTCCCCAGGACTGTGTGGGCATGTATAGACTGATTGACTGACATCTTCCTGAGTCTCTTGTTAGCTTTGTTGCACCTGTTAGGGCAGGACAAATGACACCATTATCATTTTTATTCCCATCAAAGCTCTGGCCCACCTTCAACCTGAGCAGAAGAATTGGCCAGAAGAACTAAAAAAACCTGTGTGGATGTTCACAGGCTTTAACAAATAAAAATTGGATCTAATCCCATGACCTGACAGAGACAGACAACAGTTACCTAATACCATATCTTTGATTATAATCAGATAAGTTTCTTTGGCTCAACAAAGACTACTACCCCGAAGACTCAAATCAAATGAACTGGATTTAAATTACGTTGTGAATTTATGCTTAAGTCAACTGGGGATATTTGGACAAGAAAAGTGAAAATGTACTGTATATTATCCTCTGCTTGCACTATATCACGGCAGTGGAGCGTCTTAGTGGCCAAAAGCAGAAGGCTAGGTTATACTAGACAGATCCACATGGGAATTAATGTTAGTTGATGACCATTGACCAAGAAGTACTCTTCATGAATAGGATTTTAAGAACGCAAAAAAACAGAGAACAATGTGTAAAAATGTATTTGCAACTTCTCTTACTGTGGTTGGGTGGGTTGGGGCAGCCCTCCCCGTTGGGTCCTCCTGCAGGTGCGGTGCGGTCATAACAGCACCCGTAGGTGGTGAGACGGCACTGTGCTGCATTCTCAGTGGGGAGAGAAGGAGCAGCCTGAGGACATGCGACATGACAGATTAGAAGAACGGTTTTATGGTCTGTCAGGTCGCTGCTGTAGAGAAGAGTTTGTCACCAAACATGTGCAGTGTTTATAAAAAAATTTAGCAGATAATAAATAAATAACACTCAAAAAGCTTAAAGACAAAACTTGCTCAAAGTACGCTGAGGACCAAGAGTAGATCTGATGCTCAAATTGATTTTACATTCATTCGGCTTAGGTGGTGCCCAAAATTGCTTGGGTGCTTCACCTTCAAGCCTTATAACAGTAGGGAAAAGCCTGCATGTGTACTGTGTAACTGTAAGAATTTCATGCATGTTTGCTTACAGTGGGTGCAGGGGCGGCATACTCGGTGCAGCCCTCCCTGTTGGGGCCCTGAGCAGCCATCACCCGGTCTTGGCAGCAGCCATAACTGACACACAGAACAAAACAAATAAAAAAAGACAAGTACAAACAATAAAACACTTGTATGGAACATTTGTGCCAAAAATAACTTTGCAACTTTGGCAATTCTAATAAAAGCTTAGCCTCTGGTCACTTAGTGGGATCTACTGTGGTCATAGTAATGCCAACCAATGTCTGGTTTTGTGCTATAAAAGTGACCCCCAGACAAAAACAGACTCCATATGTAACCTCAACCACAGTGAAATGAGAATGGAGCTGGACACCTGGTCTGGGCGCAGTGTGGCTGGGCAGGAGGGGGAGCTAGGGCATGTGGGCAGCCCAGACCCTGGGGTCCCCCAGCTGAGGTACGTCCATCTGGGCAGCAGCCATAATAGGACTGGCTGCAGTGGAGGGCTGGGGCGGAGCCGTGAGGGTCCTGGACTGTGTTTGTACGTGTTGGATCTGTCTCTGGCCGGCGGGCCACGATGAAACCGGGAGAGCAAATTAACATATAGACAAAACAAAGCGATACAGACGTTCACACATCGCTTTAGAAATATATAATAGATTCTAAGCTATTGTGCTCAAGGCCACACAGTGAGAATTCACAGGAAGCTGAAACACAAAAGAACGCAAAAAGGTAAATAACTGCTACAAAACGCATACATACATATCATCAATCAAAAAAAACATTTGAAAACAAAGATAACGCAGGGAACAGAACTGGGACAAGAAGTGCATTCAGAATAAACAATCTCACAGAAAATAAACACACACAAGACCCCAAACTTGAAATTTCTGACCACTGGGACGGTGCTGCAGAATGCCAGAACATGCCAAAAAAACACCCGAGCCAGCCCTTGCACACTTCAGTGCTTCAGAAATATTTTAATCAGGCCAACAATGTCAATGGAACCCTGAAAACATGTCAATCAGGCCTGGATAATTAGTGCTGGGACAGGGGCTGGGTGGGGAAGGGGGGGCGATGGGCACAAAGTGACAGGAATTATATCAGCAGAGAGGACGGGGTGCAGGGGAACTGAGGGGAAGCCAGAAGCCAGAAGCAGTTATGAAATGCTAATATCTTGTATACAGATAGATTTGGGTCTGAAATGCTTAAAGAGTGAGTATTCATTCATTATTCTGTCATTAGAGGGATATTGCTGATGAGTTATAGGGAAAAAGATAGAATTAAAGATAGAGAAGCCCAACCTGTTGCGTGGTCTGGCACATAGGGCTGGAAAACTGTCTGCGTGGTGTCGTGTCCTCGTGCGTCCTGGATGCTGGGAACCACTGCACAGAGACGTACAAGAAAACACAACAACGAGAGCTCAGTAGGGATGAAACGATACACTCAACTCACGATCAGTGGTCAAGTTACTTGGAAATAGTAATTAGTTACGGATTACTTCTCCAAGAAAGTAATCCAGTTACTTTACTGATTACTTATTTTCAAAAGTAATTAGTTACTTTACTAGTTAAGTTACTTTTCAAAACTATGATGCACGACCTGAATAAAACAGTGGAAATTGGCAGCATGTCCTCAACAACATAGCCAGCGACGAGCTTCTTCAGCTCAGCGGCACTACGTCCTGTCGCTTTAAGTCTATTTCCACCTGTTTAGCAGAGAGGGGCCCTCGGAGGTTCAACCGGTGGAATTGGATGTAGCCGCAGCGGTCATGTCAGCTGGGGGTTCAGGGATATTTTCAGTGAGTTTCACATTCCTGTGCCAGCTTGCTAGGTGCTTGCTCAGATTTGAGGCGGAATTTTTCACTGTAGATAAGTTTTCTTCCCACGCAGAGCGTACAGCGGACGCTGATGTTTTTGTCACCTTCAAACTCAAAGTAATGTCGGTACTTCAAAGCATTAAATGCTGCGTGGTCCTGCTCTCTCCCCCGCTCCATGCTCTTCTTATATATGGTCTATGGCTCCATGTTGTCTCTTGTTCAACACTACACATGTCGGTGTTTACCACTGACGTCGCGGCGCTCATACGTCATTGTCACTCACGAGACAGTCTCACGAAACAAAATCACGGTTAAGTAACGCAGTCTGCTTACGGGGAAGTAACAGTAATCTAATTACTGTTTTTGCAATTGTAATCCCTTACTTTACTCGTTACTTGAAAAAAGTAATCGGATTACAGTAACGCGTTACTTCTAACGCGTTACTGCCCATCAGTGCTCACGATTCACAATTTTAGGTCCGCAATACCATTTTTTTAACAGAAAGGTGCTGCAGACAAAGGCCTGAAAAAACTGCGCAAAACAACAGATGTGTCTGTGATTTCTAATACAAATTCCACATTAAAAAAACTAAATAAACCGAAAAAGATCTCTTCAGATAAATAAAATAAAAAGACATAGTGACGCCTGAAGTCAAAACAAGTGAAATCAAAAGTAGATTACGCCCTAGGCCGTTTAAAAATTCAATCATTTTTTATTTCAGCTGGTTGGAATCTTTACATATTTATATAGATTTTTAAGCGATCCCTAGCTCAGTATACAATGTAGGTGGACGTTGTAGGACTAGTTGAATCATACTGTGTGTGTGTGTGTGTGTGATCACTCTGTGTCTCACTCAATCCTCAAGAACACTGCACTCAATGAGGACATTCTTACATTCACAGTGAAAGCCAGATACAAGTCCTCCCTACTAGACTCAACCTCTCTATCTGGTTTCCCTCATTGCCTGCATCACACCGCAGAACAGATCACTGAAACACTGTCACACATCCTAAATGGCTGCCAGGCCTATAAAGGAATGTACATAGCACGTTGTGGTGGAAGTTTTTCTCTAGAGCAGCAGGAGTGCGAATCAAAAACACAAGAATGAAACTAATAAAGACTTACTAGAGAATTAAACCAAAGTTTGGTCTTTGAGTATTTATTTACATTTGCAAATGCAGAGAAAACTGTTTCACAGGTACCACGGCACATCTGAAAGGGTCCTCTGACCAACCTAAACAATTCATACATCTATATAGTAGAAACTCACTTCAGGATATCTTTAGCAGCTACACAGATGAAAAAACACCATACACAGTCATAATGAGTTTACAACCTTCCCCTCTGCTCCTGTTCCCAACCTAGCCAAAACACCTGTCTGGCTTAGGAGACAGAAGGAGACACAGTTCAAAATGTTATGGCCCTTTCCACCCTTATCTGCTAAAGGAAAATAGTAGGAACGCTGAGTTCCAAAAAGAGAAGGATGTCCTCACTAGGCCAAAGTTTATGATGCCATTTGCAGGAGTCTCTAAGTCTATAATACACAATTAAAATAAGAATATAAGGAAACTCTTGTAAGATATATAAGAGAATCTTGTAGGATATTAAATGTTAAATTAAAATTTCCATTACAACGTCATGACAGAATAGTAGACCTCATAGTGAAAGACATATCAAACCATGTCCCTGACTCAGTAAGAATGTACAAACATTCTCAGGTAAAACCATCCATGTTTCAGCACTGCAGTAGTAACTCTAGTGCTTTCTTACACCTGGTTGCCAATACACCAGATGGTATTATCAATGAGGAGTCCAGTGAGGTGTACATTTTGGAGGTAGGCAGCAGCTTTGATTCCAGCATGGAGGAGTCTTTCTACACCAAGGTAGTGAAATACCAACCACTCCTAAACACCATCTCAGAGCTGGGCTATAGGTGCAAGCTACAAGTTTTCATATTTGGTAGCCTAGGAAACAGGTTGGTAGTAAGAGGGCTGCAACAACTTGGGATGGCCAAAAAGAGGCTAAACAGCTTGCAAAGTACTGTGCCATATCTGCTATTATTGGCAGCTGCCAAATATGGCAGAGACGCTGCTACTTGTATCCTTAAGAACTGAGTATTGTGCTACTTATACCCTTAGGAAGTGAGTATTATGCTTGTTAAGTGATATTGTGAAGATTTGCTGCGTGACACTGGTCCATGAGTTTGTTTATGTATTGTATTGCATCGGTATTATTTGTGTCCCTGTACTATTTTTCTTTACGTGGACATAAATAAATGATTAAAATGTGTGTGTGTGTGTGTGTGTGTGTGTGTGTGTGTGTGTGTGTGTGTGTGCGCGTGTGTGTGAATTTAACTTTTTGGGAAAAAATGTTTAATACATAAACTACATTGAACATAAATGCTATATTCACAGTGTGTTGTTTTTTTCTGAGAGCTAAAACATTTTATTTCAGATTTGGTAAGAATATCCAATGTGAGTATGGAGTGAGTATATATATGTGTGAATCTTTCCTCTATTATTTTTTTCCTACTTGAAGGTATATGCAACTGACCTGCAACACATTAGTGTTGCTACCGGTGATGGATGAATGGGTCAAACACACGACTTTCACCCAGGTTTACCTACACCTTTGATGCAAAAGCTTATCTGGACAATTTAAAGGCTAAATAAACACTTATCCCTAAAGTTGTTCTTGGATATGTGTGTAAAATCCAACAAAGATCTACTGTGCAGTTAACAGTTAACTGCATGTATTCCACTTCTGTGACAATCTTCCCTGAATATTTGAAATGTAAACCCAAAACACAAGACAATGCAAACAAAATGACTAACATCGACATTTAAGGCTTTTTGTATTCTGGTCAAAATTAAATGCAAATGTTTTTCATTTTAAATTATGAGCACTTTTTTTATTAGTAAAGTTGGTGAGGGCTGACAGTGACAGAAATGATAACGTGTTGGGATTTTCTGTCATGCTAACTGGTTGTTGTTGATACAGTCATGTATTCTTTAGTCCAGAAATCATTTACAAACATAAAACCTGAATTCCTGTGTGTACTTCAGGATTTTTCTAGAGAGACCTGCAGGAAGCTGGTGTATAAAAAAAAAAAAAAAAAAAATGTTTACACTGTATTACAATAGCATTTGTACCATCCATTGTATACTATAGGAACATAATCTTTTTAACCTTATATTACTTTACTTTTACTTAACTTTTCAGCTATGGTACTTTATACACACGTTTTTATTACTTATATTTGACTGAGTAACTGCAACTTAACAATTTCTCTCTGGAAATCAATAAAGTATTCTGATTATGATTGTGATTCTGATTGAAATGCAATATGAAGTACATTATTTGGAAAAACAGGTAAAATATTTACACATAACATTGCATGAATGCAAAATTATGTAAGCAATGTGTGCAATCTTGCAATACAGTCTAAAAAAAAGCAAGAGGCCTAGTTTAGGAGTCAGTGTTGCATGCACTCACCCTGTGGGCTGTAGCAGGACTGGGTGTTGCAGCGCTCCATGGTGGAGGGTTTGGGGTGGGCGTTACATTGGCTCACAGGGTACAGGTTCCTCTCTTGGTCTGAGCAGATCACCTGCCGCTCTCGGGAGCCGGAGCCACAGCTCTTCGAGCACTGAGGGAAAACCTCACATTCAGCCACAATAACTGCTAGAGATGTTCCGATTCCGATACCTGAACGTGAATATCGGCCGATACCGAGTACCAATCCGATACTAGTGCGTTAAAATAATAATAATAATAATAATAATAATAATAATAATAATAATAATAATAATAAATATATATATATATATATATATATATATATATATATATATATATATATATATATATATATATATATATATAATGCTTTTTTTTGCTATCATTGTGTTATGGTCTGGTTTAGATTATAGCCTTTGTAAAACATGAACAAATACATACAGAGATTACGGAGACTGAATGCCATAGAACTTTCTTTTATTATCTAATTAGACAGTCAGTCACAATGGATAATGAATATAAATAAACTACTTTGAGGTAGATTTTTTTCAGGGCACAATTATTATGTGGTATCGGATCGGTGCATAGACTGGCATACTCGCTGACACTTATACCAGCATTTTAGGCAGTATCGGAAACATTTCCAATACTGGTATCGGTATCGGAACAACTCTAGTAACTGCACATGAGTGTCCCTGTATTGTTTTTGCTTGCTGTTTCCCGCTCACCAGCCCCCAGTCTCCGACGTGCCAGCTGATCTGTCTCAGGCAGGAGGCCATCTCACAGGGTCGGACGGCAGTCGGGCGGAGCAGAGCGCTGCAGGATTTTTCCTCCAGCCTCATTCCTGCTGAACCAACACAGGTGACTTCCCGGGTCTGTTCACCTGAACCACAAGTCACTGAGCACTGTGAACACAACAGCACACATTCTTTAACACCCATTACTCTTTAATGGTGAGGCCTTAAAGTGATACTGTTTGATATGATTTAAATTAAGTGCAAGAAAAGAAAAAAAACAGAGCATACATTATGTAAAAAGACAAATCTGGACTAAACTCTGCAGCTTGTGTTCCTTAAGAGTCTGTTGTTTTATCCAATGCACTTATTATTAAAATATGTTACATCTAGTGTGTGTTTTAGGCTTACAGTATCTGACTTTTCTAGCTTCAGTTTGGGCTTCTCATGTAATCTTGGCTTTACATGTAAGACTTTATTGATTATTATTCAGTCACAGAGCTAAGCATCTGTTCTTCTTCATAGATAAATACAAGACAAACTTTTAAAAAAACACACTCTTACCACTGTTTTGAAGCTATTTTCAAGTTCTTCTTTGCGCTAAAGTGAAGGATATGTAGTCTGCTCCTTGAAGAAGATTTTTGACCGGTTTAATAATCTTTACAATCCTTTTTTAAGCTAAAAAAAAAAGCTAGTAGCAAAGTCACACATCTCATTGCTTGTCTCGTATGACCCATTTTATTATCAGGTACATTTTTCCATATCATTTGTTTTTCACTTATCTTGACTTCACTTCTGTTGGATACAGTCAAGCTAGTCATGCTAAGCTAAATATGTTAATACATGTAGTATTGTTGTATTAAGTAGAAATACAGGCAATTCATCTTAAAAAAAATCCTGTTTGTGGCCCAAATTGTTTGTTTGCTTTCATTTGAATCAGTTTCACCGGTTCACTCACCGCGCTCCATCTAGTCACTTGATACTCTGCGCACTTTTGCATGTTGCAGGTCTGCAGAGAGGGTGGTGCCTCAGCGTAGGCAGCACAAATGGCATCCTCCACCACGTGGGGCCCAGCGGCATCATGGGAGACACACTGCACGCTGCGCACCTGAGAGCCTCCACCACAGGTAACCGAGCAGGTGTTCCACTCGCCAGTTTTCCAGCTGGGGAAAGCCAGCGTGAGGAGAGGAGAGGAGAGACAGGAAACAGAAGTCAGGAGATGTAGCAATGCAGTGCAGAGAAAATGAAGACAGTTTAATGCCAAAACTTTTTTTTTTAATTGTCTGGTCAAAAGGACAAAGGGACAAGAGACAATATTTAATTTGCCACTTTCTCAGAGAGGCAAATATTTCTGGACAGCATCAATACAATGTGGGGAGTGATGGGCATTTTAAAATCTGATCTGAAAGCATCTCAGGCCCACTTCGTATTTCTAGTCTGTGACATGTGAACGTTGACATTTTTTTTTTAATTCTTTGCAAAGTGCAGCATTAAAGAGCTTTATTTTTTTTACAGGCAATTGATTAAGAACAAGTTCTTATTTACAATGGCGGCCTGAAAAGCGACAAAGCCACTGAGGGGAAGGGAAGGAGCAACTTGAAACAGCCCTTGAAAATCTGGTTTTGACTGACATCCAGTGGTTTAAGGTCTTAGTAGTGTACACCAGGATGCCATGACATGTCTGTTTGGTGTGATTACAGGTACAACAGAGCATACAGCCAACCACACACAGCAGTGATGCTCAGTTTTTTTAGCCTGGTGTGAAGTTACTATTTAAAGTAAAAGTCTGTATTGAATATATGCAAATAATAACTTTCTATTTGTTTTATTACTCACCTATGTAATATCAAATTGTAGGGTAAAATGTCCATAAAAATTTCCCAGATTGACAGATTTCTTGCTTGTTTTGACATTTCATTTTCAATCATATTAAACAGAGAGAAGCAGCAACTCCTAAAACGTAAGAAGCTGGAACCGGATCATTTTTGGCATTTCTTTCTTAATAAACAACTTTAAACGACACATTTGTGTTGATGTATTTTCCGTCCATCAACAAATCGACTAATAGTCCATGCAGTAATTGAATATTTGCCTTCAATAACCAGTTTTTAGTTCAGATTCATATCAGTGTTTTGGAATGAAACCATTCTACAGAAATGCAAGCGTATAAAAGGATGTATTGTTTTAACAGAGCTACTAAACAGCCTACTAATCTAATAGACATGATTATGTTAAAAAAACAACACATCCTTTTGGAAAAACCAGCCTTCAGTCTCCCTCAGCTGAAGCACAGAAAGGATTCTTCACCTCCTGGTTAGTGTGAACAGACACTGATTATTGGGAAGCATTCATTACAAAGACTGAAAAGCACATCTAAAAACTAAAAAACTATGACCAGCAAGCTCACGTTTTATCTCTGCCTCAACTTTAACACACATATACAAGTCAGAGACATGAACATTAACCCTCTGAGGATGAAGGACGCTCCGGTGTTTGAACAACAGACAATGCTTCTACTCAAAAAGCAATATTACGTTGCCGGTTAGCTCAGTTGGTAGCGCGGGCGCACGTGTGCAGAGGTTTATTCCTCGACGCAGAAGGTCCAGGGTTCGAATCTGACCTGGGACGGTTTTCCTGCATCTCTTCACCCTCTCTCTCCCCTTTCAGCTTTCTTATCAAATAAAGGCAGAAATGCCAAAAAAAAAGCAATATTACAATACTTTATTTCAGATTTTTATTATACATTTATTTACTCATTTATTAATATATTGCACTACTTTTGTGAAGCAAAGACTTTGGTAAACGCATTTCAAGCACCAAAACAATTCACTGACATACTGTAAGTAAAGTTTTTTTTTTTTTCAAGAGATTTGAGGAATTCCAAAACAGCGAACACCAACTTCTCAGCTTTAGGGCCAAATGATCTCTTTACACATTCGACAAATTTGGGCATCACTATACACAAAGCTGAGTTTGTTGAACATTTTGATAAGCAAGACATAGGGGTTAGTTATACTGTATGCAAATACCCTGAAGGAATGTGAATTTAAGAAGATATGTAAAACGCGAGGGGTTTTTAACTGTTTCTGGTCTAGATCTTTCAATTGAGGGATAATGAGGGGGTTGTTAGCATCACCGCGATCTTCATCAACATCTCAGGTTTCTGAGCAGCAGCAGCATCAAAGAAAAAAAGCAGGAAATACCACAGAGTCACTGTCTGAAGCCCCGGCTATTTACTACCACACCTACTGCCATTCAGATGTACACAATCCCCAATCCCCCCCCCCCCCCCCCCCTGCATGACGACCTATAACCTTTTAACGCACACCTCACAACACAGCAGCTGCACTAATGCACATGGACAGAGAGTTTTACAGTTTGCTAAAGCAATCAGGCAGCAGCCCAGCTCAGGGATTGGGTACAGGGGCCACAGGTTGGGAGGTTAAAGAAAGAGGGGGGGGCTTTGATGGAAATCTGGCGTTAAATCACAGCTCGGTCTCCATGGAGAGCGACGTTAAGTGTGTCCAAGACAAATGAGGATCATTAAAAGTTTGAAAGGAGATCTCTGAGCTGGAGTGCTGGCTTCGTTCTCACCCCACATGAAGGAACAGGCTTAGCACTAAACACAGATGCTACAGAGTCAAACACATCTTAAGGGGGAGAGTTTTCAGACGGACATTTTAATCCAAATGTATGACTTACTTTTGAATACATTTTTCCCGTGTCCACATTCAAAAGCAAACTCAAAACCTTTTTATTTTCTCAGGCATTTGTTTAATTACAGTGTGTGTGTGTGTGTGTGTGTGTGTGTGTGTGTGTGTGTGTGTGTGTGTGTGTGTGTGTGTGTGTGTGTGTGTGTGTGTGTGTGTGTGTGTGTGTCTTTACTTACATACTGTACGTGTGAGGTTTGAGCACAATCTACAATAATACATCATCATTTATTTTCTGGTAATATTTTGTATTATTTTTCTGAATCCTCAAAGCAACTTAAGTCATCAAATCAATGTAGTGCAGTAGAAAGGACAATATTTGCCTCTGAATTGTAGTGAAGTATAAAGTATCAGAAAATGATATTTAAGCACAGTATTTGAACAAATGTGTTTACATTCCACCACTCATCAAACTATGAATATATCTACTTCATCAGTTAAGACCCCAGCGGGATTCAAACGACTTCAACGACACAAACATAACTACCAACACTTTCTGTTTTCTCCATGTGTTTCCTTAAAAACACGTATGTGTTCGCTGGAGTCACCTAAACAGGAAACAGTGTGTGTGAGACCGCAACAGAAACAAGAGTGAGAGTGTGTGTGTGCGTGTGTGTGTGTGATCACACTTGTATGTCTTGTTTGCTTTTCTTGATTGTCTTGTTGTGTATTCCTATTTCTATTAACACTTTTGTGTATGCTGTTTTTAATGTAAAGCACTTTGGGCTTAGGTGTAATGAAAGATGCTATACAAATGAAATTGACATTGACATTAACATTTTTCGTTTTCCGGGTGTCAACGTGACCAATAGGATGGCTAATACATTACTAAAATCGACTGTGCATGCTCAGGAAATCATAGAAAATGATTTAGATCTCCCCCTGTGTTTTCAGTCAACTAAAACTAAAACTCTAAGACTACAACCACAGGCCCCGGGTTACCTGAACAAATAGGCCCTGGGTCTTTCAGAGGATCTCCACAACTGTGGTGGATACAGGTACGCCATCCTTTCAGACAGTCATGATAACACACCAACGACAGTTAAAAAGCTGCTCTCAAAGCTTAGTTTTTGCACTTTTATGAGCACAAACAAAAAAGTAACACTTACAATGGAACAAAAATGATCTCTGGATGTTGTTGATCTTATAAAATTCTGCCAAAGTCTACTGAAATGTCACATTTTTCCCAGTGAAATTTGAGTGTAATTTACCTGCGGATCTGTGGGCAAACATGGGGGTTGCATGTCCGGTTGGTCTGTGGCCTGGGCAGAGATGCACAGAGATAGTCGGGGTAGGCCTCGTTATCAATTGTGCAGAAGACCAAACGAGACTGGTAGCCTAACGGAAGGAGGAGAAGGACAACTGACTTGTATCATTTTCCAAGAACCAGGATGAGAAATACTGTATAGGTCTGCATTCAGGCGTGTTTTAAATTATTGTCTGTGTTTTTCAGAGACTCTGACCTGATCCGCACTCTCTGCTGCAGGTAGACCAGGATCCAAAGCTCCAGTAGTAGCCCTCTCTGGAGCGTCCATTGGGAAGATAAAATTCATACTCCACTCCTTGGTTGGGCTCCTGGCTGATCAGCTGAGAGGACAGGGTTGGACATAAAGATTAAACTCCATTTACAAAGATTGAGATCATTCACTCATATTCTTTTGTTAGTCAAGATTCCTGGTCCTTGGAGGAGAAATCCTTCCAGATTTTTTGATTCCCTGACCTTTCCTCCACAGCGCTGTGGAGATATGTCTGGCAATGGGATACTACCTTTCCTCTAACTCCATTAATGCCGTGAAAAATTCTTCTTGACCGCTGTTTTACGGTCAGTTTTCCCTGAAGTGTGCTGTGTACATTCATGGTCCTTAGAGGTTAAATCTTAATGTTTTGCAAATGTTTCTAAAATGGGTCCCAAATTCCTACTTGTCAACAGGATAACTTATAATCTAATAACTGTACTGCAATAAAATAACCTAAAACACCTTTATGTGCGCAATAAAGGATGTGTCGTTTGGATTTGTAGTTGCCTGTTGCCTGCTCTCCACCAACTCCTGAGGGAAATGTAACGTGAGTGTTCAATATGTGGTGGTTGGATCCCTTTTAATGAGAAGAAACAGCTGGATGGAGACGGATAACTTTCTTAAGCAGGACTTTACTGTTCTCCACACTTGATCAGCTCCACAACACTCACTGAGGTAAATGTGAGGAAAGATTATTGCCGGAGAACTGCTGATGTAATATAATTAAACATGCACATATGTAAATAATTTCTGTGTAAACACAAATATTTTTATAGGCAACTGTATAAACATTGTAATTTTTAGTAAATGAATGAACTTGTAAACCTTACTGGACTATCTGGCTCTTTAGCTGCTAAATGCTCCACTATGTTCACAGCTAGGTGCTAACTTTGTCTGCATTCTGCTTGGTGCTGTGCAGGTAGCGTACGGTGGTTTATAAAACTTCTTTTGCTGACAACAGCTGCCTGCTGTGGGCGGAAACTACAGGTATGCTATTTAAACACTGAGAGTGAACCCAAACAATGAGTATAAGGCTCTGCAGAGCTGAAAAGAACTGCACAGTTCTTTTTACAAGGTAATTTGATCCTTTGTTATTATAAAACATATTGATTATATTATCTCCGGGAACCATCACCTTATCGTGGTGGAGAGGTTTGTGTGTCCCTATGAACTTGAGGGCTGTGTTGTCTGGAGCTTTGTGCTCCTGGTAGGGTCTCCCAAGGCAAAGTGGTCTCAGGTGAGGGGCCAGACAAAGAATGGTTCAAAAACCCTATGAGAAATCGAGGAAGGGATGGAGTGACCCTGCCCGGAGGAAGACCGGGGCCCCCGTCTGGAGCCAGGCCCAGACGGAGGGCTCGTTGGCGAGCGTCTGGTGGCCGGGTTTGCCACGGAGCCCGGTCGGGCACAGCCCGAAAAAGCTACGTGGCATCCATCTCTCCAGCCCATGGGCCCACCACCTGTGGGAGGAACCGCTGGGGTCGGGTGCATTGCCACACGGGTGGCAGTGAAGGTCAGGGGCCTCGACGGACCAGACCCGGGCAGCAGACGCTGGCTCTGGGGACGTGGAATGTCACCTCTCTGTGGGGGAAGGAGCCGGAACTGGTGCGGGAGGTGGAGCGCTACCGGTTAGATCTGGTGGGGCTTACCTCTACGCACAGTCTCGGTTCTGGAACCGTACTCCTGGATAGGGGTTGGACTCTTTTCTTCTCCGGAGTTGCCCAGGGTGTGAGGCGCCGGGCGGGTGTGGGGATACTCACAAGCCCCCGGTTGAGCGCCGCTATGTTGGAGTTTACCCCGGTGGACGAGAGGGTCGCCTCCCTACGCCTGCGGCTGTTGGGGGGGAAAACTCTGACTCTTGTTTGTGCATATGCACCAAACAAGGGTTCGGAGTATTCGGTCTTCTTGGAGACCTTGAATGGAGTCCTGTATGGGGCTCCAGTGGGAGACTCCATCGTTCTGCTGGGGGACTTCAACGCGCACGTGGGCAATGATGGAGACACATGGAGAGGCGTGATTGGGAGGAACGGCCTCCCTGATCTAAACCAGAGTGGTTGTTTGTTGTTGGACTTCTGTGCTAGTCATGGATTGTCTATAACGAACACCATGTTCGAACATAGGGATGCTCATAAGTGTACCTGGTACCAGAGCACCCTAGGCCAAAGGTCAATGATCGATTTTATAATCGTTTCATCTGATCTGAGGCCGTATGTTTTGGACACTCGGGTGAAGAGAGGGGCGGAGCTGTCAACCGATCACCATCTGGTGGTGAGTTGGGTCAGGGGGTGGGGGAAGACTCTGGACAGACCTGGTAAGCCCAAACGGGTAGTGCGGGTAAATTGGGAATGTCTGGAGGAGGCCCCTGTCCGACAGACTTTCAACTCACACCTCCGGCGGAGCTTTTCGTGCATCCCTGTAGAGGCTGGGGGCATTGAACCCGAGTGGACAATGTTCAAAGTTTCCATTGCTGAAGCTGCGGCGAAGAGCTGTGGTCTTAGGGTCTTAGGTGCCTCAAGGGGCGGTAACCCACGAACACCGTGGTGGACACCGGTGGTCAGGGAAGCCGTCCGACTGAAGAAGGAGTCTTTCCGGGATATGTTATCCCGGAGGGCTCCGGAGGCAGTTGCAAGGTACCGAAGGGCCCGAAGGGCTGCAGCCTCTGCCGTGAAAGAGGCAAAGCAGCGGGTGTGGGAGAAGTTCGGAGAAGACATGGAGAAGGACTTTCGGTCGGCACCAAGGTGCTTCTGGAAAACCGTTCGCCACCTCAGGAGGGGGAAGCGGGGAACCATCCAAGCTGTGTACAGTAAGGATGGGACGCTGTTGACCTCAACTGAGGAGGTAATAGGGCGGTGGAAGGAGCACTTTGAGGAGCTCCTAAATCCGACTAATACGCCCTCTAAGGTAGAGGCAGAGCTGGAGGATGATGGGGGATTGTCGTCAATTTCCCTGGTGGAAGTTGCTGAGGTGGTTAAACAACTCCACAGTGGCAAAGCCCCAGGGATTGATGAGATCCGTCCGGAAATGCTTAAAGCTCTGGGTGTGGAGGGGTTGTCTTGGTTGACACGCCTCTTCAACATTGCGTGGAAGTCTGGGACGGTGCCTAAGGAGTGGCAGACCGGGGTGGTGGTTCCCCTTTTCAAAAAGGGGGACCAGAGGGTGTGTGCCAATTACAGGGGTATCACACTTCTCAGCCTCCCCGGTAAAGTCTACTCCAAGGTGCTGGAAAGGAGGGTTCGGTCGATAGTCGAACCTCAGGTTGAAGAGGAACAATGCGGATTCCGTCCTGGTCGTGGAACAACGGACCAGCTCTTTACTCTCGCAAGGATCCTGGAGGGAGCCTGGGAGTATGCCCAACCGGTCTACATGTGCTTTGTGGATCTGGAGAAGGCGTATGACCGGGTACCCCGGGAGATACTGTGGGAGGTGCTGGGGGAGTATGGGGTGAGGGGGTCCCTTCTCAGGGCCATCCAATCTCTGTACGACCAAAGCGAGAGCTGTGTCCGGGTTCTCGGCAGTAAGTCGGACTCATTTCAAGTGAAAGTTGGCCTCCGCCAGGGCTGCGCTTTGTCACCAATTCTGTTTGTAGTATTTATGGACAGGATATCGAGGCGTAGTGTTCCAGGAGGGGGGTTGCAGTTCGGTGGGCTGGGGATCTCATCGCTGCTTTTTGCAGATGATTTGGTCCTGATGGCATCATCGGCCTGTGACCTTCAGCACTCACTGGATTGGTTCGCAGCCGAGTGTGAAGCGGCTGGGATGAGGATCAGCACCTCTAAATCGGAGGCCATGGTTCTCAGCAGGAAACCGATGGAGTGCCTTCTCCAGGTAGGGAATGAGTCCTTACCCCAAGTGAAGGAATTCAAGTACCTTGGGGTCTTGTTCGCGAGTGAGGGGACAATGGAGCGGGAGATTGGCCGGAGAATCGGCGCAGCGGGTGCGGTATTGCATTCAATTTATCGCACCGTTGTGACGAAAAGAGAGCTGAGCCAGAAGGCAAAGCTCTCAATCTACCGGTCAGTTTTCCTTCCTACCCTCACCTATGGTCATGAAGGCTGGGTCATGACCGAAAGAACAAGATCCAGGGTACAAGCGGCCGAAATGGGTTTCCTCAGGAGGGTGGCTGGCGTCTCCCTTAGAGATAGGGTGAGAAGCTCAGTCATCCGTGAGGAGCTCAGAGTAGAGCCGCTGCTCCTTTGCATTGAAAGGAGCCAGTTGAGGTGGTTCGGGCATCTGGTAAGGATGCCCCCTGGGCGCCTCACTAGGGAGGTGTTCCAGGCACGTCCAGCTGGGAGGAGGCCTCGGGGATTATATCTCCAACCTCGCCTGGGAACGCCTCGGGATCCCCCAGTCGGAGCTGGTTAATGTGGCTCGGGAAAGGGAAGTTTGGGGTCCCTTGCTGGAGCTGCTACCCCCGCGACCCGATACCGGATAAGCGGACGAAGATGGATGGATATTGATTATATATGCTTTAAGGACAGATTTGGAGTTAAATATTTGAAGTACAGTTTG
Organism: Zingel zingel; assembly: GCA_023566125.1. NCBI lineage: Eukaryota > Metazoa > Chordata > Actinopteri > Perciformes > Percidae > Zingel > Zingel zingel. The sequence goes on from CM042333.1 coordinate 45,917, forward strand.
AAATACCAATGCTGTCTCAGTGTATGTTCAATCTTACCTCAACAACAAGGGGCTCGGTGGTGGGGCCGCGGCCGATGATGGTTTCTGGGACGTTGTCCCCCTCAGCTCCTCGCTGGTAGTACAGCATAGTTCCAGCAATGGGTGTCGCCCTGGAAAACTCAATTACCCAGTGGCCATTGAGGTAGTACTCACCACGCAGGTTCTTGATAGCTGGCCGTGCACAGAGGATACAGTCATTGTATGTCCAGAATACAATCAAACATACTACGGAATAACAAACAAGCCGTAAACTATTTCTTTTGATCCTCAGGCCCAAACAGAATCTGGGGATTTTTTTTTTTTACCGTTTTCAGCGCTGTGCGGAATTTAGTGGACTGCCTGTTTTGCTGCTTAGGGTGGAGATGTGTTAACATTCTGAATATTTTTTAATTTGTTTCAAATCTGCCGAAAATCGGTGGAAGATTTGTGGAAAATCTGCGGAGAAGTCTGTGGAACAGTGCTTCCGCAGATTCTGTGTGGCCCTGCTGATCCTTTAATAGTTTGTTTTCTAAAACAACTAAAAACTCACCAAGGTAGTTGCGTGTGGCCACTGTTTCTCTGATGCTGATGGTGGTGGCTCCAACAGGGATGATGAACATCTGGTTGTAGCCTGAGTTGAAAATGAAACATAACTCATTACATACATACAAACTACAAGAGGCTGCAAACTCAGACATAAGAACTCTACATGTGTGACGTTTCTCTCAGAGCTTCCTGGGACCTCAGCAAGAGGGAATTCATTTGCTGATGTGACAATGAAGAAAACATCTGTAAGTGTGTTCCCTAGGCAAAAATGTGCAGCGTACCAGTTGGAAGGTCGCGTACAGAGAAGCTGTTCTTGACTTGGTAGCAGGACTGTCCGTTCCCCCCACACTGCAGGCAGGGGTCTTCCTGCTGCGCAGACTCCAACACGTTGTCACAGCCCAGACGCTGAGGAAGGAAAAAGTAGGGAAATATTTCATGTGCAAAGAAAAGTCAGTGTCATTTATGTTGTCTGCTGCAGTTTGCAAAATCTTTAACGGTTATAGGGCCCTATCTTGCACCCGGCGCAGCGCAGTGCAAAGCCCGACGCAAGTGTCTTTAAGTTTCCCATCCAGCGCCCACCTCGTTTAAATAGCAAATGCACCTGCGCCCATCTGTGCACCCATGGGCATGCTGATCTTACAGGGAGGTGTGTTCAGGTGCATTCTGGGCGTATTGTTATCTTGAGGCAGCGGAAAGTGATCGCGCCATTGACCAACAAAATCCTGGTCTGAAGTCAATAACGCAGCATTTCATTGTTATTTTAACAGTGAATTAGTAAAATGCTCCTAGGCTCGTGCACAGCGCACGCACACTATGCTTGTTACACACACAGGGTAAGCCAGCAGCACACAAACATGCAAAAGATTACAAATAAAAATATTACGGTGCAAATCCTCCATCATAACAGCAATGCTCCACGGTTCAAACGCGCCTGGCTTTTAAAGGGAATGGGAGATGATCTCTGATTGGTTTATTGCATGTTACGCCCAAAACACACCTCTGATTAATTAAGACACTAAGTACAACCCTTTTGAACCATGCGCCCGGCGCACAGACCCTTTTTTCCACCGTCAAACTAGCTAAAGTGGATTTGGAAATGCCCTAAACACACCTGCGCCATGCCCTTCACGCCGTGCGCTTAGATCGTTAAAATAAGGCCCATAGTGCGTTGTGTCTCTTGAGGGTTAAATTTGTCTTTCAATCCTCTACAGTCAAAGACAACAGAGCTGGCTCTCCCGGGTGTGCAGTGTGATACATTGGCCTTTCTGTCATTATTGGCACAGCGGTTAGTGTTGACCCACTGGAAATCTGTCAAACCGCAATTACACTCTAAGTGGACAGAAAGTGTTATGGCACATCTCAAGCTTGAAAAACTCTACAAGGCTTGAAAAACTCTACAAGGGGCTCTAGGGCAAAAATTCTTAAGAGTCTGGAAAAAACTTCCTCTCTTACTTCCCTGAAACCCTCCCACCCCACCCTTTTTATTTTTTAGGTTTAAATTATTCTTTTTTTTTATTTTCTGTGATGTGTGTTGTCTTTGGATTGTGGTTTTATATGTATGGTAATCTGTTTGTATGTAGAGCTTAGTGTATTTTTTTCCACTGTGGTGTTAACTGCTGTGATTTGTGTTGTGATAAGTAGATAAGTATGTTGAAAAATCTAAAAAAATGATTTATAAATAAATAAAGATAACAGAGATATATTGGAGAGTTTTAGTGTGCAGTGATGCCCTAAACGCGGTTTTCAATCCTAGCAATGTAAACATTTTGAGAAATACTTACTAAAAGTGTTGTGTGTTGTGTGACTATATTGAATTACAGTAATAGCCTGAAAATGTTCAAATGTTTAGCCTCACATATTGGTATTGATATTGGTCTTTAAAAATACAACAGCAGTACCTACATGCAAAATGTGCTAAGTCAACTTTACTACATAAACCCTCAAAAAGGCAAAAGTCCAGTCACAGAATTGCTGGTTTCAGAGGCCAAACCAAACCAATATAAGAGCTGGTTTAACAAGGCGTTAAGAGACGAGTAGACCTGTGGGAACACATGTTTCTGTGAAAGTTGCAATCTCGCAACAAAAACCTAAAAGTGGAGGTTAAATAAGTAAAGGTTTCTAAAGTAAAGACATAGTAGAGGATAAAGACGTAAGATAAGACAGGAGAACAGAGTGTCCCCACAGAGGAGGTGATTAGGACAAGATGTCAGAAAAAGCTTTCGTGAGAAAAAGGTTACTGCGATAATTACATGAGAACAGAATGAGAGTTTGATTTGACCACATAATGAAACTAATCTTTCACCCTGTGGCTCAGCTCCACTCACTGTGCCTACTCTGATTAATGGAGTGATGCTGTAAACCAGGGGTCTTTAACGTTTTTTTAGGCCAAGGACCCCCTCAAAATTGAGTTGTATATTAAACTGGGCCTATAATAACGTATAGGGCAGCCTAAAGCCTTTATACATTTATAGGTTATACAACCTTTTTATGGTGCATACAATATTAAGCTTTTAAAATAAAAATTGTTGGCATACAGTATCAGTCAAAAGTTTGGACACGCTTTCTCATTCACTTGAATGGGAAAGCGTGTCCAAACTTTTGACTGGTACTGTGTTCATATAGTTATACACTGGATCATATATATCATGTTTGAATATTAAAATGTGCCAAAGTGAGTCCTTAAGCTTAACTGTATTTTTAGATGGGTGGCTGTGGCTCAGACATATTTTAATCTTTTTTTAACCAGCAAACAATAATTTGGAGGCCCCCCGTGCAGCAACTCCAAGGACCCACTAGGGGTCACGGACCCCCTGTTGAAGATCCCTGCTGGAAACCATCTGAACCTCCTCAGCAGGCCTGCCATGTTGCACGATCCAAATTTTCTTCAACACTTGCCTTTTTTAGCGTGTATTAAGGGCAGGTACCTATCCTACCGGTTGCGTACCCAACCCTACACGTGAGCCACCTGGAGATGTACTCCCTATCATCAAAACTCATGTGTGTGTGTGTGTGTGTGTGTGTGTGTGTGTGTTCATTTTCATGTGCGGCCTACCTTGCAGACTCCCTCCACACAAACATCCCTCCTTCCAGGGTGACAGGGCGTACCGTCGACCACAGAGCTGCGGTGGCGATAGAAAAAGTTCTCTCCTCTTGGCATGCAGTTCAGCTCACAGGGGTTCTCAGCTGTCAGAGACACAAGACTTATTTTAGAATAAAGGTAATAATGTCCCAGTCTGACCTAAATTCATCTATGTTACACAGTTGTGGACCTTTGTATATGTATGTTTATAGCAGGCTTTTGAAGCCCAATATATACTCTTGCAAATCCAAAAGCTACTACTGTTACGTTGCTTCTCACCTCCATAATATGGGAGCCACTTGTAGCGTTTCCCCTGGAAGTCAATGCCATCAAACTGGGCGCACTGCTCTTCACGGAAATCCTTGGATCCCTCGGGACAGTCCTGAGTGGAGCAATGGGAGGCAGCGGAGATATGTCAGAGGACAATTAAGCACAAATACTTAGTCAAAGAATATATATATGGTTTAGTTGATTAAGTAAAACACTCAATATTAACATATGATACATGAAAACTGAATTTGTTTCAGATGTGTTTGTTCACCTGGATGTTGCAGGTGCGGTAAGACTTGTCTGGTCCAACACAGTTGTGTCCTCCATCGGTCCTGTATGTAGAAAATGAAGCATCAATATATGACGCTATTGGATGCTGCTTTTTATAGATTAACCCTGATGCTGGACCTGATGTTGAGTACGAATTTTCCAAATGATCTTCTTAAAACACAGGGATGAAGTAGTTTCCCCTCGCAGAACCGAGAAGAAAAGGAAACTGTGATGTCTTACCTGCTTCATCTTTGTGAAGCTGCAGGAGCCGAGTAACAAAAGCCTTATATGATTATAATATTAATACACTCCGTTCTAAAGGACTATTCCAGTGGTTCTTCAAATAAATTGGGGAAACTGTTAGAGACATATTAATAAGTGGATGGTCAAAAGTGAAGCAGAGATTTCCTGACTTTGAGTAGATAAAGTTAAAAAAAAATGCTGGATCCTACATTTCCCATAATGCAATAGGATAGCACTTTCATTCTGCCTCCTGAACCCCAACAACTCCAGTTTGTAACTCAGACTTTGTTTTTTTCTGATGAAGTCTCAAGCCTTAACTGAGACAACCGTGATGACATAAGAAGGGTTATTTTTTTCAGATTTTGGAAAGATTATGCAACAATTTTCACATGCTGAGTCATACTCCTCATGAAATATGTGTTTTCATTAGCCCTTATCAATGCGGTAAAAATCGGCTTTTGCAACTGTTCTGACTATACTTTAATTAAAACGTTATGGGTCATCATTTTGACACAGAAACAGTTAATGACTAGGTGAGACAGCAGCGCACGTATGCAAATACAGCTCAGACTGTCTAAATAACAAGTTTCAGCTCTTACATTAAGTAGCATTCCTCTTTAGTCTGTGTCTGTAATTATTAAAAAAAAAAAAAAAAAAAACGAGCTCTCAGCAACTTCACTGTTGAGCCCAAAACCCACACAAACATCTGCCCACACGTCGCCATGAGACAGAGGGCGCTTCACCACCCTCCCTTCCTGCCATGCTGATAACTCGTGATTAAGGCACCTCCAAAAGTACCTGCCCTTAAGCTCTAAAAAACAAGACACGCTCCTGTCAGCATGCCAAAACTGAAACTAAAACATGTCCAAACACTCAGTGACAACATCCAGCTATCAACTTTTCACCTGTGAGAGGAAAAATAAACATTTGGAGCACCAAAGCTTTCAATTTAAAAAAGAAAAGCTCAATTATTGACCACAGGAAATTAAAATAGATTATATTTGATGAGGTCAGGTCATTTTCTGCTCAAATGAATGTGGAGCAAAATGGAGTTCCTGTAAAAGCACCCAATGAGTCAACAGCAGTCTAATCATAGTATTTAAAGATGTGATTCTGGCAGACAAGATATGACAGAGTTCAGTGGTGGAATGTAACTAAGTATATTTACTCAAGTAATGTTCTCAAGTACAAATGTTGAGGTACTTGTACTTTACTTGAGTCTTTTCTTGTCATGCCACTTTTTACTTCTACTCCACTACACTTCAGAGAGAAATATTGTACTTTTTACTCCACTACATTAATCTGACAGTTTTAGTTACTACTAGTTACTTTACAAATTAAGATTGTTGCACCCAAAACACATGTAGTTTATAAAATATAATGTTTTACTATAAATGAAACTACCTAACAATATAACGGCCTACAAGTCCAGCTGAAATTAATTAAATACAAAACAGTTTGGATTGTTTCCAGTTTCTAAAATGGGAGGATTTTCCTGCATTGAGTATGTTTACTTTTTTGCAGAACTTTTACTTGTAAGGGATCTGAATACTTCTTCCACCACTGACAGAGGTCATCCGACTAGGTAGCAGTGTGCAGGACTTCTTCCCTGTTATTCATCATTAGCTAAAGAGGTGAAAGAGACTGTGTCTGACTCACTGACTGACTGCATGGATGGACGTGTTGAAAAGCAGCATCTCAGGCAGATCAATGGAAAACATCCCCATAAATCTATCAGGACAGAACTACATTTCATATAGATTTCCTTCCCATAAATGCAGCTAAATAGGTGAATCAGAAAACAGTTTGGACATGTTAAAGAAACAGCTCATAATAGACATATTCTGCCTGGTGGGCAAAAATAATTAAACTTGTCCTTTTTAATTAATTCTTATTAAGTTATTGCTCAATAAGTGAGACACACCTACATTCTGTCGAGTTTTTTTACAGCCAGGGCGACTGTAACAGCAAACATGAGGAATGACATGCAACAACTCACCCAGCTAGAACAGTAAAATGCTGCTTACACATTTATGTATCTGTCATAATAATCTAAGAACGCCATGTGTAATAATACATCAGTCACATTGGGCATTTTTCTGCAGACGAGTGCAATAGAAATGGTCCACCAGTGCCTACATTGGTATTTTTGCTTATTGTGATGTCACGTATTGTTAAATGCTTCATATCCCTAAAACCAGTACAACCTAAGCTAAAAGGTTATGTAAGTCAGAAACCATAATAATTAATACAAGTATTGGAATTGTGACATAAATCATAAATCGGACCTGTTCACATTTTACTAAATAAAACACACACAACATATTTATCCAAAAGATTTCTAAATGTAGAAATATGAACAAAATATTTCTTAACATTTTCTGGTGTTTGAGTGTAATGGCGTTTTGATAGTTTCATCTGCAATAGAATTGTGTCACCGGACGTCACGCAACGTGATGACGTCATCAAGAGTGTACGAAGTAATGACGCGAAAGACAGAAGCCTTAGCTTTCTGCTGCAAACAGAATGAATGCTATAGCTGTTATGGTTTTTATTTTTTATTTTAGATCCTTTTATACAGGCTCATGTAATAAACAACCTCCGATCTCTAAGGGTTAAGTAGATTTCTCTCCTAATACTTCATACTTTGATAGGGTCTTGAACACACCACTTCCCACCTCATGAATCGGGATCACTTTGTGGGTTACATGAGGCAACATGCCAGCTGGATTCCAGCCACCACAAGAGCTAAGAACACAACATTTACAGTGGAAGCTGGCAACAACACTCCTCACTCTGTCCTGTTCAGTCATATGCTACAAAACAACCTATAAATGGACAAAAGCATATTTAAAGAAATGAAAAACACATGCAGCAAAGTGAAATGATGAACTTTTCTTTTTTTTTTAAAACCACTTGTCAGCCAAAACAGGGCAGATAGAAATGTTCACTTTCCATCCGATCCTCTTCAGCAGCCAACACCCAGGAAAGAGAAGTCCTTTTAATGCTAAAGGGCCGCTCCCTGCAGTCTGTTTTGGATGTAAGACAAGCTCACATCCTTGTGACTTCAAGGCATTCTTTTACAATCAAGATACAAGCTGTGCCCAAGAACCTCACAATTAGCTTTATTCACACAGGGGGAGAATACAAACCCGTGTGTATTCAGGGCCTCACAATGAGCAGAGTTTGTCCAAGAAAGGCTAAGTGTGAGTGCATGTGTTTATACAGGCTTGTTTATGTGTTATGCAGGTGCAGTCAAAGATCCTCTATACCAGTGGTTCTCAAACTGTTTTTTAATACTGTACCCCCTTTGAATTGTTTTTTGTTAAGCCAGGTAACCCCTGACCAGTGCAAAACATATTTGGTAGAAAAAAAAAGAGTTATAATACTGCGCTGGCAATGACAGATTTACTAAACAACCTTGTAACTGAAAACATTGATATGCTACATTTAAAATGTTCAGAATCCATCACTTAATTCATTCATTATTATAGTATGATTATTTTAGGAATTATGCATGACATATTTTTAAATTAGCATTTTGTTAAGAAATCTCACGTACCCCCTGCAGTATTCCAAAGTACCCCCAGGAACACACGTACCTCCATTTAAGAAAGACTGCTCTATACGAAAGATTTCAAGCGCCAATGGTATAAAACTGTACACACTTCCTGTCTCCTAAATGGGCGTGATTTTGTTTGACAGTGTAGTGAACGTTGTGTGGATGGATCAAAAGTTATATTTGTATAATGTATTAATATTTTCTTTTGCTAACATTAGATATTTACACAGCTAAAAGTCATATTAAGCATTACAAACATTAGTTTTGTTAGGGCGTTCACGCACGTTAGTTGACGTTAGCTTCTCTGTGTTGCTAGATCTCGCAACAGTTCGGTCCTGAAACAGAAACAGGTCTCAAACTAATTTAATTTTCTCCCGATGTGTCTGTCTGAAAAAAAATGCCATTTCAGTGTCAGAATGTTCTTGAGATGTGTGGCTTGTGAGGAATGGGATATGATATGAGGAATTACTATGGGGCGAAAGGATGGGTCATAATCTGTGTTCACGTTCACTTCTCCCATCGGACTCAATACACACGGACCTGCCGCCAGTCTCCTAAAGACGCGTGGCAGTGGAGAAACCCACGTGACACAGAAACAGGAAATGACATTGAGTTGGGGCGTCTCGGTTGTAAACCGTCTCTGGTGCAGTCATGATAGGTAGATACAGACAGGAGACGTACCTGAGGGTGATACAGCGTCTGGTTCTCATGGTCACGCCGCTGCCACAGCTCCGGCTGCACTCTCCGTAAGGACCCCATGTGTCCCAGTGATCCACACTGGGCACCTGGACACAACACACCAGTTTATACACTCATCACAAGGTTAAAAAACAACAGCAACATCAACCTGTGTTATAATGCTTTTTCTTTTTATAATGCTTTCAAACTAAATCTCATTCAGTTTCAATTCTTTAAGCCAACATGGGCGAGAAATCATTAAAGTGAGCAAATACAATTATTTGACAACTGCACTATTATACTACATATTGTACTATTTATACTTTATACTTTATGTTATGTTCACACAGCATGTTACAAACAAAATAACATGTCATAAATACGAAAGTAAAACTTGGTTTGGTAGCATTCGGCTCATCACGTAGAAATCCCACATATTACAGGGATTAGGATCCAGGAAAAAAATATTTTAATGAGAGCAGTTATGTCATTTTGTAAAAAAGTAACTCTTGAGGTTTTTGAGTTGGTACATTTTGTACAACATGAAACATAAACCTGAGGCATAAAAGTGAAATAAACTCATGTTTCAGCCAAAATGTCCCTTATACACCATTCACTATTATATTTATCATTAGGTTGGGTACACAATGTGTAATGTTGGATTTAGTTTTATATAAAGTAGGAATTACACTTTTTTTTATTACAAATTGAATATTCTACTGATTTTTTTTCTCCAGATATTTTATGTCTGACACTGTTAGATGTGCTGCTCCTTGTCTTGTCAGGACACTCTTGAAATCAATTATCATAGTTAATCAACTTTCTGTTGATCAACTATCGATTATTTGACTAATCATTACAGCTGTACTTTACACCTAAAATAGTGTATAAACTGCACTGATTTAAATTTTCAAAAACACACGTATGTCTCAGGTTTTGGCTTTCATAGTTTGTTATTTTGAGTGCGTATTCATTGTCAGTGGATCCACTGGGAGTTTACCATGAGAGCTGGAGCCAAGAGCAGCTGAAGGATTACCAGAGGCAGGAGCATCTTCATTGTTCCCTGGAAAAAAAGAAGAAAAAAAAAAAAAGGAGGAGACATCCAGAGTTAGTCACTGTGACTAATAGAGGCTTTTTCACATTGAGCAACAAGCAAGGGCAAAAAGAAACAGTGTAAAAACAGGCCAACACACATATACACACACACACACACACACACACAGCAGGATATATCTTCTTATCTGATCCAACAACAGAAAACACAAAACAATAAAAAAAAAAAAAAGTATCAGCTTCAGTTTTGGCTGACAGTCTGTTTATATCAGTCTTGTTGCTCTGCAGCGTTTCCTGAAATATTGCCAAGTACAGAATATAAATCCAAGAGTGTAGTAATTCTTTTGTTTAAGCAGATTATCAAACTGAACGTACACAGTAATGTGGTTTGGTTTGCAGTCCCCGATCACAACAGAAAATCACCTGCTACATCCGTGGGTCTAATGTTAAGGTCTGATGAACACATTGTATGTTGAAGATGTACATTTCAATGTTGGTTACCACCACACAATGCTGAGTTTAGAGGTTTGGGAGAGAAAAATATACATTGTTTTTTTTTTTTTTTTTCAATCCACAGAGGAGAAAGTAATCTAGAGTCAACGAATCAATTAGTCAATCAACAGAATAACCAGAAGCAATTTTGAACATTTATCTTTTTATCTCAGTACTTTTTTAAGCAAAAATGAGAGAGAGAGAGAAAGAGAGAGAGAGAGCGCAAGAAAAAGAGAGAGCGAGAGAGAGAGAGACACAGAGAGAGAGAGAGAGAGAGAGAGTGAGAGAGAGAGAGAGAGAGAAAAAGAGAGAGAGAGAAAGAGAGAGAAAGAGAGAGAGAGAGAGAGAGAGAGAGAGAGAGAAAAAAGAGAGAGAGAGAGAAATAGAGAGAGAGAGAGAAATAGAGAGAGAGAGAGAGAGAGAGAGAGAGAGAGAGAGAGAGAGAGAGAGGGAGAGAGAGAGAGAGAGAGAGAGAGAGAGAGGGAGAGAGAGAGAAGAGGGGGGGTCGGCTGGAGCAGCCTAACCCCCTCTGACCCTCTCTGCCGTGCTGACCAAATGCCCCGGCAGTGAGGACAAGGCAAGATTTAAATTGTTTTTTTCAATGTTTCAGTTTTTTTTTTTTGAATTATCTTTGTGACATTTTTGGGTGTTTTTTTTGGTCATTTTTAGTCAACCTTTTTTGGCTTTTTTCGACATTTATGACACTTTTTTTCAATGTTTTTGCCGCTTTATCCAACATTTGTGTCGCTTATTTCCATGTGTTTTTCACGGCTTTCAGGGTTTTTTTGTGACATTTTTGGTGTTATTTACTTATTCTTTATTCATTAGGACTGCTGGCGTGCCTAACACTTGCCTATACTGCCTATGCCACAGGCCGGCCCTGAGTCAGAGGGATGGTTATGTCAGAGAGGAGAGAAGACAGGCAGTCAGCATGTCTGGTCTGTCTCAAACACGCACGCTGCAACAAACGCCTAGAATTGAGCAAGTTAATGTTGTAATCCTTCATAGCTGGTAGTAATCTTCTGTCTGGGCCAACATCATTCATTTACACCTCAATATGTCTGTACAGGTACAGTAAGAAACCCCACAACCTGATTACTAGAGCTGCCCCTATCATTGTTTTTTTTTAACATCAATCGATGTTTGGGGTCAATGTCAATCAAAATTTCATCTATAAAAAGTCAGAAATTGTGATAAATGCCATTACAGGTTTCCAGAACTCTAGGTGACGTCTTCAAATTTCATGTTTTGTCCAATCAAAATCAAAAGAGATGAAATACACTGATAAAAACAGAGAAAAGCAGCATATCCTTTAATTTGAGAAACTGGAACTGATGTTTGACATTTTTGCTCGATAAATTACTTTAAATGATGAAATGAATGACAAAGTTGTTCATTTTATGTCCATGAACAGATCCATTAACCTGCTGATCTATCAGCAGCACTGTAGCCTAACTGAATATCTTTAATGTTGAAGTAACAAACATGAGGTGAACATTCTTTAGTTCAGATACAAATCATTGTTTTGCATTCAAACTCTTCACCTCAAGTGCCTTTAAGAAGACAGACTAACTAATGTAAAAACAAACTACTCAACACATATTATGTTAAAGTCAACACATACATTGAAAACTTCAAGAAAGCCATGCTAAGCAATAAAACCCAAAGCCACCAGCTCATCACTTTTGTGAAACTGGATCCAGCAAGTGTTTGGCTTTTTACTGCCAGATAAATGACTCAAATTCATATAATACAACCCCTTCTCGTGTCAATTTTTATTCAGTTAATCGACTGATCTGACCCATCACCTTCCCAGTAAACATGATGATATTCTTCATCCTGAGTACAACCAATCACTGGAGCCATTAGAGAAATCCTGCATCCCTCACTTTGTATTGTACCAACTCATAAAGCCTTTAGGCTTCAGGCTATACAAGCTTTTATCCCACCCAGTTAACAGTTCATTCATCAGTCAGTGAGGGCAAGCAGTGGCTTGTGTTCTGTATACTGGCCAACAAGTCCTGTCTCATACTGGCACCTGGTCATTCTGGAAAATCATCAATGGATCCTGTAGAAAATTGAATCATTGAATAAATTGACTGTATACTGTTTGATTTCCCTACCCTGAAGTGTCTCTGTGGACTCCACAGTGTGGTTTATGCTAACTTTATTAAACTTATATATATCTGATCTCCTATGGAATCTCCATCATATTCCACCTTTTTTTTTAATCTCATATTGTGTCCCTTTATTGTTCCCCTTTTTGCGTGATATTCATTTCTATACACGATTTTGTTTTTTTACTCATTAAAGGAAATGTAAATGTCAAGTTTGAGTCAGTCAAACCCTTCTCCCAGACTGACAACTTCTTTTTCATCTCCTTTAAATGGATATTTCTTTCTTCCAAAATGTGAGGGGAAAAAATGTGGTTTCGTTCAAAAAAACAAAAAAAATCCGTAATTTAAAGGAACTCTGACATAAGAAGAAACCTTGATGAAATCATTGGGCTACTCACCCTGTTCAGTGGTCTGTTATTGCGGATTCCTGGAGTCCCAAACGGACCGCCGGTGGATCCTCCAGGCAGGCAGGCAGGCAGGCGGGTCCGTGCAGGGCGCAGCGGGGCTGGGACTGACAGCTGCTTTCTCTCCGGGAGCTTTGACTTGGAAGTTGCGTCTGAAAAAGAGCTGCAGTGTCCTGGATATATGAGTAGGGTTATCTGGCTGCAACCCCTTTGTGTCTGTCTGTCTCTGTCTCTGTCTCTGTCTCTCTCTCTCTCTCTCTCTCCCCCCCCGCGTCTAACAGGAAACCGACCAACAGCGACAGAAGAAGTAGAAGAAGAGAGAAAGTCCCGTCGATTGAACCTCTTCCGCGGCGTCATCAGCGCGCTTTTAAACCACCCGCTCCTCCTTACTGACAGATGGGCATCCTTTACGCGCAGTCTGTAATTTCACCCTGTAAAAATAAAACATAATCAATGTGTTCGTTGGTCGCAAGGTCCCCATAAGAATATATATCCTCCATTTCGTTCATTCCCACTTTTCTGTATGTCATTATAATGTTTTCCCCACTGTACATACCGTACAAGTAATACCAGGGTAATTTCCATTGAAAGTTTTGGGTCAATTTTTTTTTTTTGCTGAAATGGGTCCCAAATGTTACCTTACCCCTGTCAAAAGAGAAGTTCACTGGATCGTATGTTTAGTAGGACTCAGTATAGGATGACTTAACCCTTATGTTTTGTTGACATGAGGCTTTACTTCCTCGGCTAGTTTTGCAGGCATTTGGTCATACAGTGAGATGAAGCATTGGACGGAGTGAATTTTTTTGCATGTTGACACGAAATGAAAAGTCAGAGCATCAGTTTTACACAAGTTTTTTATTCATAACTCATCACAAGGGGACCATGAATGGCTGTACCAAATTTCACAGCAATCCATCCACTAGTTAGTTGTTGAGACGTTTTGAAGAAAACCAAAGACGGTCAACCTCATGGTGGTGCTAGAGAAAAAGTTGGGAGGATCACCAAAGTCTGGAGGATTCAACCTCTCGTTGTGACATTTGTACAAAATGTCACAACAATCTATTCAATAGTTGTCAAGATATTTCAGTCTGAACCAAAGTGGTGGACCAACTGTCAGACATAGTCAATTATGGAGTCATGCTGCAATAAATAACAATTGCAAAAATCAACTTCAAAAAAAGATCCTTATCCTTACCTTATTAAAACCCAATAAGTAGAAATTTTCTTTCGACACAAACTGGGCTTGCACATTTGATGAAGGTGACAAAACAATGTTTAGTAAGGGAAATGTCAAAAATATCAAGGTTACATTAGTAAGTTATATAGGCTTAATAGAATTTTTTTTTTTGTCATTACTATGCTATGGCATGGGTTGTGTAACTTGCAACTTTTACATTGGCCTTCAATATAAAAATAACTGTGATAACTTATTTAGAGGTTGCAGGGGCCAGGGTTAAATGGGTTATTGTAACATGGCTTTACTGGATACGCAGATAGGGGAAATGACAAATGCAGCTCTTAGGTATTTGACATGGAACACTAATGGCATCAATGTATTATCAAAACGTAAAAAGGTACTTAACTTCCTGAAAAATCATAAAATAGATATAGCTCTATTGCAGGAGACACATTTGACAGATCGTGAACATGCTAAGCTAACCCGACAATGGCAAGGACAGGTGTTTTATGCATCCTATACGTCTCAATCAAGGGGAGTTGCCACTCTGATAGGTAAAAATGTACCTTTGCAGGTAGATAACATTGAGAAAGACAAAGAAAGCAGATACTTGATACTTAAAGGTAGCCTGACAAGCCGGACCCACATCAAGATGTTGGGTCCGGGAACTCACCATTGACAGGGCTCAATCCGAGGGGCAGGATAAACGGTTGTCTTTCAAATTCCCTCTGCACGCAATAGGACAGCGCTACAACCAAGCAGAGCAACGAAGAAGGTAGCGAAGCTAGTTGATAGATTAAACTTTTGCTTTTTAAGAATGACTTCAGTGCCGTTCTTTGTTCTTTTCCCAAAGAAAAGCTTAACTCCAAGTCTTCCAGAAGACCGCTGTTCCCAGCAGCAGCAGCAGCCATAAGCCCGCCCACCGACTCCATACGCGATGTGATTGGCCTGACTAGAGTTTGGTTTTTCCAGCTCGCAAGTCAACGGGGAGTTGCTAGACGACACTGGCTGAAAATTTAATTTGCTGCCGCTAGGGTGGTCTAGATTTCTAGGCTAACTTAAAGGCTTTATAGTGGGTGAACCTATTACATTGATTAATGCCTATGACCCCAATTATGATTGCCCTCAATTCTTCCAAAATGTGTTTCTCATGCTTGAATGCTCCTCAAATGAGCTCGTTATAGGTGGGGATTTGTATTTAGTTTTGAACCCGGAAAAGGACCAATCATCTTCTTACCCCAAAACTCTAGCCCAAGCTGCCAAGGCACTTAAAAGAGAAATGGCTGACCTCAAAATGGTAGATATTTGGAGGGAAATGAATAAAAAGCTACTCGAGTACTCATTCTACGTGAATACCTAGCTATGACTCATTCAGACCACGCTCTTCTTTGATATATTTTTTATTAATGTAATACCACCACTGCTATTACTATTATGTTATAGTTTGCTGTTTGAGGGGGGGTGGGGGGGATGGTGGAGGGGCATTGTTAATGCTGTTTGCATTGTACTTTTTGCTGTACTGATCTCTTTTGTGCTGCCCTCTATCTCTGCAAGAAAGGAACATGAAAATAAATTAAGAAAAAGTCGTTTTGAGACATTCAAGAAATATACTTATTTGCTTTCTGTCAGAAATATGACCCTACAGCCTGGATGGTTAGCTTAGCTCAGCATAAAGAGAGGAAGCAGGGGGAAATAGCTAGTAAGAAATAGTCTAGCACATAACCTTCTCGTAAAACTAAGTTGCAATCTTACACTTTGTTTAAAAAAAAGAAAGACATAATAATTAGCAAAATGCTATCCATTTACCTGTCTACATTAAGTTAGCTGACTGCTAGCCGTTTGTCCGTTTCTGTTAGCTAGGTTAAAGAAAGCCAACTAACTTGATAGCTGTTTACTTATTTTTGGTAAGGCTAAAGTAGGCTGACTGCTAGCTGTTTACCCGTTTCTGTTAGGCGCTGACACACCAACCCAATTATCGGCCGTCTGACAGTCTGGCGAGGTCGGTGACTCGAGTCTGTTCGGTGTGTTCTGTGCCGTCTTCAATCGGAGGAGCTGCCGGCCTTCATTTGGGCCGATTTGACTTGTTAAATCGGCCAGTGGGCAGTCGGACTCAATGACCAATCCATTTGGTGGAATGCTAACCCAGAAATGACGAGCGGGATGAGCGTGACGAACTCCTATCAAAATCTGATGAAAATCTTTTAAACTGACCTTTGTTGATCTGAAATGAAGACAGATTCAGCAACTGCACGGCCTATTTCTCGCTTAAAATGTTTTCAGAAACACGTTTCGGTGAACTATTTTCGTAAAATACGAGATCGTATTCCGAATGAGCTGCAATTATGGTCAGTTTTGAAATCCGGGAGCAGCCAGACCCACGTGACGCGTTCGTCCAATCAGCTGCCGGTTTTAATTATTTGGGCGACAATACAGATTAGCACCGCCTGCTGTTATGGAGACATATTGCGTCTCGCGCATGCGCAGAACATACGCTCAAGTCGCCGTCGCTTTGGTGTGTTCCGAGGCACTTTTTTTGACCAACTCGGGGAGGCAATCACTCCGACTGCCTTTTCTGCCGACGGTCGGCCGTTGGGTTGGTGTGTCAGAGCCTTTAGGCTAAAGTAAGTTTACCAAATGCTAGCAGTTTACCTGTTTCCGTTAGGGTAAAGTAAGCTAACTGACTTGCTAGCTGTTTACCGGTTTCCATTTGGCTAAAGTAAGCTAACCCGTCTGTTAGCCATTTACCTGTCTACATCATCCATGGTCTCCATTAGGCCAAAGTAAGCTAACCGCTAGCTGTAACTTCATATTTAGTTTATAGACATGAGAATGGTGTCACTCTTTTTATCTAACTCCCGACAAGGAAGAAAATAATGTTAAACTATTACTTAGAGTTAAGATTTCTCTCTTTTTTTAGTTCTTAAATAAGTTGTTTATAATGTTTGGTTAAAAAAAGCTAAATCCATAGCCTATATATTTAAAAAGACATTCAAGAGGATTCAGATTCAATAAGCACATTTAATAAAGGATCCCGGTTTAATAAACATCAAAACCTCAGTCTTTATAGTGTTCAGGATGTAAGATGCAAAAAGCCTTCAACAAGAGTGGTTGTCAGTTTCAGAATTCTGCTGAGGATTTGCAGGATTTAAACTTTAAACTTTATTGGAGTACATGAACATTATGTCCTGCGACCAAGAGTGGAGGGAGGGACCTCAAAGTCTCACAAGGTTGAGGCCAAGAAGGGATTTTTATAACTTTGACAGTACAAACACCAAAAATAGGTGCCCACCCACTACTCCTGGGCAAGAAACAACTAAAGAAATATCATTAAATAAATCTTTACTGGGGCAGTGCAGCCTGGCTTCCAGGCATGCTGTGGTTTTAATAATAGAAACCTAATGAGCCCTTATTGTGCATAACCCCCGTATGCACAATCTTTTTCCACTTTTGAAACCCCCCTTTTTTAACCAGATTCCACATTTTCCACATCCACAATTCTGAGAGACCTCCAGTTTTGATTCCTGGTCATTAAGTCTAGCCATGGCTTTAAAAGGAGCCCTAAGCCACAGGATTTACGTAGGTTAACATTCAAATTACTAAGCTTTACATCCATTCCCCTCTGGACGTAAAATGTAGACTACACATATGCAGACAGAAAAAAACACTTTCTATATGTTAAAGAAACAGCTGTGCCCAGATTAGCCTTCATGCCCACCCAGTATTTAGAAATCCTCTGCAACGAGTTTTTCCATCCACCTTGTCCATTCTTGTTTTCCTCCAGGACTCCAGTACACACAGGTCACATCCACCGAGTCATGTTTTCATCCTGTTTGTAGGCTTTCAGAGCTGCCGGTTTAGCTTCTGCGCCTGTCTCTCCTTTGCATTAAAAGCATATTTTGTGTCCTGTAGCTGTTCTATAATCTCCTTGGCCTCCTTCATCTCGACCGCGAGCTGGTTGTACTTCTCCACCAGCTCCTGGTTTTCGTTCCGGAGCTCCACCACCAGCTGGCTCAGCTCCTCGCTCTGCTTCCCGCAGTGCACCTTCAGCTGCTCCATCTCCGACAGAGTCTCCTCCATGCGCTTCACCAGGCTCTCCAGCTTGTCCTTAGACATCTCTGAAATGGTTTTATTCACCTTAACGGGGGGGGGTTTCTTCTTCGTGTCCGAGCTTCAGCTCCTTTCTCCTGCGTTGTTGAGTGCACTTGTTGCCAGCGATTATTGTAGTCTAATCCTCAATTCCTTACATGTCTTATTTGGAGCACACATACCTCCCTGCACACTAATCCCCTTAGCAGAGCTATCCTGGGAAACCTCTTAATGCACAAAGTTTTGACACACTGCCACATCGTCTCCTGCTTAAGTCCACGCCATACAGACGATGGCAGTGACTGGCAGGTTACCTCAGTTCACTCTGTAGTCTCAACCACCTGTCAGTGAACAAGAGAAACAGAAGATTCAAATTTCGCTCAATGGGGATTGAGTCTTGTGGAGGAAGGGCAAGTCTTTTCTGGGAAAGCAACTCAAACAGCTTCAAGTGCATGGTGTAACCTACAGTAATCTGAACAGGACAGGTGTTTGGAGTGGATGCAGGAGAAGCCTTATGGAATTAACTCTGTAGTAGCCGTGCGACAGGACTCACCATGCCAGAATGAGGCCTCACTGAGGGCATATTAGGTAAGTCACAGTATGAGGCTAAACATTCTGGGTAAACTGCCATACTGTGCCACTGTCCCGGCCAAACTGTCCCTATGGTGACAGCTAATGCGTCCAGTGTGCAAGGCAGTGTGCCAACAGTGCCCGTCGGCCAGTTGGCATCGGGGGGACGGCGAGCACGAGATACCAGTACATCAGCACGCTGAGGAATTTGCACAATGTTCCTACCATCTGCAGAGATGCTTTACATTGATTCCCGGCCCATTTCTGTGACATCCTGTTGTATTCTTTAACCCCCCCTATCAGGGTACAAAATTAGCACCATCCACCAGCCAAATGCTGGTAAAATATGCAAGTGGCTGGTAGATTTTCTTCACTCACCAGGCAAAAAAACAATGGTAATCTATTGAGTGGCTGGTAAAACTGGAACATTCACTAGCCATTTGACAAAAAAGTGAATTTTGCACCCTGCCCCCAATGTAGCACAAGTAACTATAGATTTCACAATTATTGTTTTCCGTCCGATCGTTTATAGATCCCTAGATTACCGACCGCACAAGAGAAAGAAAAGAGATGAGGGACTGTGCTTTGTTGTTGCAGGGGACAGTCAGCTGTTACACAAACTTTTCATTTTTACCCTCATAGTGTTTAAAACTTTCTTGTGACGGCAATAGATAGGGGCAGTGAGGTTTCCTGTACGAGATGCTCACGCCGCCTCAAACCGACTGCCAAGTCTGATATCCGTTACACGATTGGTCACCGCATTGTGACATTGGGTTGCATTTTCCCCATTGTTGAATCAGTCTCAAGTTTTCGCTGCTGTGTTTTTTTCGACCCCACTCCCTAACCCCCCCATTGCCGCAGCCTAAACGCACTACCCCCATACAAAATGAATGGACAGACCTGCGTTTTGGCCAGACTGTCTGAGGACCGCTGCAGTGTGTGTGAATGCAGCCTGAAGAAGCTGAAGAAAAATAAAAAAAAAAGACTATTTTAAGTTTCATTATTTTTTATTAAAAAACAAAATCTGAATTGATTAACCTTGCATAACACAGATATACATGTGAAGGACAGAAAAAAAAGCCAGTCACCCAACATATTCCCTCAAAACAAAAAGAAGAAAAAAGGTTTCAGAACAAATGTCACTACATTGGTCCCTCTTGGTTTCTTCTCTGCAAGCAGAAGACTTGAGTGCAACAACAAAAGAGCAATCGGTGCAGCTTGTCCTTCGCCATCAATCTGCATTATCTCATATTTGAGAAGTCACAGAGTTTGGGTTCATACACATCAAAATATTCATACAAGATCTCTTTTTATACCTTGATTAAAACTTTTGTTTTTTTACTTTTAAAAATAGAAAGTTAAGCAAATAATGCTTGATAACTGGAGATTAGGTTTTCCAAAAATGTTCACAAATTCAAGTATCGAATTAAACTTGATCTACAATCCCTCATTCATCAGGACTAAGCGTGTTTTCCTCAAAACACAAACAGAATATCAGTCAAAAGTTGTAGGTTTTCACACTTCCCCCAGATTTTCCTGATCTGTGTAGGAACCCCGTTATGTACCCTCGTGTTTCAAAAAGTACAGAGTTTCTCTTCTGCATATCTTGAAAAACAACGCGACATGCGTATGGTCCAAATAATTGTGTTTGATGTAGCATAGTTCAAGGCAGCACCAGGAGAACATCATGAGGGCAACTACAGCGTAAAGGTTCAGAGTTTGTGACCAGATGATCACAGGTTACAATCCCTGGACAGGTTGCAAAAAACTAAAACTAATGAAATTTCAGTCAGGGAAGAGAATGAAAAGCACATTTCTGTCCCACAATAACAATAACTACTACTACTACTACTACTACTACTACTACTACTACTACTGAAATGCCCTTGAGCAAGGCACTGAACCTCTGACTGCTCCAGCAGAGCTGCTCAGTGGCTGACAGTACATGACTGACATGGCAGGCAAGTCTCAGGTGTAAGTGTGTAAGTGGGTGTGAACTTTCCTCCCTCTGCAGGCTCTGCCTTCAAATGTGATTTTACGTCAAATAAAAAAAAGTGAGGGCAGGAAACATGGTGAAATCTCTGATGAGTCAGTATCAAAATTACACTCAAATCTTAGTTCTAGAGACTATAAATTCTTCCACTATTAACAGTGTGAATCGCTCTGGCTTCAGAGCTTTGGTTTTCGTGCGTCTTAACCATTCTTAATAGCGGTGAGGAAAGCACGTCTGGTGACTGACAGCTCATACACAATCAAACTACACATTTACCAATGAAGGCTTTTTAATCTTGGGTTTAGTTTAGGGGGGAGGGTCGGCGGTGGCTCTAAAGTCGTAAAAAAAAAAATAAGGAAGATATTTGATCCAAGTCTTTGAAGGGAGATTTAATGAAACCGTCTCCCTTTCGCTCAGCAGCTCCCACCAAGGTGTCCCTGAGGCACCTACTGTAAAGCCCCAGTCCTAGAGGACTGTGGTTGTACTGGGCAGCTCCCGGATATGAATGCGTGGGGATGGGAAGCAGGGCGCTGCTGAGAAGAAGCAGACAAGCTCTTGAAAAGCTTCCCTGGATTAAAAAAAAATAAATAAAAGGTGAAATATTTCCACTAACTTCTCATGAGCTTCGTTCGCGTCTTGAGACCGGTGATCGGTGATTTGAAGAGGAGGTCCCAAGTCGAGCGAGAAATGTCACTTCTTGGTTTAAAACTGAAATGAAATATTTAAGAAATGGGGGAAATACCACCCTCTTGGCGTCAATAAAGAAAAAAGGCAGAACAGAAACAACTTGTGTCCCGTCATCGGGAGTTCTTAGGAGGGAATGTGGGGGCGGGAGAGGCCCCTGGCCTGCATCGCCCTTTGGCCCCCCCCCAGCTGTGAAGTGACTGCCCTCGTGTTGTTGGCCAGAGGGCTATGTGGGTGAGGGTTATAAAGGGCAGCATGCTGCTAAATGTAGAACTGGTGTAGCGCCAGCCGGTCCATGAAGGGCTGCACCAAGTTGTCTGTGGCGAAATAGAAGACCAGGCCGAAAAAAATGGAGATGGGCAGAGCGGGGAGCGCTTTCTTGAAGATGGCAAGGAGGAGCAGGGTGAGACACAGGCCCTGCGGGGGCAGAGACAGGCAAAAATAAAAACAGACGAAATAGCACACTGTGTATAAATATTGTGTAACCAAACAAAATCAGCTCTGAGGGGGGGTGAAGCAGCCTGTTCTACAATCAAGTGGTTGACATAAAGATGGGTTAGATATTGTGCTGAGAGATAGAGATGAGGTTTGCGGTGACTCAAGCTTGACACCAAAATAAGCAGCTGTGGTCACTCACAATGAGGATGGCTACGAAGCAGGCGAGCGTGGTGTTCCAGTCGCCGCTGGCCGTGGCTGAGGCCTTTCCCACCAGCATGCTGTAGAAGATGAAGTCTCCCAGTCCCAGTTTGACGCCCCCTGAGAACACAGGAGGACACCGCATTCAGGGTGGAGTCAATTCAAACACGAGATTGGCCTCAACCCCATGCCCTCCAACCCCCCAGAGAAATCTTTTCTCAACTGTAATTACTGTACAAACAAGAGCTCCGACTCCGTATTTACTGACGCTTTAACTTAGAAAGAGTGCAGGGCCCCACAAATAGTACGGACATGAAACCTAGCAATTGCCATGAATAATCGCTTCCTAATCTGCTCTGACTAAAAACAGTCTGCAGCCAAACATGTGAGTCGCATTCACATATGCACTAATTTCACAGAGAAGGGATCACATAAACATTTTCCCAAAATGTTTTATGTGTTAGTGAAGAGAGAACTGAAAGATGATAATAACACACAGAGTCAGACAACCTCGGAACTCACAAGTTTGAATTACAGAGCTCGGCTTCATATTAGGGCTGCGGGGTGAATCTAAAACGATCATAATGTAGTATTATTTATGCTTATATTTCATGGTATAACAATGTACAGTGTACACAACAGTGTATATATAAAGAGGAATATAGAAGGATATACTGATAGTTGTGAAGAAAAGAAAGACATTTTCCGCATATATATATATATATATATATATATATATATATATATATATATATATATATATATATATATATATATATATATATATATATATATATATACACACACACACACACTATATATATTTTTTTATTTTGTGTTGCTTTGTGTAAATACGTCACAGTTGGTAGTGATAATATGTTAGCGTTGCACCCTAAGTGGCCAAAACAATCAGTTATGCAGGTTTAAGAATAAATTACATTAAATTATTGACATTGTTTATGGTCCATGGTCTTAAAAAAAAAAAAAAAAAAAAAAAAAAAAAAAGGTATTTGGTTGGTACTTGTGCCATAGTGAGGTGCCGGGTACAGCTGTCAGTCAGTTTCCGTCTGCTGTATCGGAGCATTACAGTTTTAGTGTTACCTGACAATCACAGGAAAAAGTGGTGGATGAAGAGACGGCTGTCTGCAAGCTTATGCAAGCGGCAACACCTCCAATATGAGGGTGCATTTACGAAGACATCCCACCGCTGTGTCCAGTGACAGCGCAAAGACGGTAGGAAATAGCAACTCCTGGCTGGTTGAACTTATGCTTAACTTTATGCTGATGGACTTAGTCTATAAAGTCCATGTTTATATTAAAATAACAAAGCTGCATTAAAAAAAACAAAAACAAAAAACACCTTTTTTCATAAAGATTGGACAATGAAGAGGTGTTTATGTTCCTTATGTGTGCCAAATAAATATTGAAAAGGATGTTGACATTGGCAATGCCCCCCCCCCCGTACCAAAAACATACCGAACTGAAAAAAAAACGTGATATGAACCAAACCGTGAATTCTGTAAACCGTGCCACCCCTACCAAATAACAATCCAAACCCTTTATGCAGAGAGAGGCATGCGTTTTGTTCTCCGCCACGCTATTTAATAAGTCATACAACAGACAGTATTTAGTATTGCAATTCATTATTCATCGCATGATGTCTTTTAAAGAGCTGACTGTACTCTAGCGTAACGGAAGGCCCAATGAGTTAATCACAGAGATAGATAAATCAATGCCTCTTCTTGACAACAATACCTTTAATAAATTACTCAAATAAAGCTTAAAAACTGTATTTTAAATATTAGTCTCTCAGCACTCACTCTCTTCATCGTCGTCTTCGGTGGGGGGGCGAGCGGAGGGCATCTCCTGGATCTCCCGTCTGGTCTGCTCTGTGGACTGGAGCGGCCCCAGCTGGTGCTCCTGCTGGTTGACCCAGGTGGAGTTAAAGCCCCCGTCGTCCTGCGACGGACTGGCTGCAGCCGGGGACGCCACGGCTGCAGACAAGCCATAGCAGTTAGACTAAACAACCACGCAGAGGAAGATTAAACATCGCTCAATCTCTTTCAAACACCGCTCACCTTCGTGAGTCCCTTGTTGAGATGACGCTGCTTCTGTTGAGTTCCTTTTTGGCCGGTCAGTGTCGGCCATGTTAACGAGCCACACCATTGTAGCTGTGGAAGAAGTCAGAGTCAAACTATTGAAGGTGTCAAGATTTGTGTTGCAAAAGAATTAAATTAAAAAAAAAACTAAAAAGGGCTTCCACTGAAATTAAGGGAAGACAGTTAAAAAGTCAAAGTGCTGAAAAACATTTTAGTTGATTTGTTAGCACTGAAAGGATTTGAAGTGTCCTAACAAGTGACTATGCTGAAAAAGATAAAGTGTTAGTTGGAAGTGTATGTGCTGAAAGGGTCACTAATTAGAAATGCTGAAAGGAGTTGAAGTGTCAGTTGGAAGGAAAAACCCTAAGAGCATTTTAGGTGTCTGAAAGGAGTTGAAGGGTCAGTTAAGGTCTCAACATTTAAAGCAGCTAGATATATTTAAAGTGTAACCACATAGAGCTGAAAAAAATGTCAGATGAAGAGCAAGCACTGAATGGAGTTAAAGTGTCATTTCAAGTGACTGCACTAAATGAAATTGAAGTGTCAGATGAAGTGAAAGTGCTGAAAGTTGAGTTGTCAAGTGAATGTGCTGAAACGGGTTTAAGAGTCACTTGAAGTGAAAATGCTAAAAAGGAGTTGAAACAACAGTTGATGTCTAACCACTTAGGTGTTCAAGTGAAAGCACTTTTAGAACTGAAATAAGTTGAAGTAAAAGTTTAATGGAAAGCCCAGAATATTTAAGTGACTGTTAAAGTGGAAGTGCTGATAGGATTTTAATTTCTTTTTGATCTACAAGCACTGAATGGAGTTGAAGTGTCATTTGAAGTCAAAACTCTGACAGGGATTTAAGTCCAGTGAAGTCAATATGCTGAAAGGAGTGGAAGCATCAGTTTTAAGTAAGGACCTGTTAGCACTGAAATGAGTTGAGGTGGCAGTTTAATAGAAAAGCAATTTTATCTTCTGTATGTTTGCTTTAAAATTGGTGTTTCATTGCCACACCTCTGTTTTATTATAATAAAATGTTAATACAGTTATGTCTATAATCAGTGTCTGTCTTACAGGAGTAGATGAGAGCTGGAAAGATGGGCTCGTTCCTCTCCTGAGCCGTCTCCACCAGGATCCTCAGAGGCCCTTTGGGACAGAGAACCGCTAACAGATCTGTGAAAGAAGAAAGAGACCAGACAAGTGATGTTAGCCACCGCACAGAGCACTTTGTTAAAGACCAGAAACAGCACCCTGACATGACATCTGCATGACAACAAGAGGCAGAGACTTCAGCGAGGGACGGTCTACAGGTTTGATCACTCCAAAGAGAATATTAACGCTCCCAAATGCTGGCTTTCTTCTCTAAGGGTTTACTTCCACTTACAATGAAACAAGTGCACTGCATTTCCAAGTATGCTAGAATCACTATGAATAATTATGATCCAATTTCTTTTTCCACTGCACACCAGTTGCCAGTTAAATATTTCTTTTTGTAACATGAACTTAAAATGCCACTGCCAGTCTAACTAGAAACTCTAGAAAATGCAACATAATTTAAATATGTTGGAAAAACTCTGTCTCTGTCCCTGATGACCTGTGTGCATTGTCTTTTTTGCCAGAACGAGCTGTTGTTCGTGCATTTACATACCATGGCAGCATATGAACATCTGCAAACTTAATGCCCATTATATTGACAACTAAAGTTGTTTGTTTGGCAAGTATACGGATTATTACTACTCCTTGACAGGTAAGGACAAACATCAACATGCCTTTGTGACTGATACCTTATCTATCTGAACCCATTGCTGATGTGTCAAGAAAAAAAATCTAAAAGTATCTACTTACTTTATTTTTGTTCCCAGTATTTTGACAATTTGAGCAACCACTTCTAACTATTACCAAGAAAGCAGCTTATACGGAATAAACGGCTATTTTTGCTGCCAGCTTTCAATCCGATCTCCCCCAGACTTCCTTTTCTCATTGACAGTGATAGGATAGTAATCCAATTGATTACTCTTCCCATCTTAATAACGCCGTTACCGTTACTGCGAAAAAATGCGGCGCGTTACAATATTTGAAACGTTTTTTTTTTTTTCATCAGACCAACTAGATCTCTGAGCCTGAGTCGAGAGGCAATACTTTTTTTTTTACCGTTTTTTACCGCTAATCGCCGTCACTCCCTCACCTACTCCACACACACACACACACACACACACACACACACACACACACACACACACACACACACACACACACACACACACACACACACACACACACACACACACACACACACACACACACACACACACACACAGTATTTATACACAGTATAAACATCAGGCCACTTACATTATTTACACTACAGAGTGTATATATTTGTTATTTATTTTTGGTATAGTGCTTAACAAGCATTTAATTTTTCCCAGTTGTGGCCTGTTTAGGTGTTATGTTATTTGTATGGATCCACTATATAAACATAATATCTACATACATGGCATCTGATTGGAGGCTAGTCTCACTTTGTCCAACAGCAACATTAAAATAGTTTAGATTTGTGTACATTGTTTCGGTTAATAATGTATTGTATCAAGTGTCCATTTCATTATAATATTAAGATTTATCATAAATAAGTGAACATGCACATGTATTTTAAGTTCCATTAAAGAGGGGTGGAGGTGGGTTCACATTTGAGCATTTAAAAATGTACTTGAAAGTAACGCAATAGTTACTTTCTGAAGTAACTAGTTACTATCATAATTTGTAACTAAATAACTAATTTAGGACGAAGTAACTAGTAACTGTAACTAATTACTTTTTTAAAGTAACTTGCCCAACACTGCTAATAGATTTGTCGTTCAACCAACACTTCCTGAAAGCATTTGCGTTTCAGTTTTGGGCCGTGAGACACATAGTTTCTTTTAGCACACCAATAATGACATTTATCAACACTTGTTTCATACATTCAGCTGGAAGAAAAAGAAACCCTCACAATAAATTTGAATTACTGCTTATGTTAATATTTTACATGTTAATAGGTTTGGCTTTGGCTCCAAATCCATAGCTTTTTACTATGCTAAGAAAATGTTGAAAGAAAGAAAGATAGATAACACATTTCTTCTTTTTTTTTTTCTCAAGCACTAAAAGGAACCAGATGACTAAACATTGGTGCACAATATAACATCTTCAAAGGGTCAGGTGAAGAGTTCATGTTTCTTCCTTAAAAGTGCACAGAGCAGCAGAGAGAGGAGGATTTACCGTAGACTGATATGACGGCTAATATGAGCCAGGCGGTCCACTCTGGCAGGTACTTGATGAAAACCAGGGCCATGAGGGCGCTGATCATGATGAGGTAGGCCTGCTGGAGCCGCAGCGGCCCTTTCCAATGAATACACATCATGCCCACCACTCCGAAGTTCCAAATGATTACCGCCAGGGTGAAGTAGTCCATGGCCACATTGTAGGTCTTGAAAACCTCTCTGTTGGACAGAGCAGAGACATGAAAGATAGGCTCCATCCATCATCGTAAAGAATTAAGACAACTTGACATTTACAAGAATGTGTAGGAACCTTAGAAAATGAGATCAAAATGTTGAGAGCTTACTTGAGGTAGATGTAGGAGAAGAAGAACAGCAGGAGGAGAGAGGAGAGGAAGAGCCAGCCTTGGATCACCTGTGAAGGCAAAGTTCACAGTTAATGTTTCAACACATTAACTTTAACATTAACACGCGAATACTACTTACTACTGCTTGTTTTAACAACCAGGTTGGGTGGGATTACAACAGGGGCAAATACAATGAGTATCAGAGAGTTTGGACAAAGTTAAAATCTGTTGTCTTGATGTGCTCAGCCCCACCGGACTTAGGTTTAACAAGTTAGTTAGTGTGAATCATTATATTTAGAGCCAAAGAAGGGCTGTACAAATAATCAAATTTTAATCGCGATTACGATTTTGGCTCAAAAACGATCACAAAAACAATGTAATCGAGGAAAAACAATTATTTTGCACATTATGTTTTTTGCTTATTTTGTCTTGTGTTCTGGATGAAAGAAAAAAAGCTCAAACGACAAAAGTATTAAGGGAAATGTCACAGTTCAAGGTGTTTTCACTGTTGATTTGTTTAACTTTTTCACAGTTTTTTAAAAAGCTTTAGTGCGTAACTTTTTTTTATATTAATGAACGTTGAAGTTAATTAAGACTATCAGCTCCACACAACTCTCTCTGTATTTCTCTGAATGACTATGTTCAGAAGATTGTGTCGTCTGGCGACTTTCCCACGCAGAAGCTCGAGTGAAGATAATGACCTCTTCTGAAGAGTCCATCATGTTTTTTTAATCCTCCGTGTCCTCCTTGGCTACAAGAAACTGTGTGGAGTACTCATTCATGTGTAATTACTTCCACCAACTAATCAGAGTATTTTCGTAAGAGTAGAATCTGACATTCAGAATCATTCAGAATACATATGAGCGACTCGCTTGAATGGTGGCAGCCATGTAGCACCTCCATCTTTAAAATACATTAGCCAAAGAGGGACATACCTCTGCCTTTCGCCCTCTTACACCTATTGGCACTGTGACGAATGCCAGGGGGAGATTACTCGCCAGGGAAGCGAAAAAGAGAATTAAAACAACAACCCGACAGGCAAAGCAACAAGACCAAAGTTAATATTGGAGTGGCTAGAACAGCTGCGTGGAAACGATGGAGAGAGATCATTTCGGGTTCAGCCACCATAGGAGGAGGGGCTAGAAAGTAATATTCAGTTGGTTGTCATATACAATTTCACCGCTAGATGGGAGAACTTCTTACACAATGTAGCTTTATGTTCAATAAATGGAACATCTTTACAAAAGTCAATGAGTAATCATGTTAAATAATCCTGATTTCAATACGGGCCAAAATAATCGTGATTATTTTCCATAATCAGGCAGCCCTAAGCCATTATTCAAAGCACTTACCAGTGTTTTCATATGTGTTTTATTAACATTTCTACACTAATCTTAGTTTGCTGCACAACTTACACACATTATTACGTACAGATTCTTCTCACTGCTGACTTTTTTAACATAACTGGAAAAGCACAGATGGAACTAATAACATTAGCGATGATTAGCGATCCCAGTAAATGACAGTGTGCCAGCATGCAGACAGAACAAGAGAGAGCAGGAGGGTGGGAACTGGCACACCTAACTGGTATGAAGTCATTTTAATAGCAGGTAGACCTGCTGCACTCGGCAAGTCAAAACGTCTCCTGTTAAAAAAGGGTCTTTTAGTACATGGAGAACTCCATCCAGGAGGTATGACGACTGAGTGGGGAACACCCTCGCTGTGTTTGAAATCACTCCTTATTTACTAGATGCATTATATTGCATGCAGGCACTCTTATTAAGCTGCGTTTAGTTCCACAGTGTACATAAACAGTTCTCCTTACTCCCGGTTTAGGAAAGGTCCCTTCGCTTACAAGGGCACTTAAAGTGCTCATATTATGCTAATTTTCAGGTTCATAATTGTATTTAGAGGTTGTACATTATACATTTCTTGTACTGCACAATGCTGCAGCTCCTCTTTTCACCGTGTGTGTTGAGCTCTCTGTTTTAGCTACAGAGTGAGGCATCTCACTTCTGTTCCATCTTTGTTGGGAGTCGCACATGCTCAGTAACTAATTAAGGACTACTAGCCAGTCAGAAGCAGAGTATGAGGGCGTGCCCTGACAGTACCTAGGTAAGGACTACTAGCCAGTCAGAAGCAGAGTATGAGGGCGTGCCCTGACAGTAGCTAGGTAAGGACTACTAGCCAGTCAGAAGCAGAGTATGAGGGCGTGCCCTGACAGTACCTAGGTAAGGACTACTAGCCAGTCAGAAGCAGAGTATGAGGGCGTGCCCTGACAGTACCTAGGTAAGGACTACTAGCCAGTCAGAAGCAGAGTATGAGGGCGTGCCATGCTAGCAGCTAGGCGAGCATTATAATGTGTGTTCCAAAGTGACCACGTTTGTCTCTGAAGTAAAGGCTGGACTACAATAGAGCTGTTTGGAGCAGTTTGTGAACAGTGTTTTCTGTTGGAGATGGTAAGTCCCTTTGGGGGGGACTTTGGGCTTTTTCACTTTGTTAACCTATAACATGCACAAAAAAGATATATAACACAATAAATGAAAGGGAAAAAGCCAAAAAGCATAATATGAGCACTTTAAATAAAAAGGAACCATCCTTACTGTTATTAACACCTGTGCTTTTCTGACTATGACCAGTCAAAATGTCTGCTGTTTAAACAAACTCTGTTATAATGTTCACCTCCGGTCTGCAGTGAATGGGACTGCTGCATGTGTGATGTGACAGGTTTTAGCATGTACCTTGTAGCAGCGGTACTTGTATAGCAGCACCAGCACCAGTGTCATGACGATGATCACAGTGATCATGATGGTGGCGTTCAGGATGGAGTTGAGGGCTCTCTGTCCTACTGTGTCTGTGTCTTCAGGGAATGGTGTGTAGATCCTGGAGGGTGACACAGCAACAAATAGAATATATATAATAAATACAAAAGGGAAAACACAGTGATTCTCATTACGGCTGGTTAGTGAAATAAGCCAGTTTTTTTCCCCCACCACTATAAGGCTTAGGCGCAGCACCCAAGCCATTTTGGGTACCACCTGAGGCGAATGAATGTAGCTAAATGACTTTTCTTAGATGATCTAATGACTGTAGATGGTCCCCAGTGGACTTCAAGTTTTTAAGCTTTTTGAGTGTTATTTATTTTATTATCTGCTCTAGGTTTTCCAACGTCACACAGATATGGTAATAATAATGGTCCAAAATGATGTGAAATGGCTTCTTTCTTTTTTTTTTTTTTAATTGAAAAACTTAGTATTTCCTTGATACGTGCACATAAGTCTTTTTGGAAAGCACTGCAAGCTTTCTGCTATTTCAGGAGGTTTCAATTGCTCTGGATAAGAGATAAAGATATTAAACAATATGTATAAGTGCACTACGGCTGCAACTAACGATTATTTTCATAGTCGATTAATCTGTCGATTAGTTGTTTGATCTATAAAAATCTCAAAACATGGTGAAAAATGTGGATCAGTGTTTCCAAAAGCCTAAGATGACGTCCTCAAATATCTTGTTTTGTCCAAAACTCAAAGATATAAAGATATTCAGTTTACTGTCACAGAGGAGAGAAGAAACTAGAAGATATTCAGTTAACTGTCCCAGAGGAGAGAAGAAACTAGAAGATATTCAGTTAACTGTCCCAGAGGAGAGAAGAAACTAGAAGATATTCAGTTAACTGTCCCAGAGGAGAGAAGAAACTAGAAGATATTCAGATTACTGTCCCAGAGGAGAGAAGAAACTAGAAGATATTCAGATTACTGTCCCAGAGGAGAGAAGAGACTAGAAGATATTCAGATTACTGTCCCAGAGGAGAGAAGAGACTAGAAGATATTCAGATTACTGTCACAGAGGAGAGAAGAGACTAGAAGATATTCAGATTACTGTCCCAGAGGAGAGAAGATACTAGAAGATATTCAGATTACTGTCCCAGAGGAGAGAAGAAACTAGAAGATATTCAGATTACTGTCACAGAGGAGAGAAGAAACTAGAAGATATTCAGATTACTGTCACAGAGGAGAGAAGATACTAGAAGATATTCAGATTACTGTCACAGAGGAGAGAAGAAACTAGATGATATTCAGTTTACTGTCCCAGAGGAGAGAAGAAACTAGAAGATATTCAGATTACTGTCCCAGAGGAGAGAAGAAACTAGATGATATTCAGTTTACTGTCCCAGAGGAGAGGAGAAACTAGAAGATATTCAGATTACTGTCACAGAGGAGAGAAGAAACTAGAAGATATTCAGTTAACTGTCCCAGAGGAGAGAAGAAACTAGATGATATTCAGTTTACTGTCCCAGAGGAGAGAAGATACTAGATGATATTCAGTTTACTGTCCCAGAGGAGAGGAGAAACTAGAAGATATTCAGTTAACTGTCCCAGAGGAGAGAAGAAACTAGATGATATTCAGTTTACTGTCCCAGAGGAGAGGAGAAACTAGAAGATATTCACATTTAACAAGCTGGAATCAGAGAAATCTTATTTTTTTTAATAAAAAACATTACTCAAACGATTAATCGATTATCAAAATAGTTGGCGATTAATTTAATAGTTGACAATCGATTAATCGTTGCACCTCTAAAGTGCACTGAGCCATATTCAGACTCTGCTTTAATGATCTTATGCAATTACAGCACTGCCTTGGTATTCAAACTCTGCAGATGTGATCTATACATATTGCATTAACTCCACCTAGTGGCGCTGTGGCCATATTGCATTTCATTCAAACACCAGACCAAATGAGCTTCAGATCCTGTCAGTGGTTGAAGAAATAGTTAGATCCTTTACCTAAGTAAAAGTCCTAATACCACACTGTAAAA
Source organism: Zingel zingel (assembly GCA_023566125.1). Lineage (NCBI taxonomy): Eukaryota > Metazoa > Chordata > Actinopteri > Perciformes > Percidae > Zingel > Zingel zingel. The sequence goes on from CM042333.1 coordinate 78,299, forward strand.
AAAATACTCTGTTCCAAGTAAAAGTCCTGCATTGAAAATGTTACATATGAAAGTATGTAAGTATTATCAGGAAAATGTACTTAAAGTATTTAAAGAAAAAGTAAAAAATCCTCATATTTTAGAAACTGGAAACGATCCAAACTGTTCTATCAATCAACTAAGTATTTAATCAGCTAATCATTTCAGCTGGACTTGTAGGCCTGTATGTTGTTGGGTAGTTTAATTTATATTAAAACATTGCATTTTATAAACTACATGTGTTTTGTGTGCTAAAATCTTAATTAGTAAAGTAACTAAAGCTGTCAGATGAATGTAGTGGAGTAAGAAGTCCAATATTTCTCTCTGAAATGTAGTGGAGTAGAAGTAGAAAGTGGCATGAAAAGAAAAGACTCAACTAAACTGTGTACTTAGGTATGAGTAACATGAGTAAATGAAGTTAGTTACATCCCACCCCTGGATCCTGTCTAACACAATCTTTTCCCATACGAGTTCCAACACTTACAATCTCTGGCCATCGTTCTGGGTGTAGAAGCTGACAGACTTTATGGTTGCCACGACGACCACCATGCAGAGGGTCACGGGAACGAACAGCATGATGACGTGCTTGGCGCCGTATTTCAGGGTCAACTCTTCATCCTCGTCCTCCTCGGCCTCCACCACGCGGGGAGGCTGAGCAGCGGGCGGCTGTCCGTTCTGCTCCGGGCCGCTACCATTGCCTGCTCCGCCTACATCACCCCCACCTTCTCCGCCTCCTCTGGACCGGGCTCTGACCACCGCAGCCTCCTGTGGCTGCTGGCCGGGTTCACAGGCCACACTGGTCTCCTGTTGGTCCTGGATGAAAGAAGAATAACTTTATTTTCTAAGAAAAGTAGGAATATGTACAATAATTGTGTAGGGACAGCTTTAAAAAAGCGTATTTCGATAATAACACTAACACAACATTTAAGTAAATAAATTAAGTAATAGGGCTGGGACCATATGCTTTTGTACCGATTCGATTCCTTTACGATACATCAGTGCAGATTGGATTTGTATTGTGATTCTAGAAGTATAGCGATTTTCTTATTCTTTAACAAAAGTATAATAAAAAAAAAATTATATATATATATAATTTTTTTTTTATTATATTAAAAAAAACAATGCAACTGATCTCAGCTGGTATTCTGTCTGGAATGGAGTGGAATTGGGAAAAAAAATAAATATTATATATATATATATATATATATATATATATATAATCAGGGCAGCAGTTTTCAGATTACATTATGTTCTTACATAATTGCAAAAGGGTTCTTCACTGTTGTAGAAAGAAGTGGCTGATCTTCAATATCTACATTGCCCATTATCAGCAACCATTCATCCAATGTTCCAAAGGCACATTCTGTTTACTAATCTGATATAATTTTAAAAGGCTAACTGAGAAAACATTGGAGAACCCTTTTGCAATTATCTAAGCACATAATGTAATCTGAAAACTGCTGCCCTGGTTAAAAAAAACAATGCAACTGATCTCAGCTGGTATTCTGTCTGGAATGGAAATTTCTAAGTGACCCCAAACTTTTGACCAGTAGAGAGAGAGAGAGAGAGAGAGAGAGAGAGAGAGAGAGAGAGAGAGAGAGAGAGAGAGAGAGAGAGAGAGAGAGTGTGTGTGAGAGTGAGTGAGTGAGTGAGTGAGTATATATATATATATATATATATATATATATATATATATATATATATATATATATATATATATATATATATATATATATATATATATATATATATACGCACATTAGTCTTGATGGTGCTGGTGATGTACATCGTCAGGTAAACAGCAGAGTAAACACTCAGCGAATATATATTATACACACACACACACACACACACATACACACACACACACACATTAAAAAATCGTCGATAGATAAGATTTTAAATTTTTTTCCCACCACTAGTAAATAAAATTACAAAGTGGTTACAAAGTTCTTTACAAAAGATAAACAGGTTAAAAGAACAAAAGACAACAAGTACCACACTAGAGCTGCAAAAAATAATTGATTAGTCAACCATTAAATTAATTGCCAACTATTTTGAGTCATTTTTTATGAAAAAAAAGTAATGATTTTCTGACATTTTATAGACCAAACAACTAATTGATTAATCAAGAAAATAATCGACAGCTTTATCAACAATGGTGAAAACGCTTAGTCACAGCCCCATACAACACATACATTACAACACCACAAACATAACAGAACAATAAGAGGCATCACTACTCTAAATAGAGCACATGGCTCAAGCACAAAAACATTTAGAAAAGTCTTCTGCTGAGACCTAAAACGCCCTAGAGAGTTTGCTGACCTGAGTCCCAGGGGGAGACTGTTCCACAGCCTGAGACCCAGGACAGCCAACGCACAGCCCCCTCGTGTTTTTAGTCTTATAAGAGGCACAACTAGCAGGCCTTGTTCATCCAGACAATAATACGATCAAAAGTACAGTGCTAAGCATGCAGATAGTAGACTGAGCATAGCAAACCCAACTTAGGGATTTCTCAGAGTCAACAAGAACATGCCTGTTGATCAAATATTCCATCTAGGCATGGTCCAATACGGCCATGTTGAGTGATATACTCAAACACCCGCTACGCCCTGAACTGCTACAACTATTATTTCTAGTCACGGTTTCATTATCTTTATTGTTACTATACCTGCCACTGTTCATCATTCCAACTGCTATAATTATGAATCATATTTCTCTATATTAGGGATGTAACGTTATGAAAATTTAACCTCACGGTTATAGTGACCAAAATGATTACGGTTTTCAGTATTATCAAAGTATTTTTAAAAGTGTGGTCAATATGTTCAGAAAGCACCGACAGGCCTACACAAGCTGAACTAGTTTCAAAAAGTGTGATTCCAACTTCAAGAAACGCACGTTGTAGGGTACGCAGTGCGCCTGCGTGCTGCGGCAACTTCAGGAGACTCGGATGAAGCTGGGAAGGATTAAACACAGGGTTTCCACACCGTGGTAATCCACCGTGATAATAATCATATTTGAAATGAAAACGGTAATTGTTATTGTCAACATTTTTATCGTGGTTTACCATTACATCCCTACTCTATATCTGTATCAGTGTCTCTGTGTCCCAACTGACAGCGACAGATGCCGCCCACCAAGAGCCTGGGTCTGTCTGAGGTTTCTGCCCAAAAAGAAGTTTGTCCTCGCCACTGCTGCACCAAATGCTTGCTCGTGGGAAATTGTTGGGTCTTTGTAAATCATAGAGTGTGGTCTAGACCTACTCTATCTGGAAATTGTCTTGCGATAACTCTTGTTATGATTTTATACTATAAATAAAATTGAATTAAACTTTAAAAGATTTTTGGATATCATGTTGACTCAATGGTATACAGCAAGGGTCTTCAACATTTTTAGACCAAGGACCCCATAGCTGTAGGAGAGACCTGTAGAAATATTTTATTAACAAAATGTGAGTGCAAAAGAGCTGCGTTAGTCATTGAGGAAGTGTTAAAAGTACTCTGGGTGACCTCTGATGCACAGAAAGTTAAGAGGAAGTTGCACCATATAGAGGCCGTGCCCTTGACAAGTGTGTTTGTGAATGATAACAGTTTCTGTCTAGAAACTAGGAGACAGCCCCCTGTGAGGAGAGAATAAAGACACCGGGAAAACTCAGATCAGAGTTCATTTTCAGACGAGATCTTGGTGGACCGGCTCTGACTTGACTAATGTCTGTTGCCAGGGGAACTTAGGTGCTGATTGTGAACCCACAATTGTGTTGTAACCTCTTATGCTGGACTCAGTAAACTTTGCTTAACTGAACTCTTCGTCTCAGATTGATCCTTGTGTTCTGGTAAACTTAAGTCCGATGAAAGAAGGCGCGGGAATTAAAAAATTGGAGTCAGATTTGACAGGCCTTAGGGTCTTATTTTAGACATAATTCCCTACAGACCCCTTACTACTATATATTGTATAGATATTAGTTGCATATTAAACTGGGCCAGATGGATAAAAATGGATGTATATAGATATTATTTATACATCATGTTTTGATGTTACACATACATATGGAAGGCGCAGTGAATCCTTAACTAACTAACTAACTAACTAAATCTGTGGATGGCTAGCATAGTGGCTACCTTACCCATAGAAAGCCTATCATCAATGTTATGTAAATAAAATGTTTTTTGTTTTCATGAATAGGCCGATTCAACTTTGCTAATAATATGTTGGATTCATGTTAATGTATATTTTCAGAATTGCTTTTTATTTTTGGGAAAGAAATAAACTTAAAAAAAATAATAATTAAACAATAATTTGGAGGCCGCCCTGCACTAACTCTGAGGACCCTCTGTTGAAGATCTCTTGTATACAGTGTACAAAGTAAATGTTAGAATGCTGATTTAATCTTGTCTGTACTGTGAACTATCTGATAAAAAGGAAAAAAGGCCATAAAATTAAAACAATAAATGAATTGAAAAAAGATCATTCTTGCTATCAAAAACATTTTTAGGGGGCATTTAATGCTTTAATTGAGTGTTTATAATACAGAGATGGCAGGAAATTGTTGGTGAGCGATCGGGAATGGCATTCAAACAAAGGCCCCCTGGCCAGGAGCCAATTTTTCCAAATTTGCTAAATTGCAAACTGTGATTTGCAAAGACAAAGACAGTTGCACTACTCAAAACAAGCGCCGTACTTCTGACTCGCACATGAGCATGCAAGAGCCTTGCAAATTTAGCAATCAACAGTCATTCATGAAACGTGACACTGCCACAATTTGAGATGTGCATGTAAGCAGTTCCTACAGTGCTGGCTTTTGTGAAACGTTGCCTTTTCAATCTATACCTTTTATGTTTAGAGGGTGTGTGAGCTTAAAAAAACCTGAGATTTTCTGAAAATCTGACCCCAGAATTTGCAACATAAATGGTCCAAATCTATCTATCTTTCTTTGTGTATCTTTCTGTAGAGTTTCTGGCCTGGATCAACACGAGTCAACTAGGCATGGGCCGGTATAAAATTCTGACGGTTTGATACCTTCAGCAAAAATATTCCGGTTTCATGGTATTGCATTTACAGCTTTAATTAAGATTTAACATTATGAAATGCCTGGGTATGGGTCCATTGAACACAATGTATTTTATTTTCAAACACACTGCACACTGGCAGGGAGAGGGATTTCTAAACTGCACTTTCTGTCTTCGAAGACTCATAAAAATGTTTGTTTTTTTAAAAACGCTCATAATAAGGAACGGTATAAACCGTGAAACCACAGTATACCTTGAAACCGGTAACCCATGCCTACTGTCAGCAAGACTATCACTTCTTCAGATGAAACACTCTTAACCCTTGTGTTGTCTTCGTTTCAACCTTGAAAAAAACACTTTTTTTCTGACATTTGTGAGGCCTTTTTTCACAATTTGTTTTTGCTTTTTCCAACATTTTAAATTTTTCTTCTACACATTTTCAGCGCTTATTTCTACGTCCAATATTTTCTGATATAAAACAAAAATTAAAAACGGGCCAATGTGACCCAAAGTCAACACAAGGGTTAACTCAAGCATTTCATTTGTTTTTATTGGCTAAAATGCCTAAACATTTGGACAAACACTGCAGTAAAGTGTTATATTAGGCTAACCATGTTTGCATTTCAGAGTTTACCGGACACATTTACACTCAATAGACCAGTTCCTCCAAGGATAACAATACTGCGCTCATTCCCACTCACCCCCAGGCTCTGTCCCGTCAGGACAATATAAAAAGGAAAATCCAGGTGACTCACTGTGTGAACTAGAACTGTCAGGCCGCCAGGCGAGTTAAGGCATGCGGCAGCCCAGACATGAAGCAATCTCACCAGGTACACAGAAATAAAGACAGGAAGCCTCTCTAGAGATGGCTCTGAACAATGAAAGCTGCCTCATCTCTTAAAATTAAATTAACCAGTTACTGTGTAAGGCTGTAATACTGCATTAGTATATCAAAATGTGTGTTCAAATCTTCTTCTGACCATATAGGCCTGGCCGAGCTGTCTGACTTCATTGATGACCTGGCTGCTGACATCATATTGACCATAATATGCCGTTTAAGACCAAAATTAAATGTTTTGTAGATCGCCAAGAGAGAGAAGTATCGTTGTAATGTACAACTGTTATGTTGTAAACAAGGTTTAGGGTTGTTAAGTTGACTGTGCCAGTAAAGAGGAACTTTGCCTTTACTTACAGTAAGAGCCACACCTAGACAGCAAAGTAGCATAATCATCAATTTTTATAAGGCCGGATTAAACCAAGGTTATCAGCAGGGCCACACGAACTCTCAGGATGCAGAATTTTTTTCAGCAGATTTTAAACAAATTAAAAAACTCAAAATGTTAACATCTTCTACACCCCACGCTGAAAAACAGTCCACTAAATTCTGCAGATTTTCATTCTGCATCACCACTGAAAACTGTATAAAAATAAATCCACAGATTATGTTTGTCTGGTTATCAGACTCAAACTCCTCCACAATGCGTGGCGTCACAAACTGACTCAGAAACAAACAACTCTTTCATCACGGACTTGACACTGGAACACTGGGTTGCATACAGCTAAAACTGTTAGGTAACCATTAGCCAATAAATCACACAGACAGAGATACAGATTTAGTGTTAGAGCAACTGTGACACATTCTTTTATACTGACCATATTGTTTTCAATGTCCTCTGCATTGTTCGCCATGGTTGGCTCGGCAGACACTTGTTCTCACATGCAAACCAAATGCTTTTGCCCTGACGAAAGAGAATAGGAATATTATGTTAGTGGCCAGACATGGGTACGATGAAGGCATATCAGTGACAACACTGAATCAAATCAAGGATGAAAAGACAGCTACGTTGTACAGATTGTAAAACCCTGGGGGGCAAATTTGTGATTTAAAAATGACTTGACAGTGATTTTAAAAAAAAAAACAGCAAGCATCTTTTTCTGGAGCTTTTCCATTGTGAAAGCTGTGTTGTCACAAGAAATTACATTGATATTAGATACAAAAAAGTACAGTGGTCTGATGGTATTAACAATCCATGTTAACCTGTCATCAATCTGTGTTAATCAGTCACTCTAAAGGATAGGTTCACATTTTTAGTCGAATAGTCTAATAGTAGGGATGGTAACACAAAGAGGGAATTTTGTACTAAAAACAATTTTTTTGCTGAAGACTAATATTTGCTTTGGCTGAACTTCTAGGACTGTGGGTCTTGTCTCGCAGCTCTAACATTAGAGTTGATGGCCTGGGCAATAATTCAATAACTTCTCGTATCGTGATAGACAGTTTAAGCAATATAAAACATCTATCTATCTATCTATCTATCTATCTATCTATCTATCTATCTATCTATCTATCTATCTATCTATCTATCTATCTATATATATATATATATATATATATATATATAAAAAGAGACAGGACCACCAAATCTAGCAACTGGGGTTGTAAGACAGACAGCCCAATACTTATTTACAGTATTTGTGCGTTTCTCATTGTTGTGTCGACAATGGGGTTGATTATTGAAGAACAGTTCAATGTTATATTAAGTGTCAAACAGAAATGTTTAAATTTGGCATGTTTGTTCTTATTCTTTTTAGGTAAATAAAATTATGAATAGTTATCAATATCGATCAATATGATCAAGCAATATTGTGATATACCTCTCAGCCATTTCGCCCAGGCCTAAGAGTTGCTCTAGGAGATCACTTCGCAGCCAGTATGGACATAGAGAATTATTACAGTGATCAGTAACTCTTTCAATATACAAATGGATTATTTCCATTGTCATTTAATCTGTCAATTATTTTCTCGATTAATTGATTAGTCGTTGAACAGTGAAACAAATGTGGATCAATGTTTCCCAAAAAGCCCAAGATGACGTCCTGAAATGTCTTGTTTTGTCCACAACTCAAAAGATATTCAGTTTACCGTCACAGAGGAGAGAAGAACCTAGAAAATATTCACATTTAACAAGATGCAATCAGAGAATATTTCCTTTTGTTCATAAAAAGAATGACTCAACCCAATAAATCAAAAATCAGAACAGTTGGCAATTCATTTAATAGTTGACAACTAATCCACTAATCTTTGCATCTCTATTTCAATATACAAATTGACTGGTGAGTGATATATAGGAAAAACTGACTTGAAACTATCTGAACCTATCATTTACAAAATATGCAAGCAAATATGCTGATAATATGGTGCTTAATATACCATTAGGAATCATCCTATGGAGTAGAGGTGTTGAAATTAATCAAATATCCTATATGGCTTTAATAGAAAAATGTATTTGGCGCATCGTGATGCATCAAGATATCGGATCGAAGACATGGTAATCGAATCGAAAGATCAGTGAAGATTCACACCTCTACTATGGAGAAAAAGTAAAATAACGTTCACGTTACTGTATTGTACACAAGTTCATATACACAGGTAAACACAGATACATAGACAGTAAAATATTAAATTTACATTGTATAAGTCCAGAGATTGGGTTATATGCATCATATTATAATAATGTAAAACTTTAGATCTCAAATGATTTTTTTTTTGTTCTAAGACGGTGCTATATTGCTGAAATTCAAAGTGTAGAAAAGTTGGCTTAGTTCCTGACCATTTCCAAAAGAAATAACGAATAGTTGTGTGATATAGGCCACCATCCTATATCATGTTATTTTCCATTTGATCTGAACTTAGACTTTTTTTTAGAAAGTTGTCTACATCCAGCCCGCACGTTTGTATATATACTGTGAAAAAATAGATGGGGAAATACTTCTTCTAGTCCACAGAAATCACATATATAATCAGTATCCAGTTTTTTGTAACCCACCGGATAAATTCGATTTAATATCTTGAAAGACACTTCCTTCATCCTAATGATACATTATTTATAACTAATTCCCTGTGCTTTAACAACTGCTCCGAGTAGACTGTACTGAACATTCCAAAACTGACAACTCACTTATCTGTGCAATATCATTATCAATATTTGATCTCTGCAATACTGTCAACACTGTGTATTCAACCTTTCAAACTGTTTAGGCTACTTATACTGGTTTTCCCTTTACGGTTTACTGGTTTTTCTTTGGTTTATGTTTTGTATTATTATATCGTGCATTCTTTACTGATGCCTCCTGTTTTAACGACGCTGAAGTTGGCATCCGATTCGCAGCTTCCGATTCGGCAGTTAAGGGGAAATTTAAGGGGAACTTAAAACTGTCCGATTCAGCAGGGAAACACGTTTTTTGAACCTCTTACTGTATTTAATGAGTGTTAGTCATTAAGGTAAATTATGAATTATGTCTAAAACACACTTTTAGATTTGTGAAAGCTTTATTGTCTTTATGAGAAAACAATAAAGGGGGATTTCACCGTTTTTTTCACATGTAGACCACATTAGACCAGGTCCAGATCTAAAACCACAATAGCTAGGCTTGTCAAATCTGGACTACATTATCCCAGAGAGTCTAAGGAGTCTTAAAAACACAGTTTGAGATTTGTGAAACCTTTATACTATTTGTGAAAATGCAATAAAGGGAGATTTTACTGTTTTTTTTCACACGTAGACCACATTAGACCAGGTCCAGATCCAAAACTACTACACCTAAACTTGTCAAAACTGGACAAGAATTAACCCAGAGAGGCTAAAGAGTCTTAAAAACAGATTTCAGATTAGTAATGCTTTTATTTTATTGCCACAGCATGGCCTTTGCTAATTGACATTTAACGTTTAAAGTCCTCGTCTCTCCATGTCATTTCTTATACCCATGAGCAGGTCTTCCTTCTCACTTCAAAAGAAAAGTAGAAAAAGTTATTTTTACCCTTTGGAAATCAATCAAAATATCTTCATAGATTTCATAACTGTGAATAAGAACTAAAAAAAAGCTTTTCATAAAAATGTCTTCATTTATAGATAAAATGAAAACCAAGCACACTAATGTCTAATGATGTTGCCTCTGACACAGGCCACAGTGCAAGCTTTGGCTAAGGTGAGGAGGTTGACATTGGCAGAAGCAGTAAGAGAGGTTGAACAGGGCCAGATGGAGGAAAGGTGAGAGAACAACACTTACGTTGAAGGAGAAGGATTTGAAGAGTAAATTAAACCATTGGCAAATCTATGAAGATATTTTGATTGATTTCCAAAGGGTAAAAATAACTTTTTCTACTTTTCTTTTGAAGTGAGAAGGAAGACCTGCTCATGGGTATAAGAAATGACATGGAGAGACGAGGACTTCTAAGTTGAATGTCAATTAGCAAAGGCCATGCTGTGGAAATAAAATAAAAGCATTACTAATCTGAAATCTGTTTTTAAGACTCTTTAGCCTCTCTGGGTTAATTCTTGTCCAGTTTTGACAAGTTTAGGTGTAGTGGTTTTGGATCTGGACCTGGTCCAATGTGGTCTACGTGTGAAAAAAACAGTAAAATATCCCTTTATTGTAGGGCTGCAGCTATTGATTCTTTTTGTAATCGATTGATCTAGCACTTAATCGATCAATCAATCGGATATTTTTTTTAATTTTAATTTTTTTTTTTTACGTTTTTAAACAACCAAAACTAGACCTATATGTAAATATTAGTTATACTTAACCTATTTTCATTAATATATTTGATTATAATGTCACACAGCTCTGTTACACTTATGCTATTAGATCGTTGATCAGCTGTTTAAAGAGAGAGAGAGAGACGCAACAATCAGCTGTTTTTCTGAAGGATAGTCAGCGCGTCAGATCGTGGTCACCGCTACGTATTTTCTTGTCTTTGATTTTGGTAGTTGTTGTGTCTGATGTGATGTCATCGTCCATACGACTCAGTGATTGACTTTTGTCGGTCCTCTTCATGGAACGGATGATGAAGTTAGACTCCATGTTTTCTGTTGAGATGCTAAAGCACTGACGTCGTGCTATTATTGTGGTAAGCTAGTTTGATTTTGCAGTAGACACACTGTACAGAGTTTGAGTTTTAATTACGTTTGAACTGATTCCAAACTTTGGACCCTTCCTGTGGTCTCCTCCAGCCGGTCTCTTCTCTCAGCCCCTCACTATTTACGCTCTGGCATGTGTTGCCAGCAGCAGAATGAGCCGTCTGGTGAGCGACAGTAGCTGAAACACCGTCCGTCAGCGATACAACGTTAGTAACACTGATTTAACCGAGCTTCCAGGCAAGTCATTTTGCATCGAGGATTTTTTGTAATCGAATTATTCGAGGAATCGTTTCAGCCCTACTTTATTGCATTTTCACAAATAGTATAAAGCTTTCACAAATCTCAAACTGTGTTTTTAAGACTCCTTAGACTCTCTGGGATAATGTAGTCCAGATTTGACAAGCCCAGCTATTGTGGTTTTGGATCTGGACCTGGTCCAATGTGGTCTACGTGTGAAAAAAACAGTAAAATCTCCCTCTATTGCATTTTCACAAATAGAATAAAGCTTTCACAAATCTCAAACTGTGTTTTTAACACTCCTTAGACTCTCTGGGATAATGTAGTCCAGATTTGACAAGCCCAGCTATTGTGGTTTTAGATCTGGACCAGGTCTAATGTGGTCTACATGTGAAAAAAACGGTGAAATCCCCCTTTATTGTTTTCTCATAAAGACAATAAAGCTTTCACAAATCTAAAAGTGTGTTTTAGACATAATTCATCATTTACCTTAATGACTAACACTCATTAAATACAGTAAGAGGTTCAAAAAACCTGTTTCCCTGCTGAATCGGACAGTTTTAAGTTCCCCTTAAATTTCCCCTTAACTGCCGAATCGGAAGCTGCGAATCGGATGCCAACTTCAGCGTCGTCCTCTTTTAGCACTATCCCCCTTTGCTGCTGTAACACAGCACATTCCCCCGTTGTGGGACTAATTAAGGACCATCTTATCTTACATCATTGATTAAGGAATACCCCAAAAAAACTAGATGAATGGACAGTAACAGTTTGTTGAAAGCTTAAATGATCTACCTGCCGTCATTAACGTTACTAATAATGTTAACGTAGAAGTAACGTTTACGTTACTTCATGCGAATGGCTAAAATGGCTCGTTAGCCAATAATGCCATAGCGGCCGCGGTGCTCGGTTAACGCTAAAGAACTGGCATAGCTCTAACAAAATATAGTTCTTGAATAGTAGGTTTAAAATAATTACACTCACCTACTGTCAACGACAGCTAATGTTCTTGGTTTTGTGTTCTGGTGTGTTCTCATTAGTTTTAAAACCCGGGCGCTTTCTTTTCTTTGTTGTTCCTGTCTTCACACAGAACATCCGGCCGCTGCTGGAAACTACTTCCTGGAGATGTTCTAGCCTTCCTTTGTTTGGTTTAGAAATGTCCTCACTGAAAAAGACCAGATCAAGTAAAATTGTAAGACAAATGTGTAGTGACATATCTAGGAAACTACTGTTCTGATTAATCTGCCCTTGTGTGCTGCTCTAAATGTTAATTTTATTTTCTCCAGCCTTTTGCTTTTGACTTGTGTATTTTTTAAGTAGCTCCCCCTTTTTAGTTTGTTCTTTGTTGTTTTGTTTTTTTCTTAGGTAATTCTTTCTTGTACATTGACCAAAGTATATATAAAATAATATTTTTCCCCAACGAGAGTGTTGTATGTTGTTTGTTTTTTTGTCAATAATAAAAAGAAAAAACTACTTCCTGTTCTGCCGAACCATCTCTGTGGGGAGCGTTCAGGATCAAAAACGTTGTTTGACATTTGTTTAAATGTTGTTTATAATATTGTCGGTTTAGATTAATTATAGGCATATACCTATAATTAATTTAAAAAAAAAAACAAAAAAAAAAACAAACAGAAAACGGCAAAGAAGGGGTCAAATTAGCGAGTTGTTCTTCCGGTGTCACAGGTCAACTCGTCCGAGAAGAAGCAAGGATTCAAGAAAATCCACGCACACCGACTGAAAAACTATAAGAAATCATGGTTAGTACGTCGTGAAATAATATTTAGAGTAAATATATTTGTGTAGTCATGAAGACCATTAGCAGTCAAAGCAGCGTGTCGGTTTTTATTTCAGCAGAGCAGGTGTTTACGTGTTGAATAAGGCTGAAAGCTCTCTGCTAACGTTAGCATGGATGTGGGGGACGACGTTTGGCAGTTGAGAAGCAGCGAGAAACAACACTGACTAAACTCCGACACATCAAGCACATAGTTACTGCTAACCAGCTCCGTAGCCCTGTTTGTTTGTCATTTCACTCACTCACTTTATTTTGTTATTCAATCAGTGTTTGCTAACGCAGCTAATTTACATCAATATGTAGCTCAAGGCTCCGCTATACGTCTGTTTGCTTTGTATTTGACTTACGACTAATTTGCCGAAAAAAATAAGATGTTTTTTTTTAATGGCTACATACTATTATCTTACAAATATAGCTGCATGTTAACAGAACGAGAGGTCGCAACAAAATATACTGAACGAAATTATAAACGCAACACTTGTTTTTGCCCCTATTTTTTCATGAGCTGAACTCAAAGATCTGACTTTTTCTATGTACTTCTCCTCTGCCGAGATAATCCATCCACCTCACAGGTGTGGCATATCAAGATGCTGATGATTAGACAGCAGGAATATTGCACAGGTGTGCCTTAGGCTGGCCACAAGAAAATGTGCTGTCAGTATCTGGTGTTGGTTGGTTGATATAATATTAGGACAAACATAAAAGGAAAAAACGCATCTGTGTTTCATTATTTGACTGCATGATAAATTGGCTTTCACACCTGGAATAGATTTTTCTTTTTTTTTTTTTTTTGGGCTATTCATTACATTTTCATTTAGCTGATGCTTTTATCCAAAGCAACTTTCAATAAGTGCATTCCACCATGAAGGTACAAACTATTCCAGATTGTTTCAGCAAGACATAAAAATAAACGTGTGTGTGTGTGTGTGTGTGTGTGTGTGTGTGTGTGTGTGTGTGTGTGTGTGTGTGTGTGTGTGTGTGTGTGTGTGTGTGTGTGTGTGTGTGTGTGTGTGTGTGTGTATAGTCTCACACCATCCTGCTGGTGCAGCCCACCAAGAGGCCAGAGGGAAGGACATACGCCGATTATGAATCCGTCAACGAGTGTATGGAAGGTGAGCTGATGGTGCTTTCGAAGGACTAGTCCGCTCCTAGTGACAAGCAATGACTTTTCCAGCGCTCTTTGGCTTACATGTAGATGTTCTCCCTGCATCCTTGAGGACTTTAGCTGCATGTCCCTCCATTGCAACACACATTAGTCACTTACAGGCATGCACTATGTAAATGTGATGGCAATTTGACATGATATTTGTCTCATGTTTAGATAAGCCCCAGTGTTACCTTTCCTTATTTTTATTTCTCCTTGCGGGATTAAGAAAGTGTGACTTCCTCTTTCCGTAAAAAGTTGCGATCTTACTTAGTTGAACCTAGTAACATTTATGTATTGTAAATAGTTGAGTTGTATCCGTTTTTATATTCATCGTTGACATGGTAAATGGCTGCATTTATACATCGTCTTTCTACCTTACCGGAGAAATCGCTTTATAATTTGCCTCTCGTTCTCACACACACACACACACACACACACACACACACACACACACACATTCATACACCGGTGCAGAGCTACCATACAAGGGGCTGGCGTGCCAGCTGGCCACAGCAACTTGGGTTTTAGTGTCTTTTAGGACACTTGGACATGCGGACAGGAAGAGCCGGGGATCAAACTCTCAACCAAGGACGAGCCGCTCTATCTCCGGAGCCACAGCCGCCCGTGTACGCAGCTTGTGTATACTCGCATGAGGCGTAATTGCCCTTCAATCACACATACAGTAGAGCTCCCATCAGAGCACATGATCCCAGCCAAATGAGACACCTGGGAGATGTTATTATGTGTCATACACATTGCCATGTCATTGTCATCACTGAAATATACCTGATCGCAAAAAAAAGTCATATTTAGTTAACAATATAGAGTGCAACAGTTTTAACAAATTCCTGCAGGGATCCAAACTGTGTCCAGTCAATACAAAAATGTTTTGCTACATAATTTGTCTGTTTTCACTAATGCAGATGATCTGGGTTAACGTGATATTATTTTATTTTTTTATATGGATGTGCGTAACATACTGGATCCTCTGTCTCCTGCGCAGGTGTGTGTAAGATGTACGAGGAGCATTTAAAGAGAATGAACCCCAACAGTCCGTCGATAACGTACGACATCAGCCAGCTGTTTGACTTCATCGACGACCTGGCTGATCTCAGCTGTTTGGTGTAAGTTGGACAAGGAAACAAACTAATGATCTTAATCATTTGATTTGATTTAAAATACACCACTGTGGTTGTACTCTACAAGTTTAGTATGCACAAATACTAGTGTCCCAGAAGTTTTTCTACTGATTTGTATTTGGAAGGAAGTCATCAAGGTGGTCACATTTCAAGATATTGAATAGAGGTGGGACAAAATATCGATACGGCAATACGTACGATACTGGATACACTGGCGCCAAATATCGATATTTTGATAAATAAGATAAGCACGCTAAACAGATTTCCCTGCTCCCAGCGACACTACTTCATGGCTCCTTGAGGCGGCAGCGGTTACAGTGAGTGCAGAAAATCAAGCCAGGATTCTAACCCACAGTGCTGCAGGTATCCTGTGAAAGCAGATCACCGCTCTCTTTGCCTAAAAGAAGCCCCGTTAATTTGGGTTCAAGCCACCGTGTGGACAAGCAACCACTCTACTAAAGTGCCCTTGAGAGGACGAGCAAACAGAGACAAGTCTCATGCAAATTTTTTTAATTTATTTATTTTTTGTCTAGTGTGCATGAGAGAATGCGAGCATCCAGGGCAGCCAAGCCTCAAAGAAATATGAAACTGAATGTAGTTTTTTTTTTTTTTTGTGCTGCCTCAGGTATCGTGCCGACACACAGACGTACCAGCCGTACAACAAGGACTGGATCAAAGAGAAGATCTACGTGCTGCTGCGCCGTCAGGCCCAGCAGGCAGCAAAGTGAAGCCTCTGAGGGGGAGGGTGGTGGTGGGGGCGCAGTATTTTTTTTTATTTATTTTTTTTTTCAAATCTGTAACTTGTTCAAGAGTAAGTTGTTTTTTTTCTTGTTTTTTTTTTTCTCATGAAGGGGAGGTGCATTTTGTATTTTAATGTTTGCCTTATTAATAAAGATTTCATTTAAATAACTATGGTTTCTCTCTTGTTGTGAGTCCTTTTTTGTCCTTTTCTTTATTTATTTTTTATTTTTTTAAATTGGTTTCCTTTCTATCTATCCTACATCTATATTGTCTTTTCTATTCCATATTGCTAATTTCTCTGTTTTTCGGTTTATCTTTTACTCTTCTGAACAGTTTGTAGAAAAGTGCTACTTAACCATGATCATTCACTGGTGCGCATGCTTCTTCCTTTTTGGAAAGTAAATGTAAGAATGAAATAGAAATATCTACCATTTTAGCAAATAAGCATCTCAAAATTTTAATTTTTTTTTACACTCCCTGGAAGAATTATTTAGTTTCCTGGACTTTTAATAATAGGTGAACCTAAAAAATGAAATGTTCCTCCATCCATAGTTTCTTTTTCTTTCCTTTTTCCCTCCCTCCTTGGACAGTGTGCTGCTGACTGGAGATACATGCTACTGAAGATGTTCATTTTCTTTACTCACATTTAACTTTACTCAATACAACGGCAAAACAAGTGTCTCGAAACATCTTATTTTTTTTAACTGTTCCTTGGAAGAATATCTTTTAAACTTTCGAAACAGACTGTCTGTCTGTGTGGGAATAAAATGTGGTAACACTTCACTTGAAGGTATCTACATAAGAGTGACATGACACAGTCATCACACATGAATCCTAACCATAACTTGTCATGACAAAAACCGGATGACACTTACTAAAAGCATTATGTCATAAACGTTTGACTTGTTTATGTTTATGACACGTTCATGACAGTGTCATGTCACTCTTATGTAGATACCTTCAAATAAAGTGGAACCAAACGTTTTACTTCTTTAGTTTCTGTCTTTTCTCTTTTTGCTCGTTTATTTTTTGTGTTACTTTTACTTTATTTCTTTTTTGTTTTATCACCCTTGCTTCCTCAATTTGACAAAGATGCTGACTATAGAACCTGTTAATAAGGATGTCAATATTCTTTCCAGTTTTCACTCAATACTGACTGTGTCTGTTTTAAATTATATATTTTTTTCACTTTATACCGTGTTGTTTTGCCTTGTTGTATATCTTTCAGTTTTTCTGTTATGTGTTGTACTTTGTCTTGTTGTTTTCTGTCTCTCTGACGCTTCATGCTAAGTTTTGTTTTGCTTGTGTTGTTTTGTTGTTTTTGTTGTATTTTAAAAAGCCTTTGTTAACGAAGGCAGGGGACTACAGATGAAAAATAGCCTTTTGGCTAATTCTGGCTTTTTTTAACCCATGGGAAATCATGTGTTTTATTAATTTGCGCTGTCCCCTTCCATAAATAAACTAAACTCAAACTCAATACAGTGACAAAGAGGCAAATCTGGAAATATGTTTTTTTTTTTTCATGGTGACAATTTGGCCTATTTAGCCTATAATGTCCTGGGCTTTCCAAAAAGATGAGCCTTTTGGGAATAAGATTAGAAAAATAATTTTCTTGGTGTCTTGTGTTATCTACTTTCTCTCTTTTCCCTTTTATTGTTTTCTTCCTCTTTTCTGTGTTTCACCTCTTTTTTTTTATCTTTCTGCTTCTTGAAAAGTTTGACTGTAGAAAACTGCTACTAAGGATGTTTATTATTGGAATACAACTTCAAAAATCCTATTTGTTTCTTTTCTTGTTGTTCCCTGATTGTTTTTCCGTCATTTCTGACTTTTTCAAGCCTTTTTCTTTCTTTCTCCCTCTTTAGCAGTATATATAAAAGTGATACTAAGGATGATAATATGCTTTGCAGTTTTAATTTCCTTCTTTTGGCACAATATGGCAAATTAGCGCGTCTCTATAATATTGATTTTTAACAACTCTCCCTGAGAAAGTATAAACAGTTCTCTGGACTCAAGGGAATTAACATAAAAATAAATAAATAAATAAATCAATAAGATGCACGGAAAGGAAAACATCTGTAGCGGGGTGGGGGGGGGGGATGGCGGAGCGGGGACATTTAAAATGGCCTGACGGAGCGCCGGAGGCGGCCAGTCTCCTCTCCTGCAGCCGCGCCTCCTCTCGGGTGGATTTTTTTTCTCTCCACCTTTGTGTTGTGATCGACTCTCCCAGTCTGTTTCTCACACCCACCCCGGTACCCCCCCTCCCCTTCCTCCTCCACAAACACCCCCCCCCCCCCCCTCCTCCTCCATCCCACCCTACCCACCACCCCTCTCCTCCTTTTAGCATCTGAAAAGACCACTGAGTGAGAATCGATGGCGCAGAGGCCCGCTTGACAGGACAATAAACCACAAAGAAGGGGTGAGTTTTTTTTTCCTCCTCTTGGTTGTTTTTTTTTTTTTGAATCGCGGAATTACTCTAATGGCACAACGATAAGGGAATCGCTCGGGGGCTGGCAGCGTGGAGATGATATTTAACACAAGGCATCTTTTGTTACCGCGATATGATTTACAGCAGGCGTCAGCTGCGTGGTCCCACTCAGGGGAGAGAAGGAAAAAAAGAATTAAAAAATAAGAAGCTTGAAATCAGAGAAAAATAAACCACAAGGAGCAAAACAGCGGCTTTGCATCCTGCATCGTTCGGGACATTCATTAATTTCACATGAACACACATTCACCTTACGTAACCTACAAACGCATCAGTGGACCCTGGTCCCGGTTATTGCCGGAGAATAGCATGCACCTGCCGCTGCAGGTTTAGATGAGGGCTCGTGTGCCTGGATTTCATTGGGCGATGCGGTACCTCGAGGGTGTTAATGCGGTTGTCGTGTTGTAAACAAATTAAAAAAAAAAAATAATAATAATGTAATTGTCAGCGAGCAAGGAGGGGGAGGTTTGTCTTGTTATTTTAAGGGTCCTCCCCTGGAAATGGAGCGCGAGACAGTGAGTAATGTTCTAATTGGCTTTTCCACATTGCTGCTGCTTCTTCCTCCTCCTCCTCAGCCTTGAGGACAGGACAAGTCCCATCCGAGACGCAGGGGGAGCCGTCTATTTACTGCCGAGGCGTTCACATCTCACGTCTGCGATAGATAGCCACAACAATAGCTTCCATATTCCTCATCAGCGTCATGTCAGCATTAATCGATACTATATGACGCGATTATTGGTAAAAGACCCCCCCCCCCCCCCCCCCCCCAGGTGTCTGATCACACACTGCCAAGCCAGCCACAGCTGAGGAGAAACTGATGAATCATGTATTGATCTTATGTCTCTCGCCGCTCAGATGAGAATGTGTTTTGGCTGACGGTAACCTCGGGTGACCTGACAGCATATATGCTGTGTGTTTGTGCCTCTCCCCTCCAGCCTCTCCACCGGCTTCCCCGCACCGTGAACACGCAACGAAGCGATGCCCCAGCAGCAGAGGGAGGACCCGTCTCCGACCCGCCGCCTCGGCCTGGCATCGCGCCGCCTCCAGACACTGAAGCCCGGCCACGACTTCCCATGAGGCCACCACTAGAACTCAGCTCGACCGCTCTGTATGGGGCCTCTCACATATGAAGTAGTTCCGTGTTGGGGTCTGTGGATAAATGAATGACACTCATGATTATATAGAGTATAGGCTAACTCATGGGATGGTGACAAATGGCTTCATCATTTTATCTTTAAAATGTTCTATCCAGTGATTCCTATCCTCTGATTTGGGACCCACACTCTGAGAGGGTTGTCTGATATTTCTGTTACACAAAATTATCTATATTTTTTTTTAGATTTTGTTCTTGCGAAATACTGGTTCACCTCTTCAGGCATTCAACTGAAACAATCTGAGAGAGAGAATCACTCTTTGGTTGAACTTATCTAACTTACAGTATGTCCACACTGAGGCCAGGAGCTGTGATAAGGGGTCACAGGTCAAAAGGGTTGGGGGACCACTGGTCTGGACAACAATTAATACTGAAGCTATTGTTTATTTTTGTCTTTGACAATCAATCATCTAAGCCATTTATCAAGCAAAAATGCTAATAAGTCTCAGCTGATTTACCACTTTTCTCTTTTTTATATTACTGTAAATTGATTTTCTCTGGATTTTGGACTGTTGTTTGGACTCAAAAAAGCAATTTATAGATGGCACCTTGGGCTCTGGGAACTTGTGACGGGCATTTTTCCCAACTTTTTTATAGACAACTGATTAATATAAGACGTTCATGCACAAGGTCATTCAAAAGCGGTTTATGGTGCTTTACAGGATAACAATAAAACCGAAAAGCAAATGAATACATAAATTGTACATCCATACACATACATTAATAAGGCACAAATTAATTGCTTTAGGAGAAGCCAAAGCATGGCAGATGTGTACTGTGGAGGGCCATTAGGAACTTGTATACCAAGGAGGATCTCATATTCAGAAAGCAACAAGTTGTCAATGGAGCTTTTAAAAAATTAAAATTGGCATCTACTGTATAATAACTCCTACGTGAAAATAATTTCATCGATATTGAAAATGCTCAATAGTTGCAGCCATAATAACAGTAAAAATGTGTATAATGCATTGTTTTTCCTAATGATCCTTCATCCCAATAATTTAAACATGATTGTATTTGTCTTCCTCCTAGTTGACATGGAGGATGAAGATGGGACTTGTCTACTTGATGTTTTGTGGTGAGTGTCTGACTCTTACTGGGATCCAACGGAATAAACAGTGTCCGTAGATGATCAAAAGTAATTAGTATTATATAAACTGGACAGGGTTGTGTTATATAAGGTGTAATATCCTCTTAAACTAGTTCTTTGTTGCCATGTGCAATTTCTTGGTTTGCAGGAAATATTCAAAAAGATTGAACAGATTTTGATTCTCTTTGTCTTCGTAGTGACCCCCAAGCCCTGAATGACTTCCTTCATGGGACCAATGAGGTAACAAAAGAGCCTAAAACAGAGAGGGATAAAAAAAAAAAAAATCAATAGTGCATCTATCTATAAATTGCAGGAACGTCTGTCTGTCTGTCTGTGTGTGTGTGTGTGTGTGTGTGTGTGTGTGTGTGTGTGTGTGTGTGTGTGTGTGTGTGTGTGTGTGTGTGTGTGTGTGTGTGTTATGCACATATCTCTAGAACCGTTAGTCTGATGGATTTCAAACTTGACAGGTGTCTTGCTATGGGCATGAGTAAGTTTGACATTGTTTGGATTAGAAATGCAAAAGATATCGTTAAATATATATAGGTAAAAGAAGCACACATTGGCTTTTGCTGCACTAGCTGCTGGCCACTCCCCCTCTCACACTGCACAGCACGGCACCTCAGACCCACAAAAATGTGCAAAGTAGCACTACTTTGGACTGTCTTTGACTTTGAATAAAGAAACAACAATTCCCGAATTCAAGGACGTTTCAGAATCCCACAGGTGCAAAGCACAGTCAGCTACAGAGTTTTTTTGTGGCAGACAGAGCGTGATACCACTCATAGGCAGGCTACCAGACACGTTTTTGAGTCACATCGTTGTCCGTGTTTAGGGGCGTGTTTGGTGGGAAGGTAACCTGCACGCCACATGCAGAACGCTATACAACAGCGGGGGAGGCGTGTTACTGCCTTTGACTCTTTTCCTGCTTCCAACATTAGCTACATGATTGCTGGATATACCAAACTTACTTTTCTTCGCTTTCCTGGAGCACGAGTGGATAGCTGAAAGGAACATTGCGACTGCTGTGTGGAATAAGGTCGGCGAAAAAAAAAGGCGCTACGCTTTTCCGTGTCTATTTTTTCGCTAAGAGGAAACTCAACAAAAAGCCATTTTCCAACACTAAATATCAAACAAAAACCAGACACTTTAGTATTAAGTTGCTGTGAGCTGTAGCCTACATTCACCACTTCTAACCAGAGGCAGAACATAAAGTAATCTCAGAGATTATTCCTTCACAGCGCTGTGCAATGCAAGAAAATCTCAGAGCTGAACAGGGCAGACACAGCAGTTTTCATTAGACTCACCCTGGGTTAATGAAGTCTACTGCTAACTAATAACATTACCGTCGCCAAAATACCCCCGCGAATCAAATCCCCTACTTCACAGTTAACTGTCAAGACACTAAACCTGTATGGAAATTAACACCTCTGCTTAAGTGTTAAATTCGTTAATGATCATATGACACGAGACAACGCCCTCTCCCTCTCTTTCTCTCTCTTTCTCTCTCTTTCTCTCTCTTTCTCTCTCTCTCTCTATACACACACACACACACACACACACAACACAACACACACACACACACAGTCCAGTTCTGGTGGTTGATTAATGCAGATATGTGCTGATTAGCTCTCGTAACAGGCCGGGTGGGTAGCACACTGCCATGAGTCCATGAGGCTAATGTCTGATTACTCCACATTGTCATTGTGATATTTTGTGATTACATTCTGAATCTGCAACATTCTCTGTCAGGTAAATCAGTCAGTCAGTAGTAGGGTATACAGGGGAGTTGCATATGAAGTGGTTTGGGGTCCTTCTGTAAGTCATTTTGGGGTACAATTAGGTTTTGATGATCGGGATTTTTCTTGGCACATAATAGTGTGAGATGTGTGGAGGAGGGCTGACAGTGTGAATAAGAGTCGTAATGTAATACTGCGTACTTTGCGAGCCCAACCTAAAAATCAGCTGATTTCTCACTCTCTCTCCCCCCCCCCCCCCCCCTCAGCTGCAGACTGAAGACCTGCTCATTAACTCCTCCTCTGGGGAGCCCTCCCTCTTCGCAGATGCCCCGGTGAGTGTCTGGCTCCACAGCCAGTGGCGTCACAACAACCAGCGGTTTCCCCAGAAGAATTATTTTTTCTCTCTCTTCTTCTGTGCCTGAAATGGCTTCCTGTTAACTCCTGCTAATCTCACAATTCTTTCTTTTCACTCTCATCTCTTTCTCCTCTATCCTGTTGTCTGCACCTCTCCCTGTTTCCTCCTCCAGAGCCCCGTCTCCCTGCTGGGAGACGGCAGGGGTTCCCCAGACACACCGCCACCTGGGTGTGTGGATCTGTCCTTCCTTGAGGAGGCCCTCCTGTCATCGCCGGAGGGTGGAGAAGACCCGCAGTTGGTGCAGGCTGGGACACCTGTGGAGGCTGGATTTGAGGCAAGGAAGGGAAAGGAGGAGGAGGAGGAGGAAGCGGAGGAGGCAGAGGTGGCATGTGATATCCTCCAGCAGAGCCTGCAGGAGGCTGAGATCACAGAGCAGACTATGGCTCTGGAGGCAGGTCTGGCCCAGCCTGGGGACAGTCTACCCCTGTACTCACCTGCCCCTCTCCTCTCTCCACCCACCGTACCATACATGCCCAAGTCTGTGACTTTGCCCATCAGAGACACCCAGGCAGCAGTGGAGCCTCCCCAGCCCTCCCTCCTGGCTGTTGGGCCGGGCTGCCCTTCTCTAAAACCTGCTGCCCCTCCTCAGCTGATGGGGCTCCTGCCTGGAAACGTGTTCCCTGCTGCTTCTCCAGAGACCTCCTTCTCTCTGAGTCCTGCCCAGGCATCCAGTATGATCATCCATCACAAGGCTGTTCCCAGTGTGACCAGTCGTCCTCTTATCACCCCAACCCTGAGAACAGCAGCAGCAGCGGCACCGGGCATCGTCCTGCAGCGTGCCCCTCTTCACATCCAACCCAAGCTGCCTATCAGCATTCAGCCCAGGCTGGTTCAAATTAGCCCCAAGCCTTCTGGGCAAAAACACACCCCAGGTCTTACGTTTGTCCCTGGGACTGCCTCACCAAATATTTTACTGCCCCAACCTCCGGGCCAGAAGCCTGCAGCTCCGCCGCCGCAGCCCACCCAGCAGCTCCCCAAACCGGTCAGCCTGCAGCTGGTCAACCAGGGCGGCTCCTTCGTGCTCCAGCCTCAGGGACTCTTCCAGGGCCAAAACCAGTTCCTTCTTCCAGGCCAGTCCCCTGTAACCATCTCCCAGCCTGCTGGCGCAGCTCGACCGCTGCTGACCCCCAGTCACCATGGCCCGTCGCTCCACGCCGTGAACCCCTCCACGGGGCAGCTCGTAGAAGGCTCTCAGATCCTGACCGTGCCCCAAAGACAGCTCAACTTCAGCCCTGTCTTCACCACCTCTTCGGGGCAGCTAGCGCTCCGCCAGGCCACTGTGCTGTCAGGACCTTTGCAGCTACAGTCAGCGCCCCCTACCGTCTTCCAGATGCCAGCACAGCTGGCTGGAACCTACACTCCAGGAGGGCAGGGGCAGCGCACCACCCTGGTCCACAGTCCCGCTCTTGGGAACCACATTACGCTGATCAACAGTTCAGGGGTGCTTCCCCCAGATCTCACTTCCATCTCGATTGTGAATGGCCCCTCAGTAGTTCAGGGCCTGCCCTTTGCTGCCCAGGCAAACACAGGAGGGACAGAAGGACAGCTGAGCCTCCAGCAGGCCTCTGTGGTGCTGCTGCCAGAAAGAGCCATGCAAGAAGAGAGGACCGGCTCAGAGGAGACCTTCCACCAACTCCCACAGGTGAGCTGCCACACCTGTCTCAAGAATTTGGCATGCAATCAAATCTTCTATCTCATTATATATATTATTTTACATGGTGATAACATGCCATGCTGCTGTGTTTTAGTTGTTTGAATTTATTTTTGCTTAAATGTTGCAGGCGTACATTGGCTTCCTTTCATTCCTGTGCAGTATGAATATCAGTTCCTGAAACTCGGATGGTGTAGTCTATCTCAGTGAACATGAAGTCTGCATTCATTTCTGTCAGTATTATATGTGAAGATCAGTTTACTCTTCAGAACGAGTACTGCTCAGCCTGTGAAAACAGTTATAGTGTACAGTGTCATCTGTGGCAGCAAAGAGTAAAGAAATATATAACCCTAATGATGTCATCAGGGCTATCTTAGCTCGGGCTTGAAGGAAAACTCTTAACAGAAAGTCTGTGCTACAAACTGGGAATGTAACGTTTGAAAGAGTTAATTGAAAAAGATATTTTGAGTTGCATTCTGAGAAATGTAGAAAAGCTTGCCCCATACAAGGAACTGAAAGTCAGGACATCTCTGCCTTTGCAGCTTCAATTTTGACTGTTCTTTTTTTAAGCTTCCTGTAAAATCCGTCTGCACCTAAACTGCATTACCATGTAATGATGGTAAATCATGTAATGATGTAAAATCATGCAGACTTGATGTTCATTATAAGGGATTACACAAGTGCTTTTTATACTCAGATGTCTGCCAAAACTGTATAACATGCCTTTGCAAATGGTCAAAAACATGTAGAATATACTGGATTTGTAGTTAAATAACTCAAACTTACTAAACATACTGATATAGTTCACACTGAATTACACAAGACAAAAAACTGTCAAGATGTTTAAAGTTAAAGCATGTTGCCCTCCTGGCCACAGCCCAATCTGTGATGTTTAAACTAATTGCTTTTAATATGCTTGTTTTATGTGTTGGTTTTATTGCTTATCTGTTTTTAATGTGCTATATGTGCTGGTTTTACTGTAAAGTGTCTTTGAGTACCATGTAAAGCACTATATAAATAACATTTATTATTATTATTATTATTATTATTATTATTATTATTAGATATTTAGCTTTAACTAGCTCTGATGTCTGTTTTGTGGCCTGCTGCAGCCCTATGGACATGTCCTCCAGCATGTGTCGGTGCAGCCCACCTCTGCAGGGCTGCAGTCCTCCTCTCCTCCTGTAGTCACAGTCCTGCAGCCTCCCCCTGAACCACCTCTGGCTCCCGATCCAGCTGTGGAGATCCCCAAACTTCTGCTGCCCCCAGCAGACATGACCCAAGTAGTGGAGGAGGTGACCCACTCACTGAGTCCAAACGAGGCCTTTATGCAACATCTGCAACAGGTCAGTGATGAAAGGCTTGTGTGGGTTTACGTTGGTGTGACAGGGCTCCTAGTAAACATACTGTCGACAAGAGTTAAAAGTTAAAAAGTAAAACACACAACATCAACACGTAGCTTAACGCTAAATTAACAGGAGCGATGGAAAGAGTATGAGTATATTGTACTGAAGTAAAAGTACTTGTGTAAAAATGTACTTAGTTAAAAGTAAAAATAAGTAAGTCAGTTAAAATGTACTGTGAGTAAAACATTACATTTTAGATGGTGCTACTGTTAAATTAAATAACACCTTTATGCTACAAAATAAATAGCAATAAATGTAATTCCAACAACAGTGTGATGGAACATCATCACAGCCCCAACTCAACATTATATTCCTTTTCTATAGACGGCACTTTGCAGCCTGTACATACAGCTGATTATCAATTCTAAATATATACATCTGTCTGCCTCAGTGTAGCTTCTGCACACCCTCTCTGTACACTTCCATCCATAAATAGGTGTGTTGTTGTACTCACCTGTCTGATCATCATTCTGGGAGTCTTGTGCTGCGTATCTGAATCTGCTCCAGGTTAAAATTCTCTGCTCCTTCATTCTCAATGCATAATATAACCAGTCCACCCAGCCTCTCTGTCCCAGTATAACCAGTCCACCCAGCCTCTCTGTCCCAGTATAACCAGTCCACCCAGCCTCTCTGTCCCATTATAACCAGTCTACTTAGCCTCTCTGTCCCAGTATAACCAGTCCACCCAGCCTCTCTGTCCCAGTATAACCAGTCTACTTAGCCTCTCTGTCCCAGTATAACCAGTCCACCCAGCCTCTCTGTCCCAGTATAACCAGTCCACCCAGCCTCTCTGTCCCAGGATAACCAGTCTACTTAGCCTCTCTGTCCCAGTATAACCAGTCCACCCAGCCTCTCTGTCCCATTGTAACCAGTCTACTTAGCCTCTCTGTCCCAGTATAACCAGTCCACCCAGCCTCTCTGTCCCATTATAACCAGTCCACCCAGCCTCTCTGTCCCATTATAACCAGTCTACTTAGCCTCTCTGTCCCAGTATAACCAGTCCACCCAGCCTCTCTGTCCCATTATAACCAGTCTACCCAGCCTCTCTGTCCCATTATAACCAGTCCACCCAGCCTCTCTTTCCCATTATAACCAGTCCACCCAGCCTCTATGTCCCAGTATAACCAGTCCACCCAGCCTCTCTGTCCCAGGATATCCAGTCTACTCAGCCTCTCTGTCCCAGTATAACCAGTCCACCCAGCCTCTCTGTCCCATTATAACCAGTCTACTCAGCCTCTCTGTCCCATTATAACCAGTCCACCCAGCCTCTCTGTCCCAGTATAAACAGTCCACCCAGCCTCTCTGTCCCATTATAACCAGTCTACCCAGCCTCTCTTTCCCATTATAACCAGTCCACCCAGCCTCTCTATCCCAGTATAACCAGTCCACCCAGCCTCTCTGTCCCATTATAACCAGTCCACCCAGCCTCTCTGTCCCAGTATAACCAGTCCACCCAGCCTCTCTGTCCCATTATAACCAGTCTACTTAGCCTCTCTGTCCCAGTATAACCAGTCCACCCAGCCTCTCTGTCCCAGTATAACCAGTCTACTTAGCCTCTCTGTCCCAGTATAACCAGTCCACCCAGCCTCTCTGTCCCAGTATAACCAGTCCACCCAGCCTCTCTGTCCCAGGATAACCAGTCTACTTAGCCTCTCTGTCCCAGTATAACCAGTCCACCCAGCCTCTCTGTCCCATTGTAACCAGTCTACTTAGCCTCTCTGTCCCAGTATAACCAGTCCACCCAGCCTCTCTGTCCCATTATAACCAGTCCACCCAGCCTCTCTGTCCCATTATAACCAGTCTACTTAGCCTCTCTGTCCCAGTATAACCAGTCCACCCAGCCTCTCTGTCCCATTATAACCAGTCTACCCAGCCTCTCTGTCCCATTATAACCAGTCCACCCAGCCTCTCTTTCCCATTATAACCAGTCCACCCAGCCTCTATGTCCCAGTATAACCAGTCCACCCAGCCTCTCTGTCCCAGGATAACCAGTCTACTCAGCCTCTCTGTCCCAGTATAACCAGTCCACCCAGCCTCTCTGTCCCATTATAACCAGTCTACTCAGCCTCTCTGTCCCATTATAACCAGTCCACCCAGCCTCTCTGTCCCAGTATAAACAGTCCACCCAGCCTCTCTGTCCCATTATAACCAGTCTACCCAGCCTCTCTTTCCCATTATAACCAGTCCACCCAGCCTCTCTATCCCAGTATAACCAGTCCACCCAGCCTCTCTGTCCCATTATAACCAGTCCACCCAGCCTCTCTGTCCCAGTATAACCAGTCCACCCAGCCTCTCTGTCCCATTATAACCAGTCTACTTAGCCTCTCTGTCCCAGTATAACCAGTCCACACAGCCTCTCTGTCCAAGTATAACCAGTCTACTTAGCCTCTCTGTCCCAGTATAACCAGTCCACCCAGCCTCTCTGTCCCATTATAACCAGTCCACCCAGCCTCTCTGTCCCATTATAACCAGTCTACTTAGCCTCTCTGTCCCATTATAACCAGTCCACCCAGCCTCTCTGTCCCATTATAACCAGTCTACTTAGCCTCTCTGTCCCAGTATAACCAGTCCACCCAGCCTCTCTGTCCCATTATAACCAGTCCACCCAGCCTCTCTGTCCCATTATAACCAGTCTACTTAGCCTCTCTTTCCCATTATAACCAGTCCACCCAGCCTCTATGTCCCAGTATAACCAGTCCACCCAGCCTCTCTGTCCCAGGATAACCAGTCTACTCAGCCTCTCTGTCCCAGTATAACCAGTCCACCCAGCCTCTCTGTCCCATTATAACCAGTCTACTCAGCCTCTCTGTCCCATTATAACCAGTCCACCCAGCCTCTCTGTCCCAGTATAACCAGTCCACCCAGCCTCTCTGTCCCATTATAACCAGTCTACCCAGCCTCTCTGTCCCATTATAACCAGTCTACCCAGCCTCTCTTTCCCATTATAGCCAGTCCACCCAGCCTCTCTATCCCAGTATAACCAGTCCACCCAGCCTCTCTGTCCCATTATAACCAGTCCACCCAGCCTCTCTGTCCCAGTATAACCAGTCCACCCAGCCTCTCTGTCCCAGGATAACCAGTCTACTTAGCCTCTCTGTCCCAGTATAACCAGTCCACCCAGCCTCTCTGTCCCATTATAACCAGTCTACTTAGCCTCTCTGTCCCAGTATAACCAGTCCACCCAGCCTCTCTGTCCAAGTATAACCAGTCTACTTAGCCTCTCTGTCCCAGTATAACCAGTCCAGCCAGCCTCTCTGTCCCATTATAACCAGTCCACCCAGCCTCTCTGTCCCATTATAACCAGTCTACTTAGCCTCTCTGTCCCATTATAACCAGTCCACCCAGCCTCTCTGTCCCATTATAACCAGTCTACTTAGCCTCTCTGTCCCAGTATAACCAGTCCACCAAGCCTCTCTGTCCCAGGATAACCAGTCCAACCAGCCTCTCTGTCCCATTATAACCAGTCCACCCAGCCTCTCTGTCCCAGTATAACCAGTCCACCCAGCCTCTCTTTCCCATCATAACCAGTCTACTTAGCCTCTCTGTCCCAGTATAACCAGTCCACCCAGCCTCTCTGTCCCATTATAACCAGTCCACCCAGCCTCTCTGTCCCATTATAACCAGTCTACTTAGCCTCTCTGTCCCAGTATAACCAGTCCACCCAGCCTCTCTGTCCCATTATAATCAGTCTACCCAGCCTCTCTGTCCCAGTATAACCAGTCCACCCAGCCTCTCTGTCCCATTACAACCAGTCCACCCAGCCTCTCTGTCCCATTATAACCAGTCTACTTAGCCTCTCTGTCCCAGTATAACCTGTCCACCCAGCCTCTCTGTCCCATTATAACCAGTCTACCGAGCCTCTCTTTCCCATTATAACCAGTCCACCCAGCCTCTCTGTCCCAGTATAACCAGTCCACCCAGCCTCTTTGTCCCAGGATAACCAGTCTACTTAGCCTCTCTGTCCCAGTATAACCAGTCCACCCAGCCTCTCTGTCCCATTATAACCAGTCTACTTAGCCTCTCTGTCCCAGTATAACCAGTCCACCCAGCCTCTCTGTCCCAGTATAACCAGTCTACTTAGCCTCTCTGTCCCAGTATAACCAGTCCACCCAGCCTCTCTGTCCCATTATAACCAGTCCACCCAGTCTCTCTGTCCCATTATAACCAGTCTACTTAGCCTCTCTGTCCCAGTATAACCAGTCCACCCAGCCTCTCTGTCCCATTATAACCAGTCTACCCAGCCTCTCTGTCCCATTATAACCAGTCTACCCAGCCTCTCTTTCCCATTATAACCAGTCCACCCAGCCTCTCTGTCCCAGTATAACCAGTCCACCCAGCCTCTCTGTCCCATTATAACCAGTCCACCCAGCCTCTCTGTCCCAGTATAACCAGTCCACCCAGCCTCTCTGTCCCAGGATAACCAGTCTACTTAGCCTCTATGTCCATGTATAACGAGTCCACCCAGCCTCTCTGTCCCATTATAACCAGTCTACCCAGCCTCTCTTTCCCATTATAACCAGTCCACCCAGCCTCTCTGTCCCAGTATAACCAGTCCACCCAGCCTCTCTGTCCCATTATAACCAGTCCACCCAGCCTCTCTGTCCCAGTATAACCAGTCCACCAAGCCTCTCTGTCCCAGGATAACCAGTCTACTTAGCCTCTATGTCCATGTATAACGAGTCCACCCAGCCTCTCTGTCCCAGGATAACCAGTCTACTCAGCCTCTCTGTCCCAGTATAACCAGTCCACCCAGCCTCTCTGTCCCATTATAACCAGTCTACTCAGCCTCTCTGTCCCATTATAACCAGTCCACCCAGCCTCTCTGTCCCATTATAAACAGTCTACCCAGCCTCTCTGTCCCAGGATAACCAGTCTACTCAGCCTCTCTGTCCCAGTATAACCAGTCCACCCAGCCTCTCTGTCCCATTATAACCAGTCTACTCAGCCTCTCTGTCCCATTATAACCAGTCCACCCAGCCTCTCTGTCCCATTATAAACAGTCTACCCAGCCTCTCTGTCCCATTATAACCAGTCTACCCAGCCTCTCTTTCCCATTATAACCAGTCCACCCAGCCTCTCTATCCCAGTATAACCAGTCCACCCAGCCTCTCTGTCCCATTATAACCAGTCCACCCAGCCTCTCTGTCCCAGTATAAACAGTCCACCCAGCCTCTCTGTCCCATTATAACCAGTCTACTTAGCCTCTCTGTCCCAGTATAACCAGTCCACCCAGCCTCTCTGTCCCATTATAACCAGTCTGCCCAGTCTCTCTGTCCCAGGATAACCAGTCCACCCAGCCTCTCTGTCCCATTATAACCAGTCCACCCAGCCTCTCTGTCCCATTATAACCAGTCTACTTAGCCTCTCTGTCCCAGTATAACCAGTCCATCCAGCCTCTCTGTCCCATTATAACCAGTCTACCCAGCCTCTCTGTCCCATTATAACCAGTCCACCCAGCCTCACTGTCCCAGTATAACCAGTCCACCCAGCCTCTTTGTCCCAGGATAACCAGTCTACTTAGCCTCTCTGTCCCAGTATAACCAGTCCACCCAGCCTCTCTGTCCCATTATAACCAGTCTACTTAGCCTCTCTGTCCCAGTATAACCAGTCCACCCAGCCTCTCTGTCCCAGTGTAACCAGTCTACTTAGCCTCTCTGTCCCAGTATAACCAGTCCACCCAGCCTCTCTGTCCCATTATAACCAGTCCACCCAGCCTCTCTGTCCCATTATAACCAGTCTACTTAGCCTCTCTGTCCCAGTATAACCAGTCCACCCAGCCTCTCTGTCCCATTATAACCAGTCTACCCAGCCTCTCTGTCCCATTATAACCAGTCTACCCAGCCTCTCTTTCCCATTATAACCAGTCCACCCAGCCTCTCTGTCCCAGTATAACCAGTCCACCCAGCCTCTCTGTCCCATTATAACCAGTCCACCCAGCCTCTCTGTCCCAGTATAACCAGTCCACCCAGCCTCTCTGTCCCAGGATAACCAGTCTACTTAGCCTCTATGTCCATGTATAACGAGTCCACCCAGCCTCTCTGTCCCATTATAACCAGTCTACCCAGCCTCTCTTTCCCATTATAACCAGTCCACCCAGCCTCTCTGTCCCAGTATAACCAGTCCACCCAGCCTCTCTGTCCCATTATAACCAGTCCCCCCAGCCTCTCTGTCCCAGTATAACCAGTCCACCAAGCCTCTCTGTCCCAGGATAACCAGTCTACTTAGCCTCTATGTCCATGTATAACGAGTCCACCCAGCCTCTCTGTCCCAGGATAACCAGTCTACTCAGCCTCTCTGTCCCAGTATAACCAGTCCACCCAGCCTCTCTGTCCCATTATAACCAGTCTACTCAGCCTCTCTGTCCCATTATAACCAGTCCACCCAGCCTCTCTGTCCCATTATAAACAGTCTACCCAGCCTCTCTGTCCCATTATAACCAGTCTACCCAGCCTCTCTTTCCCATTATAACCAGTCCACCCAGCCTCTCTATCCCAGTATAACCAGTCCACCCAGCCTCTCTGTCCCATTATAACCTGTCTACTTAGCCTCTCTGTCCCAGTATAACCAGTCCACCCAGCCTCTCTGTCCAAGTATAACCAGTCTACTTAGCCTCTCTGTCCCAGTATAACCAGTCCAGCCAGCCTCTCTGTCCCATTATAACCAGTCCACCCAGCCTCTCTGTCCCATTATAACCAGTCTACTTAGCCTCTCTGTCCCATTATAACCAGTCCACCCAGCCTCTCTGTCCCATTATAACCAGTCTACTTAGCCTCTCTGTCCCAGTATAACCAGTCCACCAAGCCTCTCTGTCCCAGGATAACCAGTCCACCCAGCCTCTCTGTCCCATTATAGCCAGTCCACCCAGCATCTCTGTCCCAGTATAACCAGTCCACCCAGCCTCTCTTTCCCATCATAACCAGTCTACTTAGCCTCTCTGTCCCAGTATAACCAGTCCACCCAGCCTCTCTGTCCCATTATAACCAGTCCACCCAGCCTCTCTGTCCCATTATAACCAGTCTACTTAGCCTCTCTGTCCCAGTATAACCAGTCCACCCAGCCTCTCTGTCCCATTATAACCAGTCTACCCAGCCTCTCTGTCCCAGTATAACCAGTCCACCCAGCCTCTCTGTCCCATTACAACCAGTCCACCCAGCCTCTCTGTCCCATTATAACCAGTCTACTTAGCCTCTCTGTCCCAGTATAACCTGTCCACCCAGCCTCTCTGTCCCATTATAACCAGTCTACCGAGCCTCTCTTTCCCATTATAACCAGTCCACCCAGCCTCTCTGTCCCAGTATAACCAGTCCACCCAGCCTCTTTGTCCCAGGATAACCAGTCTACTTAGCCTCTCTGTCCCAGTATAACCAGTCCACCCAGCCTCTCTGTCCCATTATAACCAGTCTACTTAGCCTCTCTGTCCCAGTATAACCAGTCCACCCAGCCTCTCTGTCCCAGTATAACCAGTCTACTTAGCCTCTCTGTCCCAGTATAACCAGTCCACCCAGCCTCTCTGTCCCATTATAACCAGTCCACCCAGTCTCTCTGTCCCATTATAACCAGTCTACTTAGCCTCTCTGTCCCAGTATAACCAGTCCACCCAGCCTCTCTGTCCCATTATAACCAGTCTACCCAGCCTCTCTGTCCCATTATAACCAGTCTACCCAGCCTCTCTTTCCCATTATAACCAGTCCACCCAGCCTCTCTGTCCCAGTATAACCAGTCCACCCAGCCTCTCTGTCCCATTATAACCAGTCCACCCAGCCTCTCTGTCCCAGTATAACCAGTCCACCCAGCCTCTCTGTCCCAGGATAACCAGTCTACTTAGCCTCTATGTCCATGTATAACGAGTCCACCCAGCCTCTCTGTCCCATTATAACCAGTCTACCCAGCCTCTCTTTCCCATTATAACCAGTCCACCCAGCCTCTCTGTCCCAGTATAACCAGTCCACCCAGCCTCTCTGTCCCATTATAACCAGTCCACCCAGCCTCTCTGTCCCAGTATAACCAGTCCACCAAGCCTCTCTGTCCCAGGATAACCAGTCTACTTAGCCTCTATGTCCATGTATAACGAGTCCACCCAGCCTCTCTGTCCCAGGATAACCAGTCTACTCAGCCTCTCTGTCCCAGTATAACCAGTCCACCCAGCCTCTCTGTCCCATTATAACCAGTCTACTCAGCCTCTCTGTCCCATTATAACCAGTCCACCCAGCCTCTCTGTCCCATTATAAACAGTCTACCCAGCCTCTCTGTCCCATTATAACCAGTCTACCCAGCCTCTCTTTCCCATTATAACCAGTCCACCCAGCCTCTCTATCCCAGTATAACCAGTCCACCCAGCATCTCTGTCCCATTATAACCAGTCCACCCAGCCTCTCTGTCCCAGTATAAACAGTCCACCCAGCCTCTCTGTCCCATTATAACCAGTCTACTTAGCCTCTCTGTCCCAGTATAACCAGTCCACCCAGCCTCTCTGTCCCATTATAACCAGTCTGCCCAGTCTCTCTGTCCCAGGATAACCAGTCCACCCAGCCTCTCTGTCCCATTATAACCAGTCCACCCAGCCTCTCTGTCCCATTATAACCAGTCTACTTAGCCTCTCTGTCCCAGTATAACCAGTCCATCCAGCCTCTCTGTCCCATTATAACCAGTCTACCCAGCCTCTCTGTCCCATTATAACCAGTCTACCCAGCCTCTCTTTCCCATCATAACCAGTCCACCCAGCCTCTCTGTCCCATTATAACCAGTCTACCCAGCCTCTCTCTCCTAGTATAACCAGTCCACCCAGCCTCTCTGTCCCATTACAACCAGTCCACCCAGCCTCTCTGTACCATTATAACCAGTCTACTTAGCCTCTCTGTCCCAGTATAACCTGTCTACTTAGCCTCTCTGTCCCAGTATAACCAGTCCACCCAGCCTCTCTGTCCCAGTGTAACCAGTCTACTTAGCCTCTCTGTCCCAGTATAACCAGTCCACCCAGCCTCTCTGTCCCATTATAACCAGTCCACCCAGCCTCTGTGTCCCATTATAACCAGTCTACTTAGCCTCTCTGTCCCAGTATAACCAGTCCACCCAGCCTCTCTGTCCCATTATAACCAGTCTACCCAGCCTCTCTGTCCCATTATAACCAGTCTACCCAGCCTCTCTTTCCCATTATAACCAGTCCACCCAGCCTCTCTGTCCCAGTATAACCAGTCCACCCAGCCTCTCTGTCCCATTATAACCAGTCCACCCAGCCTCTCTGTCCCAGTATAACCAGTCCACCCAGCCTCCCTGTCCCAGGATAACCAGTCTACTTAGCCTCTATGTCCATGTATAACGAGTCCACCCAGCCTCTCTGTCCCATTATAACCAGTCTACCCAGCCTCTCTTTCCCATTATAACCAGTCCACCCAGCCTCTCTGTCCCAGTATAACCAGTCCACCCAGCCTCTCTGTCCCATTATAACCAGTCCCCCCAGCCTCTCTGTCCCAGTATAACCAGTCCACCAAGCCTCTCTGTCCCAGGATAACCAGTCTACTTAGCCTCTATGTCCATGTATAACGAGTCCACCCAGCCTCTCTGTCCCAGGATAACCAGTCTACTCAGCCTCTCTGTCCCAGTATAACCAGTCCACCCAGCCTCTCTGTCCCATTATAACCAGTCTACTCAGCCTCTCTGTCCCATTATAACCAGTCCACCCAGCCTCTCTGTCCCATTATAAACAGTCTACCCAGCCTCTCTGTCCCATTATAACCAGTCTACCCAGCCTCTCTTTCCCATTATAACCAGTCCACCCAGCCTCTCTATCCCAGTATAACCAGTCCACCCAGCCTCTCTGTCCCATTATAACCAGTCCACCCAGCCTCTCTGTCCCAGTATAAACAGTCCACCCAGCCTCTCTGTCCCATTATAACCAGTCTACTTAGCCTCTCTGTCCCAGTATAACCAGTCCACCCAGCCTCTCTGTCCCATTATAACCAGTCTGCCCAGTCTCTCTGTCCCAGGATAACCATTCCACCCAGCCTCTCTGTCCCATTATAACCAGTCCACCCAGCCTCTCTGTCCCATTATAACCAGTCTACTTAGCCTCTCTGTCCCAGTATAACCAGTCCACCCAGCCTCTCTGTCCCATTATAACCAGTCCACCCAGCCTCTCTGTCCCATTATAACCAGTCTACTTAGCCTCTCTGTCCCAGTATAACCAGTCCACCCAGCCTCTCTGTCCCAGGATAACCAGTCTACTTAGCCTCTCTGTCCCAGTATCACCAGTCCACCCAGCCTCTCTGTCCCAGTATAACCAGTCTACTTAGCCTCTCTGTCCCAGTATAACCAGTCCACCCAGCCTCTCTGTCCCATTATAACCAATCCACCCTGCCTCTCTGTCCCATTATAACCAGTCTACTTAGCCTCTCTGTCCCAGTATAACCAGTCCACCCAGCCTCTCTGTCCCATTATAACCAGTCTACCCAGCCTCTCTGTCCCATTATAACCAGTCTACCCAGCCTCTCTTTCCCATTATAACCAGTCCACCCAGCCTCTCTGTCCCATTATAACCAGTCTACCCAGCCTCTCTGTCCCATTATAACCAGTCTACCCAGCCTCTCTTTCCCATTATAACCAGTCCACCCAGCCTCTCTGTCCCAGTATAACCAGTCCACCCAGCCTCTCTGTCCCAGGATAACCAGTCTACTAAGCCTCTCTGTCCCAGTATAACCAGTCCACCCAGCCTCTCTGTCCCAGTATAACCAGTCCACCCAGCATCTCTGTCCCAGTATAACCAGTCCACCTAGCCTCTCTGTCCCAGTATAACCAGTCTACTTAGCGTCTCTGTCCCATTATAACCAGTCCACCCAGCCTCTCTGTCCCAGTATAACCAGTCCACCGAACCTCTCTGTCCCATTATAACCAGTCCACTCAGCCTCTCTGTCCCAGTATAACCAGTCCACCCAGCCTCTCTGTCCCATTATAACCAGTCTACTTAGCCTCTCTGTCCCAGTATAACCAGTCCACCCAGCCTCTCTATCCCATTATAACCAGTCTACGCAGCCTCTCTGTCCTATTATAACCAGTCTACCGAGCCTCTCTTTCCCATTATAACCAGTCCACCCAGCCTCTCTGTCCCAGTATAACCAGTCCACCCAGCCTCTCTGTCCCATTATAACCAGTCCACCCAGCCTCTCTGTCCCAGTATAACCAGTCCACCCAGCCTCTCTGTCCCAGGATAACCAGTCTACTTAGCCTCTATGTCCCAGTATAACGAGTCCACCCAGCCTCTCTGTCCCAGTATAACCAGTCTACCCAGCCTCTCTTTCCCATTATAACCAGTCTACTTAGCGACTCTGTCCCATTATAACCAGTCCATCCAGCCTCTCTGTCCCATTATAACCAGTCCACTCAGACTCGCTGTCCCAGGATAACCAGTCCACCCAGCCTATCTGTCCCATTATAACCAGTCCACCCAGCCTCTCTGTCCTAGTATAACCAGTCCACCCAGCCTCTCTGTCCCATTATAACCAGTCTGCCCAGCCTTTCTGTCCCAGTATAACCAGTCCACCCAGCCTCTCTGTCCCATTATAACCAGTCCACCCAGCCTCTCTGTCCCATTATAACCAGTCTACTTAGCCTCTCTGTCCCAGTATAACCAGTCCACCCAGCCTCTCTGTCCCATTATAACCAGTCTACCCAGCCTCTCTTTCCCATTATAACCAGTCCACCCAGCCTCTCTGTCCCAGTATAACCAGTCCACCCAGCCTCTCTGTCGCAGGATAACCAGTCTACTTAGCCTCTCTGTCCCAGTATAACCAGTCCACCCAGCCTCTCTGTCCCAGGATAACCAGTCTACTTAGCCTCTCTGTCCCAGTATCACCAGTCCACCCAGCCTCTCTGTCCCAGTATAACCAGTCTACTTAGCCTCTCTGTCCCAGTATAACCAGTCCACCCAGCCTCTCTGTCCCATTATAACTAATCCAACCTGCCTCTCTGTCCCATTATAACCAGTCTACTTAGCCTCTCTGTCCCAGTATAACCAGTCCACCCAGCCTCTCTGTCCCATTATAACCAGTCTACCCAGCCTCTCTGTCCCATTATAACCAGTCTACCCAGCCTCTCTTTCCCATTATAACCAGTCCACCCAGCCTCTCTGTCCCATTATAACCAGTCCACCCAGCCTCTCTGTCCCAGTATAACCAGTCCACCCAGCCTCTCTGTCCCACGATAACCAGTCTACTTAGCCTCTATGTCCCAGTATAACGAGTCCACCCAGCCTCTCTGTCCCAGGATAACCAGTCTACTTAGCCTCTCTGTCCCAGTATAACCAGTCCACCCAGCCTCTCTGTCCCAGTATAACCAGTCCACCCAGCCTCTCTGTCCCAGTATGACCAGTCCACCTAGCCTCTCTGTCCCAGTATAACCAGTCTACTTAGCGTCTCTGTCCCATTATAACCAGTCCACCCAATCTCTCTGTCCCAGTATAAACAGTCCACCCAGCCTCTCTGTCCCAGGATAACCAGTCTACTTAGCCTCTCTGTCCCAGTATAAACAGTCCACCCAGCCTCTCTGTCCCAGGATAACCAGTCCACCGAGCCTCTCTGTCCCATTATAACCAGTCCACTCAGCCTCTCTGTCCCAGTATAACCAGTCCACTCAGACTCGCTGTCCCAGGTTAACCAGTCCACCCAGCCTCTCTGTCCCATTATAACCAGTCCACCCAGCCTCTCTGTCCTAGTATAACCAGTCCACCCAGCCTCTCTGTCCCATTATAACCAGTCTGCCCAGCCTCTCTGTCCCAGTATAACCAGTCCACCCAGCCTCTCTGTCCCATTTTAACCAGTCCACCCTGCCACTCTGTCCCATTATCACCAGTCTACTTAGCCTCTCTGTCCCAGTATAACCAGTCCACCCAGCCTCTCTGTCCCATTATAACCAGTCTACCCAGCCTCTCTTTCCCATTATAACCAGTCCACCCAGCCTCTCTGTCCCAGTATAACCAGTCCACCCAGCCTCTCTGTCGCAGGATAACCAGTCTACTTAGCCTCTCTGTCCCAGTATAACCAGCCCACCCAGCCTCTCTGTCCCAGGATAACCAGTCTACCCAGCCTCTCTGTCCCAGTATAACCAGTCCACCTAGCCTCTCTGTCCCAGTATAACCAGTCTACTTAGCGTCTCTGTCCCATTATAACCAGTCCACCCAGCCTCTCTGTCCCAGTATAAACAGTCCACCCAGCCTCTCTGTCCCAGGATAACCAGTCTACTTAGCCTCTCTGTCCCAGTATAACCAGTCCACCGAGCCTCTCTGTCCCATTATAACCACTCCACTCAGCCTCTCTGTCCCAGTATAACCAGTCCACCCAGCCTCTCTGTCCCATTATAACCAGTCTACTTAGCCTCTCTGTCCCAGGATAACCAGTCCACCCAGCCTCTCTGTCCCATTATAACCAGTCTACCCAGCCTCTCTGTCCTATTATAACCAGTCTACCGAGCCTCTCTTTCCCATTATAACCAGTCTACCCAGCCTCTCTGTCCCATTATAACCAGTCTACCCAGCCTCTCTGTCCCAGTATAACCAGTCCACCCAGCCTCTCTGTCCCAAGATAACCAGTCTACTTAGCCTCTCTGTCCCAGTATAACCAGTCCACCCAGCCTCTCTGTCCCATTATAACCAGTCCACCCAGCCTCTCTGTCCCAGGATAACCAGTCTACTTAGCCTCTCTGTCCCAGTATAACCAGTCCACCCAGCCTCTCTGTCCCATTATAACCAGTCCACCCAGCCTCTCTGTCCCAGTATAACCAGTCCACCCAGCCTCTCTGTCCCAGTATAACCAGTCCACCTAGCCTCTCTGTCCCAGTATAACCAGTCTACTTAGCGTCTCTGTCCCATTATAACCAGTCCACCCAGCCTCTCTGTCCCAGGATAACCAGTCTACTTAGCCTCTCTGTCCCAGTATAACCAGTCCACCGAGCCTCTCTGTCCCATTATAACCAGTCCACTCAGCCTCTCTGTCCCAGTATAACCAGTCCACCGAGCCTCTCTATCCCAGTATAACCAGTCCACCCAGCCTCTCTGTCCCAGTATAACCAGTCCACCCAGCCTCTCTGTCCCAGTATAACCAGTCTACTCATCCTCTCTGTCCCATTAAAACCAGTCCACCCAGCCTCTCTGTCCCAGAATAACCAGTCTACTTAGCCTCTCTGTCCCAGTATAACCAGTCCACCCAGCCTCTCTGTCCCAGTATAACCAGTCTACTTAGCGTCTCTGTCCCATTATAACCAGTCCACCCAGCCTCTCTGTCCCAGTATAAACAGTCCACCCAGCCTCTCTGTCCCAGTATAACCAGTCCACCCAGCCTCTCTGTCGCAGGATAACCAGTCTACTTAGCCTCTCTGTCCCAGTATAACCAGTCCACCCAGCCTCTCTGTCCCAGGATAACCAGTCTACTTAGCCTCTCTGTCCCAGTATCACCAGTCCACCCAGCCTCTCTGTCCCAGTATAACCAGTCCACCCAGCCTCTCTGTACCATTATAACCAGTCTACCCAGCCTCTCTGTCCCATTATAACCAATCCACCCTGCCTCTCTGTCCCATTATAACCAGTCTACTTAGCCTCTCTGTCCCAGTATAACCAGTCCACCCAGCCTCTCTGTCCCATTATAACCAGTCTACCCAGCCTCTCTGTCCCATTATAACCAGTCTACCCAGCCTCTCTGTCCCAGTATAACCAGTCCACCCAGCCTCTCTGTCCCAAGATAACCAGTCTACTTAGCCTCTCTGTCCCAGTATAACCAGTCCACCCAGCCTCTCTGTCCCATTATAACCAGTCCACCCAGCCTCTCTGTCCCAGGATAACCAGTCTACTTAGCCTCTCTGTCCCAGTATAACCAGTCCACCCAGCCTCTCTGTCCCATTAAAACCAGTCCACCCAGCCTCTCTGTCCCAGTATAACCAGTCCACCCAGCCTCTCTGTCCCATTATACCCAGTCCAACCAGCCTCTCTGTCCCAATATAACCAGTCCACCCAGCCTATCTGTCCCAGTATAACCAGTCCACCCAGCCTCTCTGTCCCTGTATAACCAGTCCACTCAGCCTCGCTGTCCCATTATAACCAGTCTACTTAGCCTCTCTGTCCCAGTATAACCAGTCCACCCAGCCTCTCTGTCCCAGTATAACCAGTCCACCTAGCCTCTCTGTCCCAGTATAACCAGTCTACTTAGCGTCTCTGTCCCATTATAACCAGTCCACCCAGCCTCTCTGTCCCAGTATAAACAGTCCACCCAGCCTCTCGGTCCCAGGATAACCAGTCTACTTAGCCTCTCTGTCCCAGTATAACCAGTCCACCGAGCCTCTCTGTCCCATTATAACCAGTCCACTCAGCCTCTCTGTCCCAGTATAACCAGTCCACTCAGCCTCTCTGTCCCATTATAACCAGTCTACTTAGCCTCTCTGTCCCAGTATAACCAGTCCACCCAGCCTCTCTGTACCATTATAACCAGTCTACCCAGCCTCTCTGTCCTATTATAACCAGTCTACCGAGCCTCTCTTTCCCATTATAACCAGTCCACCCAGCCTCTCTGTCCCAGTATAACCAGTCCACCCAGCCTCTCTGTCCCATTATAACCAGTCCACCCAGCCTCTCTGTCCCAGTATAACCAGTCCACCCAGCCTCTCTGTCCCAGGATAACCAGTCTACTTAGCCTCTATGTCCCAGTATAACGAGTCCACCCAGCCTCTCTGTCCCAGTATAACCAGTCTACCCAGCCTCTCTTTCCCATTATAACCAGTCTACTTAGCGACTCTGTCCCATTATAACCAGTCCATCCAGCCTCTCTGTCCCATTATAACCAGTCCACTCAGACTCGCTGTCCCAGGTTAACCAGTCCACCCAGCCTCTCTGTCCCATTATAACCAGTCCACCCAGCCTCTCTGTCCTAGTATAACCAGTCCACCCAGCCTCTCTGTCCCATTATAACCAGTCTGCCCAGCCTCTCTGTCCCAGTATAACCAGTCCACCCAGCCTCTCTGTCCCATTTTAACCAGTCCACCCTGCCACTCTGTCCCATTATAACCATTCTACTTAGCCTCTCTGTCCCAGTATAACCAGTCCACCCAGCCTCTCTGTCCCATTATAACCAGTCTACCCAGCCTCTCTTTCCCATTATAACCAGTCCACCCAGCCTCTCTGTCCCAGTATAACCAGTCCACCCAGCCTCTCTGTCGCAGGATAACCAGTCTACTTAGCCTCTCTGTCCCAGTATAACCAGCCCACCCAGCCTCTCTGTCCCAGGATAACCAGTCTACCCAGCCTCTCTGTCCCAGTATAACCAGTCCACCTAGCCTCTCTGTCCCAGTATAACCAGTCTACTTAGCGTCTCTGTCCCATTATAACCAGTCCACCCAGCCTCTCTGTCCCAGTATAAACAGTCCACCCAGCCTCTCTGTCCCAGGATAACCAGTCTACTTAGCCTCTCTGTCCCAGTATAACCAGTCCACCGAGCCTCTCTGTCCCATTATAACCAGTCCACTCAGCCTCTCTGTCCCAGTATAACCAGTCCACCCAGCCTCTCTGTCCCATTATAACCAGTCTACTTAGCCTCTCTGTCCCAGTATAACCAGTCCACCCAGCCTCTCTGTCCCATTATAACCAGTCTACCCAGCCTCTCTGTCCTATTATAACCAGTCTACCGAGCCTCTCTTTCCCATTATAACCAGTCTACCCAGCCTCTCTGTCCCATTATAACCAGTCTACCCAGCCTCTCTGTCCCAGTATAACCAGTCCACCCAGCCTCTCTGTCCCAATATAACCAGTCTACTTAGCCTCTCTGTCCCAGTATAACCAGTCCACCCAGCCTCTCTGTCCCATTATAACCAGTCCACCCAGCCTCTCTGTCCCAGGATAACCAGTCTACTTAGCCTCTCTGTCCCAGTATAACCAGTCCACCCAGCCTCTCTGTCCCATTATAACCAGTCCACCCAGCCTCTCTGTCCCAGTATAACCAGTCTACCCAGCCTCTCTGTCCCATTATACCCAGTCCAACCAGCCTCTCTGTCCCAATATAACCAGTCCATCCAGCCTCTCTGTCCCAGTATAACCAGTCCACCCAGCCTCTCTGTCCCAGTATAACCAGTCCACTCAGCCTCGCTGTCCCATTATAACCAGTCTACTTAGCCTCTCTGTCCCAGTATAACCAGTCCACCCAGCCTCTCTGTCCCAGTGTAACCAGTCCACCTAGCCTCTCTGTCACAGTATAACCAGTCTACTTAGCGTCTCTGTCCCATTATAACCAGTCCACCCAGCCTCTCTGTCCCAGTATAAACAGTCCACCCAGCCTCTCTGTCCCAGGATAACCAGTCTACTTAGCCTCTCTGTCCCAGTATAACCAGTCCACCGAGCCTCTCTGTCCCATTATAACCAGTCCACTCAGCCTCTCTGTCCCAGTATAACCAGTCCACTCAGCCTCTCTGTCCCATTATAACCAGTCTACTTAGCCTCTCTGTCCCAGTATAACCAGTCCACCCAGCCTCTCTGTCCCATTATAACCAGTCTACCCAGCCTCTCTGTCCTATTATAACCAGTCTACCGAGCCTCTCTTTCCCATTATAACCAGTCCACCCAGCCTCTCTGTCCCAGTATAACCAGTCCACCCAGCCTCTCTGTCCCATTATAACCAGTCCACCCAGCCTCTCTGTCCCAGGATAACCAGTCTACTTAGCCTCTATGTCCCAGTATAACGAGTCCACCCAGCCTCTCTGTCCCAGTATAACCAGTCTACCCAGCCTCTCTTTTCCATTATAACCAGTCTACTTAGCGACTCTGTCCCATTATAACCAGTCCATCCAGCCTCTCTGTCCCATTATAACCAGTCCACTCAGACTCGCTGTCCCAGGTTAACCAGTCCATCCAGCCTCTCTGTCCCATTATAACCAGTCTACCCAGCCTCTCTTTTCCATTATAACCAGTCTACTTAGCGACTCTGTCCCATTATAACCAGTCCATCCAGCCTCTCTGTCCCATTATAACCAGTCCACTCAGACTCGCTGTCCCAGGTTAACCAGTCCACCCAGCCTCTCTGTCCTAGTATAACCAGTCCACCCAGCCTCTCTGTCCCATTATAACCAGTCTACTTAGCCTCTCTGTCCCAGTATAACCAGTCCACCCAGCCTCTCTGTCCCATTATAACCAGTCTAACCAGCCTCTCTTTCCCATTATAACCAGTCCACCCAGCCTCTCTGTCCCAGTATAACCAGTCCACCCAGCCTCTCTGTCGCAGGATAACCAGTCTACTTAGCCTCTCTGTCCCAGTATAACCAGCCCACCCAGCCTCTCTGTCCCAGGATAACCAGTCTACCCAGCCTCTCTGTCCCAGTATAACCAGTCCACCTAGCCTCTCTGTCCCAGTATAACCAGTCTACTTAGCGTCTCTGTCCCATTATAACCAGTCCACCCAGCCTCTCTGTCCCAGTATAACCAGTCCACCCAGCCTCTCTGTCCCAGTATAACCAGTCTACTTATCCTCTCTGTCCCATTATAACCAGTCCACCCAGCCTCTCTGTCCCAGAATAACCAGTCTACTTAGCCTCTCTGTCCCAGTATAACCAGTCCACCCAGCCTCTCTGTCCCAGTATAAACAGTCCACCCAGCC
Source organism: Zingel zingel (assembly GCA_023566125.1). Classification (NCBI taxonomy): domain Eukaryota; kingdom Metazoa; phylum Chordata; class Actinopteri; order Perciformes; family Percidae; genus Zingel; species Zingel zingel. The sequence goes on from CM042333.1 coordinate 122,844, forward strand.
TCTCTGTCCCAGTATATCCAGTCCACCTAGCCTCTCTGTCCCAGTATAACCAGTCTACTTAGCGTCTCTGTCCCATTATAACCAGTCCACCCAGCCTCTCTGTCCCAGTATAAACAGTCCACCCAGCCTCTCTGTCCCAGGATAACCAGTCTACTTAGCCTCTCTGTCCCAGTATAACCAGTCCACCCAGCCTCTCTGTCGCAGGATAACCAGTCTACTTAGCCTCTCTGTCCCAGTATAACCAGTCCACCCAGCCTCTCTGTCCCAGGATAACCAGTCTACTTAGCCTCTCTGTCCCAGTATCACCAGTCCACCCAGCCTCTCTGTCCCAGTATAACCAGTCCACCCAGCCTCTCTGTACCATTATAACCAGTCTACCCAGCCTCTCTGTCCCATTATAACCAATCCACCCTGCCTCTCTGTCCCATTATAACCAGTCTACTTAGCCTCTCTGTCCCAGTATAACCAGTCCACCCAGCCTCTCTGTCCCATTATAACCAGTCTACCCAGCCTCTCTGTCCCATTATAACCAGTCTACCCAGCCTCTCTGTCCCAGTATAACCAGTCCACCCAGCCTCTCTGTCCCAAGATAACCAGTCTACTTAGCCTCTCTGTCCCAGTATAACCAGTCCACCCAGCCTCTCTGTCCCATTATAACCAGTCCACCCAGCCTCTCTGTCCCAGGATAACCAGTCTACTTAGCCTCTCTGTCCCAGTATAACCAGTCCACCCAGCCTCTCTGTCCCATTAAAACCAGTCCACCCAGCCTCTCTGTCCCAGTATAAACAGTCCACCCAGCCTCTCTGTCCCATTATACCCAGTCCAACCAGCCTCTCTGTCCCAATATAACCAGTCCACCCAGCCTCTCTGTCCCAGTATAAACAGTCCACCCAGCCTCTCTGTCCCAGGATAACCAGTCTACTTAGCCTCTCTGTCCCAGTATAACCAGTCCACCGAGCCTCTCTGTCCCATTATAACCAGTCCACTCAGCCTCTCTGTCCCAGTATAACCAGTCCACTCAGCCTCTCTGTCCCATTATAACCAGTCTACTTAGCCTCTCTGTCCCAGTATAACCAGTCCACCCAGCCTCTCTGTACCATTATAACCAGTCTACCCAGCCTCTCTGTCCTATTATAACCAGTCTACCGAGCCTCTCTTTCCCATTATAACCAGTCCACCCAGCCTCTCTGTCCCAGTATAACCAGTCCACCCAGCCTCTCTGTCCCATTATAACCAGTCCACCCAGCCTCTCTGTCCCAGTATAACCAGTCCACCCAGCCTCTCTGTCCCAGGATAACCAGTCTACTTAGCCTCTATGTCCCAGTATAACGAGTCCACCCAGCCTCTCTGTCCCAGTATAACCAGTCTACCCAGCCTCTCTTTCCCATTATAACCAGTCTACTTAGCGACTCTGTCCCATTATAACCAGTCCATCCAGCCTCTCTGTCCCATTATAACCAGTCCACTCAGACTCGCTGTCCCAGGTTAACCAGTCCACCCAGCCTCTCTGTCCCATTATAACCAGTCCACCCAGCCTCTCTGTCCTAGTATAACCAGTCCACCCAGCCTCTCTGTCCCATTATAACCAGTCTGCCCAGCCTCTCTGTCCCAGTATAACCAGTCCACCCAGCCTCTCTGTCCCATTTTAACCAGTCCACCCTGCCACTCTGTCCCATTATAACCAGTCTACTTAGCCTCTCTGTCCCAGTATAACCAGTCCACCCAGCCTCTCTGTCCCATTATAACCAGTCTACCCAGCCTCTCTTTCCCATTATAACCAGTCCACCCAGCCTCTCTGTCCCAGTATAACCAGTCCACCCAGCCTCTCTGTCGCAGGATAACCAGTCTACTTAGCCTCTCTGTCCCAGTATAACCAGCCCACCCAGCCTCTCTGTCCCAGGATAACCAGTCTACCCAGCCTCTCTGTCCCAGTATAACCAGTCCACCTAGCCTCTCTGTCCCAGTATAACCAGTCTACTCAGCGTCTCTGTCCCATTATAACCAGTCCACCCAGCCTCTCTGTCCCAGTATAAACAGTCCACCCAGCCTCTCTGTCCCAGGATAACCAGTCTACTTAGCCTCTCTGTCCCAGTATAACCAGTCCACCGAGCCTCTCTGTCCCATTATAACCAGTCCACTCAGCCTCTCTGTCCCAGTATAACCAGTCCACCCAGCCTCTCTGTCCCATTATAACCAGTCTACTTAGCCTCTCTGTCCCAGTATAACCAGTCCACCCAGCCTCTCTGTCCCATTATAACCAGTATACCCAGCCTCTCTGTCCTATTATAACCAGTCTACCGAGCCTCTCTTTCCCATTATAACCAGTCTACCCAGCCTCTCTGTCCCATTATAACCAGTCTACCCAGCCTCTCTGTCCCAGTATAACCAGTCCACCCAGCCTCTCCGTCCCAAGATAACCAGTCTACTTAGCCTCTCTGTCCCAGTATAACCAGTCCACCCAGCCTCTCTGTCCCATTATAACCAGTCCACCCAGCCTCTCTGTCCCAGGATAACCAGTCTACTTAGCCTCTCTGTCCCAGTATAACCAGTCCACCCAGCCTCTCTGTCCCATTATAACCAGTCCACCCAGCCTCTCTGTCCCAGTATAACCAGTCCACCCAGCCTCTCTGTCCCAGTATAACCAGTCCACCTAGCCTCTCTGTCCCAGTATAACCAGTCTACTTAGCGTCTCTGTCCCATTATAACCAGTCCACCCAGCCTCTCTGTCCCAGTATAAACAGTCCACCCAGCCTCTCTGTCCCAGGATAACCAGTCTACTTAGCCTCTCTGTCCCAGTATAACCAGTCCACCGAGCCTCTCTGTCCCATTATAACCAGTCCACTCAGCCTCTCTGTCCCAGTATAACCAGTCCACCGAGCCTCTCTGTCCCAGTATAACCAGTCCACCCAGCCTCTCTGTCCCAGTATAACCAGTCCACCCAGCCTCTCTGTCCCAGTATAACCAGTCTACTTATCATCTCTGTCCCATTATAACCAGTCCACCCAGCCTCTCTGTCCCAGAATAACCAGTCTACTTAGCCTCTCTGTCCCAGTATAACCAGTCCACCCAGCCTCTCTGTCCCAGTATAACCAGTCTACTTAGCGTCTCTGTCCCATTATAACCAGTCCACCCAGCCTCTCTGTCCCAGTATAAACAGTCCACCCAGCCTCTCTGTCCCAGGATAACCAGTCTACTTAGCCTCTCTGTCCCAGTATAACCAGTCCACCCAGCCTCTCTGTCGCAGGATAACCAGTCTACTTAGCCTCTCTGTCCCAGTATAACCAGTCCACCCAGCCTCTCTGTCCCAGGATAACCAGTCTACTTAGCCTCTCTGTCCCAGTATCACCAGTCCACCCAGCCTCTCTGTCCCAGTATAACCAGTCCACCCAGCCTCTCTGTACCATTATAACCAGTCTACCCAGCCTCTCTGTCCCATTATAACCAATCCACCCTGCCTCTCTGTCCCATTATAACCAGTCTACTTAGCCTCTCTGTCCCAGTATAACCAGTCCACCCAGCCTCTCTGTCCCATTATAACCAGTCTACCCAGCCTCTCTGTCCCATTATAACCAGTCTACCCAGCCTCTCTGTCCCAGTATAACCAGTCCACCCAGCCTCTCTGTCCCAAGATAACCAGTCTACTTAGCCTCTCTGTCCCAGTTTAACCAGTCCACCCAGCCTCTCTGTCCCATTATAACCAGTCCACCCAGCCTCTCTGTCCCAGGATAACCAGTCTACTTAGCCTCTCTGTCCCAGTATAACCAGTCCACCCAGCCTCTCTGTCCCATTAAAACCAGTCCACCCAGCCTCTCTGTCCCAGTATAACCAGTCCACCCAGCCTCTCTGTCCCATTATACCCAGTCCAACCAGCCTCTCTGTCCCAATATAACCAGTCCACCCAGCCTCTCTGTCCCAGTATAACCAGTCCACCCAGCCTCTCTGTCCCAGTATAACCAGTCCACTCAGCCTCGCTGTCCCATTATAACCAGTCTACTTAGCCTCTCTGTCCCAGTATAACCAGTCCACCCAGCCTCTCTGTCCCAGTATAACCAGTCCACCTAGCCTCTCTGTCCCAGTATAACCAGTCTACTTAGCGTCTCTGTCCCATTATAACCAGTCCACCCAGCCTCTCTGTCCCAGTATAAACAGTCCACCCAGCCTCTCTGTCCCAGGATAACCAGTCTACTTAGCCTCTCTGTCCCAGTATAACCAGTCCACCGAGCCTCTCTGTCCCATTATAACCAGTCCACTCAGCCTCTCTGTCCCAGTATAACCAGTCCACTCAGCCTCTCTGTCCCATTATAACCAGTCTACTTAGCCTCTCTGTCCCAGTATAACCAGTCCACCCAGCCTCTCTGTACCATTATAACCAGTCTACCCAGCCTCTCTGTCCTATTATAACCAGTCTACCGAGCCTCTCTTTCCCATTATAACCAGTCCACCCAGCCTCTCTGTCCCAGTATAACCAGTCCACCCAGCCTCTCTGTCCCATTATAACCAGTCCACCCAGCCTCTCTGTCCCAGTATAACCAGTCCACCCAGCCTCTCTGTCCCAGGATGACCAGTCTACTTAGCCTCTATGTCCCAGTATAACGAGTCCACCCAGCCTCTCTGTCCCAGTATAACCAGTCTACCCAGCCTCTCTTTCCCATTATAACCAGTCTACTTAGCGACTCTGTCCCATTATAACCAGTCCATCCAGCCTCTCTGTCCCATTATAACCAGTCCACTCAGACTCGCTGTCCCAGGTTAACCAGTCCACCCAGCCTCTCTGTCCCATTATAACCAGTCCACCCAGCCTCTCTGTCCTAGTATAACCAGTCCACCCAGCCTCTCTGTCCCATTATAACCAGTCTGCCCAGCCTCTCTGTCCCAGTATAACCAGTCCACCCAGCCTCTCTGTCCCATTTTAACCAGTCCACCCTGCCACTCTGTCCCATTATAACCAGTCTACTTAGCCTCTCTGTCCCAGTATAACCAGTCCACCCAGCCTCTCTGTCCCATTATAACCAGTCTACCCAGCCTCTCTTTCCCATTATAACCAGTCCACCCAGCCTCTCTGTCCCAGTATAACCAGTCCACCCAGCCTCTCTGTCCCATTATAACCAGTCCACCCAGCCTCTCTGTCCCAGTATAACCAGTCCACCCAGCCTCTCTGTCCCATTATAACCAGTCCACCCAGCCTCTCTGTCCCAGGATAACCAGTCTACTTAGCCTCTCTGTCCCAGTATAACCAGTCCACCCAGCCTCTCTGTCCCATTATAACCAGTCCACCCAGCCTCTCTGTCCCAGTATAACCAGTCCACCCAGCCTCTCTGTCCCAGTATAACCAGTCCACCTAGCCTCTCTGTCCCAGTATAACCAGTCTACTTAGCGTCTCTGTCCCATTATAACCAGTCCACCCAGCCTCTCTGTCCCAGTATAAACAGTCCACCCAGCCTCTCTGTCCCAGGATAACCAGTCTACTTAGCCTCTCTGTCCCAGTATAACCAGTCCACCGAGCCTCTCTGTCCCATTATAACCAGTCCACTCAGCCTCTCTGTCCCAGTATAACCAGTCCACCGAGCCTCTCTGTCCCAGTATAACCAGTCCACCCAGCCTCTCTGTCCCAGTATAACCAGTCCACCCAGCCTCTCTGTCCCAGTATAACCAGTCTACTTATCATCTCTGTCCCATTATAACCAGTCCACCCAGCCTCTCTGTCCCAGAATAACCAGTCTACTTAGCCTCTCTGTCCCAGTATAACCAGTCCACCCAGCCTCTCTGTCCCAGTATAACCAGTCTACTTAGCGTCTCTGTCCCATTATAACCAGTCCACCCAGCCTCTCTGTCCCAGTATAAACAGTCCACCCAGCCTCTCTGTCCCAGGATAACCAGTCTACTTAGCCTCTCTGTCCCAGTATAACCAGTCCACCCAGCCTCTCTGTCGCAGGATAACCAGTCTACTTAGCCTCTCTGTCCCAGTATAACCAGTCCACCCAGCCTCTCTGTCCCAGGATAACCAGTCTACTTAGCCTCTCTGTCCCAGTATCACCAGTCCACCCAGCCTCTCTGTCCCAGTATAACCAGTCCACCCAGCCTCTCTGTACCATTATAACCAGTCTACCCAGCCTCTCTGTCCCATTATAACCAATCCACCCTGCCTCTCTGTCCCATTATAACCAGTCTACTTAGCCTCTCTGTCCCAGTATAACCAGTCCACCCAGCCTCTCTGTCCCATTATAACCAGTCTACCCAGCCTCTCTGTCCCATTATAACCAGTCTACCCAGCCTCTCTGTCCCAGTATAACCAGTCCACCCAGCCTCTCTGTCCCAAGATAACCAGTCTACTTAGCCTCTCTGTCCCAGTTTAACCAGTCCACCCAGCCTCTCTGTCCCATTATAACCAGTCCACCCAGCCTCTCTGTCCCAGGATAACCAGTCTACTTAGCCTCTCTGTCCCAGTATAACCAGTCCACCCAGCCTCTCTGTCCCATTAAAACCAGTCCACCCAGCCTCTCTGTCCCAGTATAACCAGTCCACCCAGCCTCTCTGTCCCATTATACCCAGTCCAACCAGCCTCTCTGTCCCAATATAACCAGTCCACCCAGCCTCTCTGTCCCAGTATAACCAGTCCACCCAGCCTCTCTGTCCCAGTATAACCAGTCCACTCAGCCTCGCTGTCCCATTATAACCAGTCTACTTAGCCTCTCTGTCCCAGTATAACCAGTCCACCCAGCCTCTCTGTCCCAGTATAACCAGTCCACCTAGCCTCTCTGTCCCAGTATAACCAGTCTACTTAGCGTCTCTGTCCCATTATAACCAGTCCACCCAGCCTCTCTGTCCCAGTATAAACAGTCCACCCAGCCTCTCTGTCCCAGGATAACCAGTCTACTTAGCCTCTCTGTCCCAGTATAACCAGTCCACCGAGCCTCTCTGTCCCATTATAACCAGTCCACTCAGCCTCTCTGTCCCAGTATAACCAGTCCACTCAGCCTCTCTGTCCCATTATAACCAGTCTACTTAGCCTCTCTGTCCCAGTATAACCAGTCCACCCAGCCTCTCTGTACCATTATAACCAGTCTACCCAGCCTCTCTGTCCTATTATAACCAGTCTACCGAGCCTCTCTTTCCCATTATAACCAGTCCACCCAGCCTCTCTGTCCCAGTATAACCAGTCCACCCAGCCTCTCTGTCCCATTATAACCAGTCCACCCAGCCTCTCTGTCCCAGTATAACCAGTCCACCCAGCCTCTCTGTCCCAGGATAACCAGTCTACTTAGCCTCTATGTCCCAGTATAACGAGTCCACCCAGCCTCTCTGTCCCAGTATAACCAGTCTACCCAGCCTCTCTTTCCCATTATAACCAGTCTACTTAGCGACTCTGTCCCATTATAACCAGTCCATCCAGCCTCTCTGTCCCATTATAACCAGTCCACTCAGACTCGCTGTCCCAGGTTAACCAGTCCACCCAGCCTCTCTGTCCCATTATAACCAGTCCACCCAGCCTCTCTGTCCTAGTATAACCAGTCCACCCAGCCTCTCTGTCCCATTATAACCAGTCTGCCCAGCCTCTCTGTCCCAGTATAACCAGTCCACCCAGCCTCTCTGTCCCATTTTAACCAGTCCACCCTGCCACTCTGTCCCATTATAACCAGTCTACTTAGCCTCTCTGTCCCAGTATAACCAGTCCACCCAGCCTCTCTGTCCCATTATAACCAGTCTACCCAGCCTCTCTTTCCCATTATAACCAGTCCACCCAGCCTCTCTGTCCCAGTATAACCAGTCCACCCAGCCTCTCTGTCGCAGGATAACCAGTCTACTTAGCCTCTCTGTCCCAGTATAACCAGCCCACCCAGCCTCTCTGTCCCAGGATAACCAGTCTACCCAGCCTCTCTGTCCCAGTATAACCAGTCCACCTAGCCTCTCTGTCCCAGTATAACCAGTCTACTTAGCGTCTCTGTCCCATTATAACCAGTCCACCCAGCCTCTCTGTCCCAGTATAAACAGTCCACCCAGCCTCTCTGTCCCAGGACAACCAGTCTACTTAGCCTCTCTGTCCCAGTATAACCAGTCCACCGAGCCTCTCTGTCCCATTATAACCAGTCCACTCAGCCTCTCTGTCCCAGTATAACCAGTCCACCCAGCCTCTCTGTCCCATTATAACCAGTCTACTTAGCCTCTCTGTCCCAGTATAACCAGTCCACCCAGCCTCTCTGTCCCATTATAACCAGTCTACCCAGCCTCTCTGTCCTATTATAACCAGTCTACCGAGCCTCTCTTTCCCATTATAACCAGTCTACCCAGCCTCTCTGTCCCATTATAACCAGTCTACCCAGCCTCTCTGTCCCAGTATAACCAGTCCACCCAGCCTCTCTGTCCCAAGATAACCAGTCTACTTAGCCTCTCTGTCCCAGTATAACCAGTCCACCTAGCCTCTCTGTCCCAGTATAACCAGTCTACTTAGCGTCTCTGTCCCATTATAACCAGTCCACCCAGCCTCTCTGTCCCAGTATAAACAGTCCACCCAGCCTCTCTGTCCCAGGATAACCAGTCTACTTAGCCTCTCTGTCCCAGTATAACCAGTCCACCGAGCCTCTCTGTCCCATTATAACCAGTCCACTCAGCCTCTCTGTCCCAGTATAACCAGTCCACCCAGCCTCTCTGTCCCATTATAACCAGTCTACTTAGCCTCTCTGTCCCAGTATAACCAGTCCACCCAGCCTCTCTGTCCCATTATAATCAGTCTACCCAGCCTCTCTGTCCTATTATAACCAGTCTACCGAGCCTCTCTTTCCCATTATAACCAGTCTACCCAGCCTCTCTGTCCCATTATAACCAGTCTACCCAGCCTCTCTGTCCCAGTATAACCAGTCCACCCAGCCTCTCTGTCCCAAGATAACCAGTCTACTTAGCCTCTCTGTCCCAGTATAACCAGTCCACCCAGCCTCTCTGTCCCATTATAACCAGTCCACCCAGCCTCTCTGTCCCAGGATAACCAGTCTACTTAGCCTCTCTGTCCCAGTATAACCAGTCCACCCAGCCTCTCTGTCCCATTATAACCAGTCCACCCAGCCTCTCTGTCCCAGTATAACCAGTCCACCCAGCCTCTCTGTCCCATTATACCCAGTCCAACCAGCCTCTCTGTCCCAATATAACCAGTCCACCCAGCCTCTCTGTCCCAGTATAACCAGTCCACCCTGCCTCTCTGTCCCAGTATAACCAGTCCACTCAGCCTCGCTGTCCCATTATAACCAGTCTACTTAGCCTCTCTGTCCCAGTATAACCAGTCCACCCAGCCTCTCTGTCCCAGTGTAACCAGTCCACCTAGCCTCTCTGTCACAGTATAACCAGTCTACTTTCGTCTCTGTCCCATTATAACCAGTCCACCCAGCCTCTCTGTCCCAGTATAAACAGTCCACCCAGCCTCTCTGTCCCAGGATAACCAGTCTACTTAGCCTCTCTGTCCCAGTATAACCAGTCCACCGAGCCTCTCTGTCCCATTATAACCAGTCCACTCAGCCTCTCTGTCCCAGTATAACCAGTCCACTCAGCCTCTCTGTCCCATTATAACCAGTCTACTTAGCCTCTCTGTCCCAGTATAACCAGTCCACCCAGCCTCTCTGTCCCATTATAACCAGTCTACCCAGCCTCTCTGTCCTATTATAACCAGTCTACCGAGCCTCTCTTTCCCATTATAACCAGTCCACCCAGCCTCTCTGTCCCAGTATAACCAGTCCACCCAGCCTCTCTGTCCCATTATAACCAGTCCACCCAGCCTCTCTGTCCCAGGATAACCAGTCTACTTAGCCTCTATGTCCCAGTATAACGAGTCCACCCAGCCTCTCTGTCCCAGTATAACCAGTCTACCCAGCCTCTCTTTTCCATTATAACCAGTCTACTTAGCGACTCTGTCCCATTATAACCAGTCCATCCAGCCTCTCTGTCCCATTATAACCAGTCCACTCAGACTCGCTGTCCCAGGTTAACCAGTCCATCCAGCCTCTCTGTCCCATTATAACCAGTCCACCCAGCCTCTCTGTCCTAGTATAACCAGTCCACCCAGCCTCTCTGTCCCATTATAACCAGTCTACTTAGCCTCTCTGTCCCAGTATAACCAGTCCACCCAGCCTCTCTGTCCCATTATAACCAGTCTACCCAGCCTCTCTTTCCCATTATAACCAGTCCACCCAGCCTCTCTGTCCCAGTATAACCAGTCCACCCAGCCTCTCTGTCGCAGGATAACCAGTCTACTTAGCCTCTCTGTCCCAGTATAACCAGCCCACCCAGCCTCTCTGTCCCAGGATAACCAGTCTACCCAGCCTCTCTGTCCCAGTATAACCAGTCCACCTAGCCTCTCTGTCCCAGTATAACCAGTCTACTTAGCGTCTCTGTCCCATTATAACCAGTCCACCCAGCCTCTCTGTCCCAGTATAAACAGTCCACCCAGCCTCTCTGTCCCAGGATAACCAGTCTACTTAGCCTCTCTGTCCCAGTATAACCAGTCCACCGAGCCTCTCTGTCCCATTATAACCAGTCCACTCAGCCTCTCTGTCCCAGTATAACCAGTCCACCCAGCCTCTCTGTCCCATTATAACCAGTCTACTTAGCCTCTCTGTCCCAGTATAACCAGTCCACCCAGCCTCTCTGTCCCATTATAACCAGTCTACCCAGCCTCTCTGTCCTATTATAACCAGTCTACCGAGCCTCTCTTTCCCATTATAACCAGTCCACCCAGCCTCTCTGTCCCAGTATAACCAGTCCACCCAGCCTCTCTGTTCCATTATAACCAGTCCACCCAGCCTCTCTGTCCCAGTATAACCAGTCCACCCAGCCTCTCTGTCCCAGGATAACCAGTCTACTTAGCCTCTATGTCCCAGTATGACGAGTCCACCCAGCCTCTCTGTCCCAGTATAACCAGTCTACCCAGCCTCTCTTTCCCATTATAACCAGTCTACTTAGCGACTCTGTCCCATTATAACCAGTCCATCCAGCCTCTCTGTCCCATTATAACCAGTCCACCCAGCCTCTCTGTCCTAGTATAACCAGTCCACCCAGCCTCTCTGTCCCATTATAACCAGTCTGCCCAGCCTCTCTGTCCCAGTATAACCAGTCCACCCAGCCTCTCTGTCCCATTATAACCAGTCCACCCAGCCTCTCTGTCCCAGTATAACCAGTCCACCCAGCCTCTCTGTCGCAGGATAACCAGTCTACTTAGCCTCTCTGTCCCAGTATAACCAGTCCACCCAGCCTCTCTGTCGCAGGATAACCAGTCTACTTAGCCTCTCTGTCCCAGTATAACCAGTCCACCCAGCCTCTCTGTCCCAGGATAACCAGTCTACTTAGCCTCTCTGTCCCAGTATCACCAGTCCACCCAGCCTCTCTGTCCCAGTATAACCAGTCTACTTAGCCTCTCTGTCCCAGTATAACCAGTCCACCCAGCCTCTCTGTCCCATTATAACCAATCCACCCTGCCTCTCTGTCCCATTATAACCAGTCTACTTAGCCTCTCTGTCCCAGTATAACCAGTCCACCCAGCCTCTCTGTCCCATTATAACCAGTCTACCCAGCCTCTCTGTCCCAGTATAACCAGTCCACCCAGCCTCTCTGTCCCAAGATAACCAGTCTACTTAGCCTCTCTGTCCCAGTATAACCAGTCCACCCAGCCTCTCTGTCCCATTATAACCAGTCCACCCAGCCTCTCTGTCCCAGGATAACCAGTCTACTTAGCCTCTCCGTCCCAGTATAACCAGTCCACCCAGCCTCTCTGTCCCATTATAACCAGTCCACCCAGCCTCTCTGTCCCAGTATAACCAGTCCACCCAGCCTCTCTGTCCCATTATAACCAGTCCAACCAGCCTCTCTGTCCCAATATAACCAGTCCACCCAGCCTCTCTGTCCCAGTATAACCAGTCCACCCAGCCTCTCTGTCCCAGTATAACCAGTCCACCCAGCCTCTCTGTCCCATTATAACCAGTCTACCCAGCCTCTCTGTCCTATTATAACCAGTCTACCGCGCCTCTCTTTCCCATTATAACCAGTCCACCCAGCCTCTCTGTCCCAGTATAACCAGTCCACCCAGCCTCTCTGTCCCATTATAACCAGTCCACCCAGCCTCTCTGTCCCAGGATAACCAGTCTACTTAGCCTCTATGTCCCAGTATAACGAGTCCACCCAGCCTCTCTGTCCCAGTATAACCAGTCTACCCAGCCTCTCTTTCCCATTATAACCAGTCTACTTAGCGACTCTGTCCCATTATAACCAGTCCATCCAGCCTCTCTGTCCCATTATAACCAGTCCACTCAGACTCGCTGTCCCAGGTTAACCAGTCCATCCAGCCTCTCTGTCCCATTATAACCAGTCCACCCAGCCTCTCTGTCCTAGTATAACCAGTCCACCCAGCCTCTCTGTCCCATTATAACCAGTCTACTTAGCCTCTCTGTCCCAGTATAACCAGTCCACCCAGCCTCTCTGTCCCATTATAACCAGTCTACCCAGCCTCTCTTTCCCATTATAACCAGTCCACCCAGCCTCTCTGTCCCAGTATAACCAGTCCACCCAGCCTCTCTGTCGCAGGATAACCAGTCTACTTAGCCTCTCTGTCCCAGTATAACCAGCCCACCCAGCCTCTCTGTCCCAGGATAACCAGTCTACCCAGCCTCTCTGTCCCAGTATAACCAGTCCACCTAGCCTCTCTGTCCCAGTATAACCAGTCTACTTAGCGTCTCTGTCCCATTATAACCAGTCCACCCAGCCTCTCTGTCCCAGTATAAACAGTCCACCCAGCCTCTCTGTCCCAGGATAACCAGTCTACTTAGCCTCTCTGTCCCAGTATAACCAGTCCACCGAGCCTCTCTGTCCCATTATAACCAGTCCACTCAGCCTCTCTGTCCCAGTATAACCAGTCCACCCAGCCTCTCTGTCCCATTATAACCAGTCTACTTAGCCTCTCTGTCCCAGTATAACCAGTCCACCCAGCCTCTCTGTCCCATTATAACCAGTCTACCCAGCCTCTCTGTCCCAGGATAACCAGTCTACTTAGCCTCTATGTCCCAGTATGACGAGTTCACCCAGCCTCTCTGTCCCAGTATAACCAGTCTACCCAGCCTCTCTTTCCCATTATAACCAGTCTACTTAGCGACTCTGTCCCATTATAACCAGTCCATCCAGCCTCTCTGTCCCATTATAACCAGTCCACCCAGCCTCTCTGTCCTAGTATAACCAGTCCACCCAGCCTCTCTGTCCCATTATAACCAGTCTGCCCAGCCTCTCTGTCCCAGTATAACCAGTCCACCCAGCCTCTCTGTCCCATTATAACCAGTCCACCCAGCCTCTCTGTCCCATTATAACCAGTCTACTTAGCCTCTCTGTCCCAGTATAACCAGTCCACCCAGCCTCTCTGTCCCATTATAACCAGTCCACCCAGCCTCTCTGTCCCAGTATAACCAGTCCACCCAGCCTCTCTGTCGCAGGATAACCAGTCTACTTAGCCTCTCTGTCCCAGTATAACCAGTCCACCCAGCCTCTCTGTCGCAGGATAACCAGTCTACTTAGCCTCTCTGTCCCAGTATAACCAGTTCACCCAGCCTCTCTGTCCCAGGATAACCAGTCTACTTAGCCTCTCTGTCCCAGTATCACCAGTCCACCCAGCCTCTCTGTCCCAGTATAACCAGTCTACTTAGCCTCTCTGTCCCAGTATAACCAGTCCACCCAGCCTCTCTGTCCCATTATAACCAGTCTACCCAGCCTCTCTGTCCCATTATAACCAGTCTACCCAGCCTCTCTGTCCCAGTATAACCAGTCCACCCAGCCTCTCTGTCCCAAGATAACCAGTCTACTTAGCCTCTCTGTCCCAGTATAACCAGTCCACCCAGCCTCTCTGTCCCATTATAACCAGTCCACCCAGCCTCTCTGTCCCAGGATAACCAGTCTACTTAGCCTCTCTGTCCCAGTATAACCAGTCCACCCAGCCTCTCTGTCCCATTATAACCAGTCCACCCAGCCTCTCTGTCCCAGTATAACCAGTCCACCCAGCCTCTCTGTCCCATTATAACCAGTCTACCCAGCCTCTCTGTCCCAATATAACCAGTCCACCCAGCCTCTCTGTCCCAGTATAACCAGTCCACCCAGCCTCTCTGTCCCAGTATAACCAGTCCACTCAGCCTCGCTGTCCCATTATAACCAGTCTACTTAGCCTCTCTGTCCCAGTATAACCAGTCCACCCAGCCTCTCTGTTCCAGTATAACCAGTCCACCCAGCCTCTCTGTCCCAGTATAACCAGTCCACCTAGCCTCTCTGTCCCAGTATAACCAGTCTACTTAGCGTCTCTGTCCCATTATAACCAGTCCACCCAGCCTCTCTGTCCCAGTATAAACAGTCCACCCAGCCTCTCTGTCCCAGGATAACCAGTCTACTTAGCCTCTCTGTCCCAGTATAACCAGTCCACCGAGCCTCTCTGTCCCATTATAACCAATCCACTCAGCCTCTCTGTCCCAGTATAACCAGTCCACTCAGCCTCTCTGTCCCATTATAACCAGTCTACTTAGCCTCTCTGTCCCAGTATAACCAGTCCACCCAGCCTCTCTGTCCCATTATAACCAGTCTACCCAGCCTCTCTGTCCTATTATAACCAGTCTACCGAGCCTCTCTTTCCCATTATAACCAGTCCACCCAGCCTCTCTGTCCCAGTATAACCAGTCCACCCAGCCTCTCTGTCCCATTATAACCAGTCCACCCAGCCTCTCTGTCCCAGTATAACCAGTCCACCCAGCCTCTCTGTCCCAGGATAACCAGTCTACTTAGCCTCTATGTCCCAGTATAACGAGTCCACCCAGCCTCTCTGTCCCAGTATAACCAGTCTACCCAGCCTCTCTTTCCCATTATAACCAGTCTACTTAGCGACTCTGTCCCATTATAACCAGTCCATCCAGCCTCTCTGTCCCATTATAACCAGTCCACTCAGACTCGCTGTCCCAGGATAACCAGTCCACCCAGCCTCTCTGTCCCATTATAACCAGTCCACCCAGCCTCTCTGTCCTAGTATAACCAGTCCACCCAGCCTCTCTGTCCCATTATAACCAGTCTGCCCAGCCTCTCTGTCCCAGTATAACCAGTCCACCCAGCCTCTCTGTCCCATTATAACCAGTCCACCCAGCCTCTCTGTCCCATTATAACCAGTCTACTTAGCCTCTCTGTCCCAGTATAACCAGTCCACCCAGCCTCTCTGTCCCATTATAACCAGTCTACCCAGCCTCTCTTTCCCATTATAACCAGTCCACCCAGCCTCTCTTTCCCAGTATAACCAGTCCACCCAGCCTCTCTGTCGCAGGATAACCAGTCTACTTAGCCTCTCTGTCCCAGTATAACCAGCCCACCCAGCCTCTCTGTCCCAGGATAACCAGTCTACCCAGCCTCTCTGTCCCAGTATAACCAGTCCACCTAGCCTCTCTGTCCCAGTATAACCAGTCTACTTAGCGTCTCTGTCCCATTATAACCAGTCCACCCAGCCTCTCTGTCCCAGTACAAACAGTCCACCCAGCCTCTCTGTCCCAGGATAACCAGTCTACTTAGCCTCTCTGTCCCAGTATAACCAGTCCACCGAGCCTCTCTGTCCCATTATAACCAGTCCACTCAGCCTCTCTGTCCCAGTATAACCAGTCCACCCAGCCTCTCTGTCCCATTATAACCAGTCTACTTAGCCTCTCTGTCCCAGTATAACCAGTCCACCCAGCCTCTCTGTCCCATTATAATCAGTCTACCCAGCCTCTCTGTCCTATTATAACCAGTCTACCGAGCCTCTCTTTCCCATTATAACCAGTCTACCCAGCCTCTCTGTCCCATTATAACCAGTCTACCCAGCCTCTCTGTCCCAGTATAACCAGTCCACCCAGCCTCTCTGTCCCAAGATAACCAGTCTACTTAGCCTCTCTGTCCCAGTATAACCAGTCCACCCAGCCTCTCTGTCCCATTATAACCAGTCCACCCAGCCTCTCTGTCCCAGGATAACCAGTCTACTTAGCCTCTCTGTCCCAGTATAACCAGTCCACCCAGCCTCTCTGTCCCATTATAACCAGTCCACCCAGCCTCTCTGTCCCAGTATAACCAGTCCACCCAGCCTCTCTGTCCCATTATACCCAGTCCAACCAGCCTCTCTGTCCCAATATAACCAGTCCACCCAGCCTCTCTGTCCCAGTATAACCAGTCCACCCTGCCTCTCTGTCCCAGTATAACCAGTCCACTCAGCCTCGCTGTCCCATTATAACCAGTCTACTTAGCCTCTCTGTCCCAGTATAACCAGTCCACCCAGCCTCTCTGTCCCAGTGTAACCAGTCCACCTAGCCTCTCTGTCACAGTATAACCAGTCTACTTTCGTCTCTGTCCCATTATAACCAGTCCACCCAGCCTCTCTGTCCCAGTATAAACAGTCCACCCAGCCTCTCTGTCCCAGGATAACCAGTCTACTTAGCCTCTCTGTCCCAGTATAACCAGTCCACCGAGCCTCTCTGTCCCATTATAACCAGTCCACTCAGCCTCTCTGTCCCAGTATAACCAGTCCACTCAGCCTCTCTGTCCCATTATAACCAGTCTACTTAGCATCTCTGTCCCAGTATAACCAGTCCACCCAGCCTCTCTGTCCCAGTATAACCAGTCCACCCAGCCTCTCTGTCCCATTATAACCAGTCCACCCAGCCTCTCTGTCCCAGGATAACCAGTCTACTTAGCCTCTATGTCCCAGTATAACGAGTCCACCCAGCCTCTCTGTCCCAGTATAACCAGTCTACCCAGCCTCTCTTTTCCATTATAACCAGTCTACTTAGCGACTCTGTCCCATTATAACCAGTCCATCCAGCCTCTCTGTCCCATTATAACCAGTCCACTCAGACTCGCTGTCCCAGGTTAACCAGTCCATCCAGCCTCTCTGTCCCATTATAACCAGTCCACCCAGCCTCTCTGTCCTAGTATAACCAGTCCACCCAGCCTCTCTGTCCCATTATAACCAGTCTACTTAGCCTCTCTGTCCCAGTATAACCAGTCCACCCAGCCTCTCTGTCCCATTATAACCAGTCTACCCAGCCTCTCTTTCCCATTATAACCAGTCCACCCAGCCTCTCTGTCCCAGTATAACCAGTCCACCCAGCCTCTCTGTCGCAGGATAACCAGTCTACTTAGCCTCTCTGTCCCAGTATAACCAGCCCACCCAGCCTCTCTGTCCCAGGATAACCAGTCTACCCAGCCTCTCTGTCCCAGTATAACCAGTCCACCTAGCCTCTCTGTCCCAGTATAACCAGTCTACTTAGCGTCTCTGTCCCATTATAACCAGTCCACCCAGCCTCTCTGTCCCAGTATAAACAGTCCACCCAGCCTCTCTGTCCCAGGATAACCAGTCTACTTAGCCTCTCTGTCCCAGTATAACCAGTCCACCGAGCCTCTCTGTCCCATTATAACCAGTCCACTCAGCCTCTCTGTCCCAGTATAACCAGTCCACCCAGCCTCTCTGTCCCATTATAACCAGTCTACTTAGCCTCTCTGTCCCAGTATAACCAGTCCACCCAGCCTCTCTGTCCCATTATAACCAGTCTACCCAGCCTCTCTGTCCTATTATAACCAGTCTACCGAGCCTCTCTTTCCCATTATAACCAGTCCACCCAGCCTCTCTGTCCCAGTATAACCAGTCCACCCAGCCTCTCTGTTCCATTATAACCAGTCCACCCAGCCTCTCTGTCCCAGTATAACCAGTCCACCCAGCCTCTCTGTCCCAGGATAACCAGTCTACTTAGCCTCTATGTCCCAGTATGACGAGTCCACCCAGCCTCTCTGTCCCAGTATAACCAGTCTACCCAGCCTCTCTTTCCCATTATAACCAGTCTACTTAGCGACTCTGTCCCATTATAACCAGTCCATCCAGCCTCTCTGTCCCATTATAACCAGTCCACCCAGCCTCTCTGTCCTAGTATAACCAGTCCACCCAGCCTCTCTGTCCCATTATAACCAGTCTGCCCAGCCTCTCTGTCCCAGTATAACCAGTCCACCCAGCCTCTCTGTCCCATTATAACCAGTCCACCCAGCCTCTCTGTCCCAGTATAACCAGTCCACCCAGCCTCTCTGTCGCAGGATAACCAGTCTACTTAGCCTCTCTGTCCCAGTATAACCAGTCCACCCAGCCTCTCTGTCGCAGGATAACCAGTCTACTTAGCCTCTCTGTCCCAGTATAACCAGTCCACCCAGCCTCTCTGTCCCAGGATAACCAGTCTACTTAGCCTCTCTGTCCCAGTATCACCAGTCCACCCAGCCTCTCTGTCCCAGTATAACCAGTCTACTTAGCCTCTCTGTCCCAGTATAACCAGTCCACCCAGCCTCTCTGTCCCATTATAACCAATCCACCCTGCCTCTCTGTCCCATTATAACCAGTCTACTTAGCCTCTCTGTCCCAGTATAACCAGTCCACCCAGCCTCTCTGTCCCATTATAACCAGTCTACCCAGCCTCTCTGTCCCAGTATAACCAGTCCACCCAGCCTCTCTGTCCCAAGATAACCAGTCTACTTAGCCTCTCTGTCCCAGTATAACCAGTCCACCCAGCCTCTCTGTCCCATTATAACCAGTCCACCCAGCCTCTCTGTCCCAGGATAACCAGTCTACTTAGCCTCTCCGTCCCAGTATAACCAGTCCACCCAGCCTCTCTGTCCCATTATAACCAGTCCACCCAGCCTCTCTGTCCCAGTATAACCAGTCCACCCAGCCTCTCTGTCCCATTATAACCAGTCCAACCAGCCTCTCTGTCCCAATATAACCAGTCCACCCAGCCTCTCTGTCCCAGTATAACCAGTCCACCCAGCCTCTCTGTCCCAGTATAACCAGTCCACCCAGCCTCTCTGTCCCATTATAACCAGTCTACCCAGCCTCTCTGTCCTATTATAACCAGTCTACCGCGCCTCTCTTTCCCATTATAACCAGTCCACCCAGCCTCTCTGTCCCAGTATAACCAGTCCACCCAGCCTCTCTGTCCCATTATAACCAGTCCACCCAGCCTCTCTGTCCCAGGATAACCAGTCTACTTAGCCTCTATGTCCCAGTATAACGAGTCCACCCAGCCTCTCTGTCCCAGTATAACCAGTCTACCCAGCCTCTCTTTCCCATTATAACCAGTCTACTTAGCGACTCTGTCCCATTATAACCAGTCCATCCAGCCTCTCTGTCCCATTATAACCAGTCCACTCAGACTCGCTGTCCCAGGTTAACCAGTCCATCCAGCCTCTCTGTCCCATTATAACCAGTCCACCCAGCCTCTCTGTCCTAGTATAACCAGTCCACCCAGCCTCTCTGTCCCATTATAACCAGTCTACTTAGCCTCTCTGTCCCAGTATAACCAGTCCACCCAGCCTCTCTGTCCCATTATAACCAGTCTACCCAGCCTCTCTTTCCCATTATAACCAGTCCACCCAGCCTCTCTGTCCCAGTATAACCAGTCCACCCAGCCTCTCTGTCGCAGGATAACCAGTCTACTTAGCCTCTCTGTCCCAGTATAACCAGCCCACCCAACCTCTCTGTCCCAGGATAACCAGTCTACCCAGCCTCTCTGTCCCAGTATAACCAGTCCACCTAGCCTCTCTGTCCCAGTATAACCAGTCTACTTAGCGTCTCTGTCCCATTATAACCAGTCCACCCAGCCTCTCTGTCCCAGTATAAACAGTCCACCCAGCCTCTCTGTCCCAGGATAACCAGTCTACTTAGCCTCTCTGTCCCAGTATAACCAGTCCACCGAGCCTCTCTGTCCCATTATAACCAGTCCACTCAGCCTCTCTGTCCCAGTATAACCAGTCCACCCAGCCTCTCTGTCCCATTATAACCAGTCTACTTAGCCTCTCTGTCCCAGTATAACCAGTCCACCCAGCCTCTCTGTCCCATTATAACCAGTCTACCCAGCCTCTCTGTCCCAGGATAACCAGTCTACTTAGCCTCTATGTCCCAGTATGACGAGTTCACCCAGCCTCTCTGTCCCAGTATAACCAGTCTACCCAGCCTCTCTTTCCCATTATAACCAGTCTACTTAGCGACTCTGTCCCATTATAACCAGTCCATCCAGCCTCTCTGTCCCATTATAACCAGTCCACCCAGCCTCTCTGTCCTAGTATAACCAGTCCACCCAGCCTCTCTGTCCCATTATAACCAGTCTGCCCAGCCTCTCTGTCCCAGTATAACCAGTCCACCCAGCCTCTCTGTCCCATTATAACCAGTCCACCCAGCCTCTCTGTCCCATTATAACCAGTCTACTTAGCGTCTCTGTCCCAGTATAACCAGTCCACCCAGCCTCTCTGTCCCATTATAACCAGTCCACCCAGCCTCTCTGTCCCAGTATAACCAGTCCACCCAGCCTCTCTGTCGCAGGATAACCAGTCTACTTAGCCTCTCTGTCCCAGTATAACCAGTCCACCCAGCCTCTCTGTCGCAGGATAACCAGTCTACTTAGCCTCTCTGTCCCAGTATAACCAGTTCACCCAGCCTCTCTGTCCCAGGATAACCAGTCTACTTAGCCTCTCTGTCCCAGTATCACCAGTCCACCCAGCCTCTCTGTCCCAGTATAACCAGTCTACTTAGCCTCTCTGTCCCAGTATAACCAGTCCACCCAGCCTCTCTGTCCCATTATAACCAGTCTACCCAGCCTCTCTGTCCCATTATAACCAGTCTACCCAGCCTCTCTGTCCCAGTATAACCAGTCCACCCAGCCTCTCTGTCCCAAGATAACCAGTCTACTTAGCCTCTCTGTCCCAGTATAACCAGTCCACCCAGCCTCTCTGTCCCAGTATAACCAGTCCACCCAGCCTCTCTGTCCCATTATAACCAGTCCACCCAGCCTCTCTGTCCCAGTATAACCAGTCTACCCAGCCTCTCTTTCCCATTATAACCAGTCTACTTAGCGACTCTGTCCCATTATAACCAGTCCATCCAGCCTCTCTGTCCCATTATAACCAGTCCACTCAGACTCGCTGTCCCAGGATAACCAGTCCACCCAGCCTCTCTGTCCCATTATAACCAGTCCACCCAGCCTCTCTGTCCTAGTATAACCAGTCCACCCAGCCTCTCTGTCCCATTATAACCAGTCTGCCCAGCCTCTCTGTCCCAGTATAACCAGTCCACCCAGCCTCTCTGTCCCATTATAACCAGTCCACCCAGCCTCTCTGTCCCATTATAACCAGTCTACTTAGCCTCTCTGTCCCAGTATAACCAGTCCACCCAGCCTCTCTGTCCCATTATAACCAGTCTACCCAGCCTCTCTTTCCCATTATAACCAGTCCACCCAGCCTCTCTTTCCCAGTATAACCAGTCCACCCAGCCTCTCTGTCGCAGGATAACCAGTCTACTTAGCCTCTCTGTCCCAGTATAACCAGCCCACCCAGCCTCTCTGTCCCAGGATAACCAGTCTACTTAGCCTCTCTGTCCCAGTATCACCAGTCCACCCAGCCTCTCTGTCCCAGTATAACCAGTCTACTTAGCCTCTCTGTCCCAGTATAACCAATCCACCCTGCCTCTCTGTCCCATTATAACCAGTCTACTTAGCCTCTCTGTCCCAGTATAACCAGTCCACCCAGCCTCTCTGTCCCATTATAACCAGTCCACCCAGCCTCTCTGTCCCATTATAACCAGTCCACCCAGCCTCTCTGTCCCAGGATAACCAGTCTACTTAGCCTCTATGTCCCAGTATAACGAGTCCACCCAGCCTCTCTGTCCCAGTATAACCAGTCCACTCAGACTCGCTGTCCCAGGTTAACCAGTCCATCCAGCCTCTCTGTCCCATTATAACCAGTCCACCCAGCCTCTCTGTCCTAGTATAACCAGTCCACCCAGCCTCTCTGTCCCATTATAACCAGTCTACTTAGCCTCTCTGTCCCAGTATAACCAGTCCACCCAGCCTCTCTGTCCCATTATAACCAGTCTACCCAGCCTCTCTTTCCCATTATAACCAGTCTACTTAGCGACTCTGTCCCATTATAACCAGTCCATCCAGCCTCTCTGTCCCATTATAACCAGTCCACTCAGACTCGCTGTCCCAGGTTAACCAGTCCATCCAGCCTCTCTGTCCCATTATAACCAGTCCACCCAGCCTCTCTGTCCTAGTATAACCAGTCCACCCAGCCTCTCTGTCCCATTATAACCAGTCTACTTAGCCTCTCTGTCCCAGTATAACCAGTCCACCCAGCCTCTCTGTCCCATTATAACCAGTCTACCCAGCCTCTCTTTCCCATTATAACCAGTCCACCCAGCCTCTCTGTCCCAGTATAACCAGTCCACCCAGCCTCTCTGTCGCAGGATAACCAGTCTACTTAGCCTCTCTGTCCCAGTATAACCAGCCCACCCAACCTCTCTGTCCCAGGATAACCAGTCTACCCAGCCTCTCTGTCCCAGTATAACCAGTCCACCTAGCCTCTCTGTCCCAGTATAACCAGTCTACTTAGCGTCTCTGTCCCATTATAACCAGTCCAACCAGCCTCTCTGTCCCAGTATAAACAGTCCACCCAGCCTCTCTGTCCCAGGATAACCAGTCTACTTAGCCTCTCTGTCCCAGTATAACCAGTCCACCGAGCCTCTCTGTCCCATTATAACCAGTCCACTCAGCCTCTCTGTCCCAGTATAACCAGTCCACCCAGCCTCTCTGTCCCATTATAACCAGTCTACTTAGCCTCTCTGTCCCAGTATAACCAGTCCACCCAGCCTCTCTGTCCCATTATAACCAGTCTACCCAGCCTCTCTGTCCCAGGATAACCAGTCTACTTAGCCTCTATGTCCCAGTATGACGAGTTCACCCAGCCTCTCTGTCCCAGTATAACCAGTCTACCCAGCCTCTCTTTCCCATTATAACCAGTCTACTTAGCGACTCTGTCCCATTATAACCAGTCCATCCAGCCTCTCTGTCCCATTATAACCAGTCCACCCAGCCTCTCTGTCCTAGTATAACCAGTCCACCCAGCCTCTCTGTCCCATTATAACCAGTCTGCCCAGCCTCTCTGTCCCAGTATAACCAGTCCACCCAGCCTCTCTGTCCCATTATAACCAGTCCACCCAGCCTCTCTGTCCCATTATAACCAGTCTACTTAGCCTCTCTGTCCCAGTATAACCAGTCCACCCAGCCTCTCTGTCCCATTATAACCAGTCCACCCAGCCTCTCTGTCCCAGTATAACCAGTCCACCCAGCCTCTCTGTCGCAGGATAACCAGTCTACTTAGCCTCTCTGTCCCAGTATAACCAGTCCACCCAGCCTCTCTGTCGCAGGATAACCAGTCTACTTAGCCTCTCTGTCCCAGTATAACCAGTTCACCCAGCCTCTCTGTCCCAGGATAACCAGTCTACTTAGCCTCTCTGTCCCAGTATCACCAGTCCACCCAGCCTCTCTGTCCCAGTATAACCAGTCTACTTAGCCTCTCTGTCCCAGTATAACCAGTCCACCCAGCCTCTCTGTCCCATTATAACCAGTCTACCCAGCCTCTCTGTCCCATTATAACCAGTCTACCCAGCCTCTCTGTCCCAGTATAACCAGTCCACCCAGCCTCTCTGTCCCAAGATAACCAGTCTACTTAGCCTCTCTGTCCCAGTATAACCAGTCCACCCAGCCTCTCTGTCCCATTATAACCAGTCCACCCAGCCTCTCTGTCCCAGGATAACCAGTCTACTTAGCCTCTCTGTCCCAGTATAACCAGTCCACCCAGCCTCTCTGTCCCATTATAACCAGTCCACCCAGCCTCTCTGTCCCAGTATAACCAGTCCACCCAGCCTCTCTGTCCCATTATAACCAGTCCAACCAGCCTCTCTGTCCCAATATAACCAGTCCACCCAGCCTCTCTGTCCCAGTATAACCAGTCCACCCAGCCTCTCTGTCCCAGTATAACCAGTCCACTCAGCCTCGCTGTCCCATTATAACCAGTCTACTTAGCCTCTCTGTCCCAGTATAACCAGTCCACCCAGCCTCTCTGTCCCAGTATAACCAGTCCACCCAGCCTCTCTGTCCCAGTATAACCAGTCCACCTAGCCTCTCTGTCCCAGTATAACCAGTCTACTTAGCGTCTCTGTCCCATTATAACCAGTCCACCCAGCCTCTCTGTCCCAGTATAAACAGTCCACCCAGCCTCTCTGTCCCAGGATAACCAGTCTACTTAGCCTCTCTGTCCCAGTATAACCAGTCCACCGAGCCTCTCTGTCCCATTATAACCAATCCACTCAGCCTCTCTGTCCCAGTATAACCAGTCCACTCAGCCTCTCTGTCCCATTATAACCAGTCTACTTAGCCTCTCTGTCCCAGTATAACCAGTCCACCCAGCCTCTCTGTCCCATTATAACCAGTCTACCCAGCCTCTCTGTCCTATTATAACCAGTCTACCGAGCCTCTCTTTCCCATTATAACCAGTCCACCCAGCCTCTCTGTCCCAGTATAACCAGTCCACCCAGCCTCTCTGTCCCATTATAACCAGTCCACCCAGCCTCTCTGTCCCAGTATAACCAGTCCACCCAGCCTCTCTGTCCCAGGATAACCAGTCTACTTAGCCTCTATGTCCCAGTATAACGAGTCCACCCAGCCTCTCTGTCCCAGTATAACCAGTCTACCCAGCCTCTCTTTCCCATTATAACCAGTCTACTTAGCGACTCTGTCCCATTATAACCAGTCCATCCAGCCTCTCTGTCCCATTATAACCAGTCCACTCAGACTCGCTGTCCCAGGATAACCAGTCCACCCAGCCTCTCTGTCCCATTATAACCAGTCCACCCAGCCTCTCTGTCCTAGTATAACCAGTCCACCCAGCCTCTCTGTCCCATTATAACCAGTCTGCCCAGCCTCTCTGTCCCAGTATAACCAGTCCACCCAGCCTCTCTGTCCCATTATAACCAGTCCACCCAGCCTCTCTGTCCCATTATAACCAGTCTACTTAGCCTCTCTGTCCCAGTATAACCAGTCCACCCAGCCTCTCTGTCCCATTATAACCAGTCTACCCAGCCTCTCTTTCCCATTATAACCAGTCCACCCAGCCTCTCTTTCCCAGTATAACCAGTCCACCCAGCCTCTCTGTCGCAGGATAACCAGTCTACTTAGCCTCTCTGTCCCAGTATAACCAGCCCACCCAGCCTCTCTGTCCCAGGATAACCAGTCTACTTAGCCTCTCTGTCCCAGTATCACCAGTCCACCCAGCCTCTCTGTCCCAGTATAACCAGTCTACTTAGCCTCTCTGTCCCAGTATAACCAATCCACCCTGCCTCTCTGTCCCATTATAACCAGTCTACTTAGCCTCTCTGTCCCAGTATAACCAGTCCACCCAGCCTCTCTGTCCCATTATAACCAGTCCACCCAGCCTCTCTGTCCCATTATAACCAGTCCACCCAGCCTCTCTGTCCCAGGATAACCAGTCTACTTAGCCTCTATGTCCCAGTATAACGAGTCCACCCAGCCTCTCTGTCCCAGTATAACCAGTCTACCCAGCCTCTCTTTTCCATTATAACCAGTCTACTTAGCGACTCTGTCCCATTATAACCAGTCCATCCAGCCTCTCTGTCCCATTATAACCAGTCCACTCAGACTCGCTGTCCCAGGTTAACCAGTCCATCCAGCCTCTCTGTCCCATTATAACCAGTCCACCCAGCCTCTCTGTCCTAGTATAACCAGTCCACCCAGCCTCTCTGTCCCATTATAACCAGTCTACTTAGCCTCTCTGTCCCAGTATAACCAGTCCACCCAGCCTCTCTGTCCCATTATAACCAGTCTACCCAGCCTCTCTTTCCCATTATAACCAGTCCACCCAGCCTCTCTGTCCCAGTATAACCAGTCCACCCAGCCTCTCTGTCGCAGGATAACCAGTCTACTTAGCCTCTATGTCCCAGTATAACCAGCCCACCCAGCCTCTCTGTCCCAGGATAACCAGTCTACCCAGCCTCTCTGTCCCAGTATAACCAGTCCACCTAGCCTCTCTGTCCCAGTATAACCAGTCTACTTAGCGTCTCTGTCCCATTATAACCAGTCCACCCAGCCTCTCTGTCCCAGTATAAACAGTCCACCCAGCCTCTCTGTCCCAGGATAACCAGTCTACTTAGCCTCTCTGTCCCAGTATAACCAGTCCACCGAGCCTCTCTGTCCCATTATAACCAGTCCACTCAGCCTCTCTGTCCCAGTATAACCAGTCCACCCAGCCTCTCTGTCCCATTATAACCAGTCTACTTAGCCTCTCTGTCCCAGTATAACCAGTCCACCCAGCCTCTCTGTCCCATTATAACCAGTCTACCCAGCCTCTCTGTCCTATTATAACCAGTCTACCGAGCCTCTCTTTCCCATTATAACCAGTCCACCCAGCCTCTCTGTCCCAGTATAACCAGTCCACCCAGCCTCTCTGTTCCATTATAACCAGTCCACCCAGCCTCTCTGTCCCAGTATAACCAGTCCACCCAGCCTCTCTGTCCCAGGATAACCAGTCTACTTAGCCTCTATGTCCCAGTATGACGAGTCCACCCAGCCTCTCTGTCCCAGTATAACCAGTCTACCCAGCCTCTCTTTCCCATTATAACCAGTCTACTTAGCGACTCTGTCCCATTATAACCAGTCCATCCAGCCTCTCTGTCCCATTATAACCAGTCCACCCAGCCTCTCTGTCCTAGTATAACCAGTCCACCCAGCCTCTCTGTCCCATTATAACCAGTCTGCCCAGCCTCTCTGTCCCAGTATAACCAGTCCACCCAGCCTCTCTGTCCCATTATAACCAGTCTACTTAGCCTCTCTGTCCCAGTATAACCAGTCCACCCAGCCTCTCTGTCCCATTATAACCAGTCCACCCAGCCTCTCTGTCCCAGTATAACCAGTCCACCCAGCCTCTCTGTCGCAGGATAACCAGTCTACTTAGCCTCTCTGTCCCAGTATAACCAGTCCACCCAGCCTCTCTGTCGCAGGATAACCAGTCTACTTAGCCTCTCTGTCCCAGTATAACCAGTCCACCCAGCCTCTCTGTCCCAGGATAACCAGTCTACTTAGCCTCTCTGTCCCAGTATCACCAGTCCACCCAGCCTCTCTGTCCCAGTATAACCAGTCTACTTAGCCTCTCTGTCCCAGTATAACCAGTCCACCCAGCCTCTCTGTCCCATTATAACCAATCCACCCTGCCTCTCTGTCCCATTATAACCAGTCTACTTAGCCTCTCTGTCCCAGTATAACCAGTCCACCCAGCCTCTCTGTCCCATTATAACCAGTCTACCCAGCCTCTCTGTCCCAGTATAACCAGTCCACCCAGCCTCTCTGTCCCAAGATAACCAGTCTACTTAGCCTCTCTGTCCCAGTATAACCAGTCCACCCAGCCTCTCTGTCCCATTATAACCAGTCCACCCAGCCTCTCTGTCCCAGGATAACCAGTCTACTTAGCCTCTCCGTCCCAGTATAACCAGTCCACCCAGCCTCTCTGTCCCATTATAACCAGTCCACCCAGCCTCTCTGTCCCAGTATAACCAGTCCACCCAGCCTCTCTGTCCCATTATAACCAGTCCAACCAGCCTCTCTGTCCCAATATAACCAGTCCACCCAGCCTCTCTGTCCCAGTATAACCAGTCCACCCAGCCTCTCTGTCCCAGTATAACCAGTCCACCCAGCCTCTCTGTCCCATTATAACCAGTCTACCCAGCCTCTCTGTCCTATTATAACCAGTCTACCGCGCCTCTCTTTCCCATTATAACCAGTCCACCCAGCCTCTCTGTCCCAGTATAACCAGTCCACCCAGCCTCTCTGTCCCATTATAACCAGTCCACCCAGCCTCTCTGTCCCAGGATAACCAGTCTACTTAGCCTCTATGTCCCAGTATAACGAGTCCACCCAGCCTCTCTGTCCCAGTATAACCAGTCTACCCAGCCTCTCTTTCCCATTATAACCAGTCTACTTAGCGACTCTGTCCCATTATAACCAGTCCATCCAGCCTCTCTGTCCCATTATAACCAGTCCACTCAGACTCGCTGTCCCAGGTTAACCAGTCCATCCAGCCTCTCTGTCCCATTATAACCAGTCCACCCAGCCTCTCTGTCCTAGTATAACCAGTCCACCCAGCCTCTCTGTCCCATTATAACCAGTCTACTTAGCCTCTCTGTCCCAGTATAACCAGTCCACCCAGCCTCTCTGTCCCATTATAACCAGTCCACCCAGCCTCTCTGTCCCAGTATAACCAGTCCACCCAGCCTCTCTGTCGCAGGATAACCAGTCTACTTAGCCTCTCTGTCCCAGTATAACCAGCCCACCCAGCCTCTCTGTCCCAGGATAACCAGTCTACCCAGCCTCTCTGTCCCAGTATAACCAGTCCACCTAGCCTCTCTGTCCCAGTATAACCAGTCTACTTAGCGTCTCTGTCCCATTATAACCAGTCCACCCAGCCTCTCTGTCCCAGTATAAACAGTCCACCCAGCCTCTCTGTCCCAGGATAACCAGTCTACTTAGCCTCTCTGTCCCAGTATAACCAGTCCACCGAGCCTCTCTGTCCCATTATAACCAGTCCACTCAGCCTCTCTGTCCCAGTATAACCAGTCCACCCAGCCTCTCTGTCCCATTATAACCAGTCTACTTAGCCTCTCTGTCCCAGTATAACCAGTCCACCCAGCCTCTCTGTCCCATTATAACCAGTCTACCCAGCCTCTCTGTCCCAGGATAACCAGTCTACTTAGCCTCTATGTCCCAGTATGACGAGTTCACCCAGCCTCTCTGTCCCAGTATAACCAGTCTACCCAGCCTCTCTTTCCCATTATAACCAGTCTACTTAGCGACTCTGTCCCATTATAACCAGTCCATCCAGCCTCTCTGTCCCATTATAACCAGTCCACCCAGCCTCTCTGTCCTAGTATAACCAGTCCACCCAGCCTCTCTGTCCCATTATAACCAGTCTGCCCAGCCTCTCTGTCCCAGTATAACCAGTCCACCCAGCCTCTCTGTCCCATTATAACCAGTCCACCCAGCCTCTCTGTCCCATTATAACCAGTCTACTTAGCCTCTCTGTCCCAGTATAACCAGTCCACCCAGCCTCTCTGTCCCATTATAACCAGTCCACCCAGCCTCTCTGTCCCAGTATAACCAGTCCACCCAGCCTCTCTGTCGCAGGATAACCAGTCTACTTAGCCTCTCTGTCCCAGTATAACCAGTTCACCCAGCCTCTCTGTCCCAGGATAACCAGTCTACTTAGCCTCTCTGTCCCAGTATCACCAGTCCACCCAGCCTCTCTGTCCCAGTATAACCAGTCTACTTAGCCTCTCTGTCCCAGTATAACCAGTCCACCCAGCCTCTCTGTCCCATTATAACCAATCCACCCAGCCTCTCTGTCCCAAGATAACCAGTCTACTTAGCCTCTCTGTCCCAGTATAACCAGTCCACCCAGCCTCTCTGTCCCATTATAACCAGTCCACCCAGCCTCTCTGTCCCAGGATAACCAGTCTACTTAGCCTCTCTGTCCCAGTATAACCAGTCTACCCAGCCTCTCTGTCCCATTATAACCAGTCCACCCAGCCTCTCTGTCCCAGTATAACCAGTCCACCCAGCCTCTCTGTCCCATTATAACCAGTCCAACCAGCCTCTCTGTCCCAATATAACCAGTCCACCCAGCCTCTCTGTCCCAGTATAACCAGTCCACCCAGCCTCTCTGTCCCAGTATAACCAGTCCACTCAGCCTCGCTGTCCCATTATAACCAGTCTACTTAGCCTCTCTGTCCCAGTATAACCAGTCCACCCAGCCTCTCTGTCCCAGTATAACCAGTCCACCCAGCCTCTCTGTCCCAGTATAACCAGTCCACCTAGCCTCTCTGTCCCAGTATAACCAGTCTACTTAGCGTCTCTGTCCCATTATAACCAGTCCACCCAGCCTCTCTGTCCCAGTATAAACAGTCCACCCAGCCTCTCTGTCCCAGGATAACCAGTCTACTTAGCCTCTCTGTCCCAGTATAACCAGTCCACCGAGCCTCTCTGTCCCATTATAACCAATCCACTCAGCCTCTCTGTCCCAGTATAACCAGTCCACTCAGCCTCTCTGTCCCATTATAACCAGTCTACTTAGCCTCTCTGTCCCAGTATAACCAGTCCACCCAGCCTCTCTGTCCCATTATAACCAGTCTACCCAGCCTCTCTGTCCTATTATAACCAGTCTACCGAGCCTCTCTTTCCCATTATAACCAGTCCACCCAGCCTCTCTGTCCCAGTATAACCAGTCCACCCAGCCTCTCTGTCCCATTATAACCAGTCCACCCAGCCTCTCTGTCCCAGTATAACCAGTCCACCCAGCCTCTCTGTCCCAGGATAACCAGTCTACTTAGCCTCTATGTCCCAGTATAACGAGTCCACCCAGCCTCTCTTTCCCAGTATAACCAGTCTACCCAGCCTCTCTTTCCCATTATAACCAGTCTACTTAGCGACTCTGTCCCATTATAACCAGTCCATCCAGCCTCTCTGTCCCATTATAACCAGTCCACTCAGACTCGCTGTCCCAGGATAACCAGTCCACCCAGCCTCTCTGTCCCATTATAACCAGTCCACCCAGCCTCTCTGTCCTAGTATAACCAGTCCACCCAGCCTCTCTGTCCCATTATAACCAGTCTGCCCAGCCTCTCTGTCCCAGTATAACCAGTCCACCCAGCCTCTCTGTCCCATTATAACCAGTCCACCCAGCCTCTCTGTCCCATTATAACCAGTCTACTTAGCCTCTCTGTCCCAGTATAACCAGTCCACCCAGCCTCTCTGTCCCATTATAACCAGTCTACCCAGCCTCTCTTTCCCATTATAACCAGTCCACCCAGCCTCTCTTTCCCAGTATAACCAGTCCACCCAGCCTCTCTGTCGCAGGATAACCAGTCTACTTAGCCTCTCTGTCCCAGTATAACCAGCCCACCCAGCCTCTCTGTCCCAGGATAACCAGTCTACTTAGCCTCTCTGTCCCAGTATCACCAGTCCACCCAGCCTCTCTGTCCCAGTATAACCAGTCTACTTAGCCTCTCTGTCCCAGTATAACCAATCCACCCTGCCTCTCTGTCCCATTATAACCAGTCTACTTAGCCTCTCTGTCCCAGTATAACCAGTCCACCCAGCCTCTCTGTCCCATTATAACCAGTCTACCCAGCCTCTCTGTCCCATTATAACCAGTCTACCCAGCCTCTCTTTCCCATTATAACCAGTCCACCCAGCCTCTCTGTCCCATTATAACCAGTCCACCCAGCCTCTCTGTCCCAGTATAACCAGTCCACCCAGCCTCTCTGTCCCAGGATAACCAGTCTACTTAGCCTCTATGTCCCAGTATAACGAGTCCACCCAGCCTCTCTGTCCCAGGATAACCAGTCTACTTAGCCTCTCTGTCCCAGTATAACCAGTCCACCCAGCCTCTCTGTCCCAGTATAACCAGTCCACCTAGCCTCTCTGTCCCAGTATAACCAGTCTACTTAGCGTCTCTGTCCCATTATAACCAGTCCACCCAGCCTCTCTGTCCCAGTATAAACAGTCCACCCAGCCTCTCTGTCCCAGGATAACCAGTCTACTTAGCCTCTCTGTCCCAGTATAACCAGTCCACCGAGCTTCTCTGTCCCATTATAACCAATCCACTCAGCCTCTCTGTCCCAGTATAACCAGTCCACTCAGCCTCTCTGTCCCATTATAACCAGTCTACTTAGCCTCTCTGTCCCAGTATAACCAGTCCACCCAGCCTCTCTGTCCCATTATAACCAGTCTACCCAGCCTCTCTGTCCTATTATAACCAGTCTACCGAGCCTCTCTTTCCCATTATAACCAGTCCACCCAGCCTCTCTGTCCCAGTATAACCAGTCCACCCAGCCTCTCTGTCCCATTATAACCAGTCCACCCAGCCTCTCTGTCCCAGTATAACCAGTCCACCCAGCCTCTCTGTCCCAGGATAACCAGTCTACTTAGCCTCTATGTCCCAGTATAACGAGTCCACCCAGCCTCTCTGTCCCAGTATAACCAGTCTACTTAGCCTCTCTGTCCCAGTATAACCAGTCCACCCAGCCTCTCTGTCCCAGTATAACCAGTCCACCCAGCCTCTCTGTCCCAGGATAACCAGTCTACTTAGCCTCTCTGTCCCAGTATAACCAGTCCACCGAGCTTCTCTGTCCCATTATAACCAATCCACTCAGCCTCTCTGTCCCAGTATAACCAGTCCACTCAGCCTCTCTGTCCCATTATAACCAGTCTACTTAGCCTCTCTGTCCCAGTATAACCAGTCCACCCAGCCTCTCTGTCCCATTATAACCAGTCTACCCAGCCTCTCTGTCCTATTATAACCAGTCTACCGAGCCTCTCTTTCCCATTATAACCAGTCCACCCAGCCTCTCTGTCCCAGTATAACCAGTCCACCCAGCCTCTCTGTCCCATTATAACCAGTCCACCCAGCCTCTCTGTCCCAGTATAACCAGTCCACCCAGCCTCTCTGTCCCAGGATAACCAGTCTACTTAGCCTCTATGTCCCATTATAACCAGTCCACCCAGCCTCTCTGTCCCAGTATAACCAGTCCACCCAGCCTCTCTGTCCCAGGATAACCAGTCTACTTAGCCTCTATGTCCCAGTATAACGAGTCCACCCAGCCTCTCTGTCCCAGTATAACCAGTCTACCCAGCCTCTCTTTCCCATTATAACCAGTCTACTTAGCGACTCTGTCCCATTATAACCAGTCCATCCAGCCTCTCTGTCCCATTATAACCAGTCCACTCAGACTCGCTGTCCCAGGATAACCAGTCCACCCAGCCTCTCTGTCCCATTATAACCAGTCCACCCAGCCTCTCTGTCCTAGTATAACCAGTCCACCCAGCCTCTCTGTCCCATTATAACCAGTCTGCCCAGCCTCTCTGTCCCAGTATAACCAGTCCACCCAGCCTCTCTGTCCCATTATAACCAGTCCACCCAGCCTCTCTGTCCCATTATAACCAGTCTACTTAGCCTCTCTGTCCCAGTATAACCAGTCCACCCAGCCTCTCTGTCCCATTATAACCAGTCTACCCAGCCTCTCTTTCCCATTATAACCAGTCCACCCAGCCTCTCTGTCCCAGTATAACCAGTCCACCCAGCCTCTCTGTCGCAGGATAACCAGTCTACTTAGCCTCTCTGTCCCAGTATAACCAGCCCACCCAGCCTCTCTGTCCCAGGATAACCAGTCTACTTAGCCTCTCTGTCCCAGTATCACCAGTCCACCCAGCCTCTCTGTCCCAGTATAACCAGTCTACTTAGCCTCTCTGTCCCAGTATAACCAATCCACCCTGCCTCTCTGTCCCATTATAACCAGTCTACTTAGCCTCTCTGTCCCATTATAACCAGTCCACCCAGCCTCTCTGTCCCAGTATAACCAGTCCACCCAGCCTCTCTGTCGCAGGATAACCAGTCTACTTAGCCTCTCTGTCCCAGTATAACCAGTCCACCCAGCCTCTCTGTCGCAGGATAACCAGTCTACTTAGCCTCTCTGTCCCAGTATAACCAGTCCACCCAGCCTCTCTGTCCCAGGATAACCAGTCTACTTAGCCTCTCTGTCCCAGTATCACCAGTCCACCCAGCCTCTCTGTCCCAGTATAACCAGTCTACTTAGCCTCTCTGTCCCAGTATAACCAGTCCACCCAGCCTCTCTGTCCCATTATAACCAATCCACCCTGCCTCTCTGTCCCATTATAACCAGTCTACTTAGCCTCTCTGTCCCAGTATAACCAGTCCACCCAGCCTCTCTGTCCCATTATAACCAGTCTACCCAGCCTCTCTGTCCCAGTATAACCAGTCCACCCAGCCTCTCTGTCCCAAGATAACCAGTCTACTTAGCCTCTCTGTCCCAGTATAACCAGTCCACCCAGCCTCTCTGTCCCATTATAACCAGTCCACCCAGCCTCTCTGTCCCAGGATAACCAGTCTACTTAGCCTCTCCGTCCCAGTATAACCAGTCCACCCAGCCTCTCTGTCCCATTATAACCAGTCCACCCAGCCTCTCTGTCCCAGTATAACCAGTCCACCCAGCCTCTCTGTCCCATTATAACCAGTCCAACCAGCCTCTCTGTCCCAATATAACCAGTCCACCCAGCCTCTCTGTCCCAGTATAACCAGTCCACCCAGCCTCTCTGTCCCAGTATAACCAGTCCACCCAGCCTCTCTGTCCCATTATAACCAGTCTACCCAGCCTCTCTGTCCTATTATAACCAGTCTACCGCGCCTCTCTTTCCCATTATAACCAGTCCACCCAGCCTCTCTGTCCCAGTATAACCAGTCCACCCAGCCTCTCTGTCCCATTATAACCAGTCCACCCAGCCTCTCTGTCCCAGGATAACCAGTCTACCCAGCCTGTCTTTCCCATTATAACCAGTCTACTTAGCGACTCTGTCCCATTATAACCAGTCCATCCAGCCTCTCTGTCCCATTATAACCAGTCCACTCAGACTCGCTGTCCCAGGTTAACCAGTCCATCCAGCCTCTCTGTCCCATTATAACCAGTCCACCCAGCCTCTCTGTCCTAGTATAACCAGTCCACCCAGCCTCTCTGTCCCATTATAACCAGTCTACTTAGCGTCTCTGTCCCATTATAACCAGTCCACCCAGCCTCTCTGTCCCAGTATAAACAGTCCACCCAGCCTCTCTGTCCCAGGATAACCAGTCTACTTAGCCTCTCTGTCCCAGTATAACCAGTCCACCGAGCCTCTCTGTCCCATTATAACCAGTCCACTCAGCCTCTCTGTCCCAGTATAACCAGTCCACCCAGCCTCTCTGTCCCATTATAACCAGTCTACTTAGCCTCTCTGTCCCAGTATAACCAGTCCACCCAGCCTCTCTGTCCCATTATAACCAGTCTACCCAGCCTCTCTGTCCCAGGATAACCAGTCTACTTAGCCTCTATGTCCCAGTATGACGAGTTCACCCAGCCTCTCTGTCCCAGTATAACCAGTCTACCCAGCCTCTCTTTCCCATTATAACCAGTCTACTTAGCGACTCTGTCCCATTATAACCAGTCCATCCAGCCTCTCTGTCCCATTATAACCAGTCCACCCAGCCTCTCTGTCCTAGTATAACCAGTCCACCCAGCCTCTCTGTCCCATTATAACCAGTCTACTTAGCCTCTCTGTCCCAGTATAACCAGTCCACCCAGCCTCTCTGTCCCATTATAACCAGTCCACCCAGCCTCTCTGTCCCAGTATAACCAGTCCACCCAGCCTCTCTGTCGCAGGATAACCAGTCTACTTAGCCTCTCTGTCCCAGTATAACCAGTCCACCCAGCCTCTCTGTCGCAGGATAACCAGTCTACTTAGCCTCTCTGTCCCAGTATAACCAGTTCACCCAGCCTGTCTGTCCCAGGATAACCAGTCTACTTAGCCTCTCTGTCCCAGTATCACCAGTCCACCCAGCCTCTCTGTCCCAGTATAACCAGTCTACTTAGCCTCTCTGTCCCAGTATAACCAGTCCACCCAGCCTCTCTGTCCCATTATAACCAATCCACCCTGCCTCTCTGTCCCATTATAACCAGTCTACTTAGCCTCTCTGTCCCAGTAAAACCAGTCCACCCAGCCTCTCTGTCCCATTATAACCAGTCTACCCAGCCTCTCTGTCCCATTATAACCAGTCTACCCAGCCTCTCTGTCCCAGTATAACCAGTCCACCCAGCCTCTCTGTCCCAAGATAACCAGTCTACTTAGCCTCTCTGTCCCAGTATAACCAGTCCACCCAGCCTCTCTGTCCCATTATAACCAGTCCACCCAGCCTCTCTGTCCCAGGATAACCAGTCTACTTAGCCTCTCTGTCCCAGTATAACCAGTCCACCCAGCCTCTCTGTCCCATTATAACCAGTCCACCCAGCCTCTCTGTCCCAGTATAACCAGTCCACCCAGCCTCTCTGTCCCATTATAACCAGTCCAACCAGCCTCTCTGTC
Organism: Zingel zingel; assembly: GCA_023566125.1. Lineage (NCBI taxonomy): Eukaryota > Metazoa > Chordata > Actinopteri > Perciformes > Percidae > Zingel > Zingel zingel. Next base: position 158,690 of record CM042333.1, read on the forward strand.
CCAATATAACCAGTCCACCCAGCCTCTCTGTCCCAGTATAACCAGTCCACCCAGCCTCTCTGTCCCAGTATAACCAGTCCACTCAGCCTCGCTGTCCCATTATAACCAGTCTACTTAGCCTCTCTGTCCCAGTATAACCAGTCCACCCAGCCTCTCTGTCCCAGTATAACCAGTCCACCCAGCCTCTCTGTCCCAGTATAACCAGTCCACCTAGCCTCTCTGTCCCAGTATAACCAGTCTACTTAGCGTCTCTGTCCTATTATAACCAGTCCACCCAGCCTCTCTGTCCCAGTATAAACAGTCCACCCAGCCTCTCTGTCCCAGGATAACCAGTCTACTTAGCCTCTCTGTCCCAGTATAACCAGTCCACCGAGCCTCTCTGTCCCATTATAACCAATCCACTCAGCCTCTCTGTCCCAGTATAACCAGTCCACTCAGCCTCTCTGACCCATTATAACCAGTCTACTTAGCCTCTCTGTCCCAGTATAACCAGTCCACCCAGCCTCTCTGTCCCATTATAACCAGTCTACCCAGCCTCTCTGTCCTATTATAACCAGTCTACCGAGCCTCTCTTTCCCATTATAACCAGTCCACCCAGCCTCTCTGTCCCAGTATAACCAGTCCACCCAGCCTCTCTGTCCCATTATAACCAGTCCACCCAGCCTCTCTGTCCCAGTATAACCAGTCCACCCAGCCTCTCTGTCCCAGGATAACCAGTCTACTTAGCCTCTATGTCCCAGTATAACGAGTCCACCCAGCCTCTCTGTCCCAGTATAACCAGTCTACCCAGCCTCTCTTTCCCATTATAACCAGTCTACTTAGCGACTCTGTCCCATTATAACCAGTCCATCCAGCCTCTCTGTCCCATTATAACCAGTCCACTCAGACTCGCTGTCCCAGGATAACCAGTCCACCCAGCCTCTCTGTCCCATTATAACCAGTCCACCCAGCCTCTCTGTCCTAGTATAACCAGTCCACCCAGCCTCTCTGTCCCATTATAACCAGTCTGCCCACCCTCTCTGTCCCAGTATAACCAGTCCACCCAGCCTCTCTGTCCCATTATAACCAGTCCACCCAGCCTCTCTGTCCCATTATAACCAGTCTACTTAGCCTCTCTGTCCCAGTATAACCAGTCCACCCAGCCTCTCTGTCCCATTATAACCAGTCTACCCAGCCTCTCTGTCCCATTATAACCAGTCTACCCAGCCTCTCTTTCCCATTATAACCAGTCCACCCAGCCTCTCTGTCCCATTATAACCAGTCCACCCAGCCTCTCTGTCCCAGTATAACCAGTCCACCCAGCCTCTCTGTCCCAGGATAACCAGTCTACTTAGCCTCTATGTCCCAGTATAACGAGTCCACCCAGCCTCTCTGTCCCAGGATAACCAGTCTACTTAGCCTCTCTGTCCCAGTATAACCAGTCCACCAGCCTCTCTGTCCCAGTATAACCAGTCCACCTAGCCTCTCTGTCCCAGTATAACCAGTCTACTTAGCGTCTCTGTCCCATTATAACCAGTCCACCCAGCCTCTCTGTCCCAGTATAAACAGTCCACCCAGCCTCTCTGTCCCAGGATAACCAGTCTACTTAGCCTCTCTGTCCCAGTATAACCAGTCCACCGAGCTTCTCTGTCCCATTATAACCAATCCACTCAGCCTCTCTGTCCCAGTATAACCAGTCCACTCAGCCTCTCTGTCCCATTATAACCAGTCTACTTAGCCTCTCTGTCCCAGTATAACCAGTCCACCCAGCCTCTCTGTCCCATTATAACCAGTCTACTTAGCGACTCTGTCCCATTATAACCAGTCCATCCAGCCTCTCTGTCCCATTATAACCAGTCCACTCAGACTCGCTGTCCCAGGTTAACCAGTCCATCCAGCCTCTCTGTCCCATTATAACCAGTCCATCCAGCCTCTCTGTCCCATTATAACCAGTCCACTCAGACTCGCTGTCCCAGGTTAACCAGTCCATCCAGCCTCTCTGTCCCATTATAACCAGTCCACCCAGCCTCTCTGTCCTAGTATAACCAGTCCACCCAGCCTCTCTGTCCCATTATAACCAGTCTACTTAGCGTCTCTGTCCCATTATAACCAGTCCACCCAGCCTCTCTGTCCCAGTATAAACAGTCCACCCAGCCTCTCTGTCCCAGGATAACCAGTCTACTTAGCCTCTCTGTCCCAGTATAACCAGTCCACCGAGCCTCTCTGTCCCATTATAACCAGTCCACTCAGCCTCTCTGTCCCAGTATAACCAGTCCACCCAGCCTCTCTGTCCCATTATAACCAGTCTACTTAGCCTCTCTGTCCCAGTATAACCAGTCCACCCAGCCTCTCTGTCCCATTATAACCAGTCTACCCAGCCTCTCTGTCCCAGGATAACCAGTCTACTTAGCCTCTATGTCCCAGTATGACGAGTTCACCCAGCCTCTCTGTCCCAGTATAACCAGTCTACCCAGCCTCTCTTTCCCATTATAACCAGTCTACTTAGCGACTCTGTCCCATTATAACCAGTCCATCCAGCCTCTCTGTCCCATTATAACCAGTCCACCCAGCCTCTCTGTCCTAGTATAACCAGTCCACCCAGCCTCTCTGTCCCATTATAACCAGTCTACTTAGCCTCTCTGTCCCAGTATAACCAGTCCACCCAGCCTCTCTGTCCCATTATAACCAGTCCACCCAGCCTCTCTGTCCCAGTATAACCAGTCCACCCAGCCTCTCTGTCGCAGGATAACCAGTCTACTTAGCCTCTCTGTCCCAGTATAACCAGTCCACCCAGCCTCTCTGTCGCAGGATAACCAGTCTACTTAGCCTCTCTGTCCCAGTATAACCAGTTCACCCAGCCTGTCTGTCCCAGGATAACCAGTCTACTTAGCCTCTCTGTCCCAGTATCACCAGTCCACCCAGCCTCTCTGTCCCAGTATAACCAGTCTACTTAGCCTCTCTGTCCCAGTATAACCAGTCCACCCAGCCTCTCTGTCCCATTATAACCAATCCACCCTGCCTCTCTGTCCCATTATAACCAGTCTACTTAGCCTCTCTGTCCCAGTAAAACCAGTCCACCCAGCCTCTCTGTCCCATTATAACCAGTCTACCCAGCCTCTCTGTCCCATTATAACCAGTCTACCCAGCCTCTCTGTCCCAGTATAACCAGTCCACCCAGCCTCTCTGTCCCAAGATAACCAGTCTACTTAGCCTCTCTGTCCCAGTATAACCAGTCCACCCAGCCTCTCTGTCCCATTATAACCAGTCCACCCAGCCTCTCTGTCCCAGGATAACCAGTCTACTTAGCCTCTCTGTCCCAGTATAACCAGTCCACCCAGCCTCTCTGTCCCATTATAACCAGTCCACCCAGCCTCTCTGTCCCAGTATAACCAGTCCACCCAGCCTCTCTGTCCCATTATAACCAGTCCAACCAGCCTCTCTGTCCCAATATAACCAGTCCACCCAGCCTCTCTGTCCCAGTATAACCAGTCCACCCAGCCTCTCTGTCCCAGTATAACCAGTCCACTCAGCCTCGCTGTCCCATTATAACCAGTCTACTTAGCCTCTCTGTCCCAGTATAACCAGTCCACCCAGCCTCTCTGTCCCAGTATAACCAGTCCACCCAGCCTCTCTGTCCCAGTATAACCAGTCCACCTAGCCTCTCTGTCCCAGTATAACCAGTCTACTTAGCGTCTCTGTCCTATTATAACCAGTCCACCCAGCCTCTCTGTCCCAGTATAAACAGTCCACCCAGCCTCTCTGTCCCAGGATAACCAGTCTACTTAGCCTCTCTGTCCCAGTATAACCAGTCCACCGAGCCTCTCTGTCCCATTATAACCAATCCACTCAGCCTCTCTGTCCCAGTATAACCAGTCCACTCAGCCTCTCTGACCCATTATAACCAGTCTACTTAGCCTCTCTGTCCCAGTATAACCAGTCCACCCAGCCTCTCTGTCCCATTATAACCAGTCTACCCAGCCTCTCTGTCCTATTATAACCAGTCTACCGAGCCTCTCTTTCCCATTATAACCAGTCCACCCAGCCTCTCTGTCCCAGTATAACCAGTCCACCCAGCCTCTCTGTCCCATTATAACCAGTCCACCCAGCCTCTCTGTCCCAGTATAACCAGTCCACCCAGCCTCTCTGTCCCAGGATAACCAGTCTACTTAGCCTCTATGTCCCAGTATAACGAGTCCACCCAGCCTCTCTGTCCCAGTATAACCAGTCTACCCAGCCTCTCTTTCCCATTATAACCAGTCTACTTAGCGACTCTGTCCCATTATAACCAGTCCATCCAGCCTCTCTGTCCCATTATAACCAGTCCACTCAGACTCGCTGTCCCAGGATAACCAGTCCACCCAGCCTCTCTGTCCCATTATAACCAGTCCACCCAGCCTCTCTGTCCTAGTATAACCAGTCCACCCAGCCTCTCTGTCCCATTATAACCAGTCTGCCCACCCTCTCTGTCCCAGTATAACCAGTCCACCCAGCCTCTCTGTCCCATTATAACCAGTCCACCCAGCCTCTCTGTCCCATTATAACCAGTCTACTTAGCCTCTCTGTCCCAGTATAACCAGTCCACCCAGCCTCTCTGTCCCATTATAACCAGTCTACCCAGCCTCTCTGTCCCATTATAACCAGTCTACCCAGCCTCTCTTTCCCATTATAACCAGTCCACCCAGCCTCTCTGTCCCATTATAACCAGTCCACCCAGCCTCTCTGTCCCAGTATAACCAGTCCACCCAGCCTCTCTGTCCCAGGATAACCAGTCTACTTAGCCTCTATGTCCCAGTATAACGAGTCCACCCAGCCTCTCTGTCCCAGGATAACCAGTCTACTTAGCCTCTCTGTCCCAGTATAACCAGTCCACCAGCCTCTCTGTCCCAGTATAACCAGTCCACCTAGCCTCTCTGTCCCAGTATAACCAGTCTACTTAGCGTCTCTGTCCCATTATAACCAGTCCACCCAGCCTCTCTGTCCCAGTATAAACAGTCCACCCAGCCTCTCTGTCCCAGGATAACCAGTCTACTTAGCCTCTCTGTCCCAGTATAACCAGTCCACCGAGCTTCTCTGTCCCATTATAACCAATCCACTCAGCCTCTCTGTCCCAGTATAACCAGTCCACTCAGCCTCTCTGTCCCATTATAACCAGTCTACTTAGCCTCTCTGTCCCAGTATAACCAGTCCACCCAGCCTCTCTGTCCCATTATAACCAGTCTACCCAGCCTCTCTGTCCTATTATAACCAGTCTACCGAGCCTCTCTTTCCCATTATAACCAGTCCACCCAGCCTCTCTGTCCCAGTATAACCAGTCCACCCAGCCTCTCTGTCCCATTATAACCAGTCCACCCAGCCTCTCTGTCCCAGTATAACCAGTCCACCCAGCCTCTCTGTCCCAGGATAACCAGTCTACTTAGCCTCTATGTCCCAGTATAACGAGTCCACCCAGCCTCTCTGTCCCAGTATAACCAGTCTACCCAGCCTCTCTTTCCCATTATAACCAGTCTACTTAGCGACTCTGTCCCATTATAACCAGTCCATCCAGCCTCTCTGTCCCATTATAACCAGTCCACTCAGACTCGCTGTCCCAGGATAACCAGTCCACCCAGCCTCTCTGTCCCATTATAACCAGTCCACCCAGCCTCTCTGTCCTAGTATAACCAGTCCACCCAGCCTCTCTGTCCCATTATAACCAGTCTGCCCAGCCTCTCTGTCCCAGTATAACCAGTCCACCCAGCCTCTCTGTCCCATTATAACCAGTCCACCCAGCCTCTCTGTCCCATTATAACCAGTCTACTTAGCCTCTCTGTCCCAGTATAACCAGTCCACCCAGCCTCTCTGTCCCATTATAACCAGTCTACCCAGCCTCTCTTTCCCATTATAACCAGTCCACCCAGCCTCTCTGTCCCAGTATAACCAGTCCACCCAGCCTCTCTGTCGCAGGATAACCAGTCTACTTAGCCTCTCTGTCCCAGTATAACCAGCCCACCCAGCCTCTCTGTCCCAGGATAACCAGTCTACTTAGCCTCTCTGTCCCAGTATCACCAGTCCACCCAGCCTCTCTGTCCCAGTATAACCAGTCTACTTAGCCTCTCTGTCCCAGTATAACCAATCCACCCTGCCTCTCTGTCCCATTATAACCAGTCTACTTAGCCTCTCTGTCCCATTATAACCAGTCCACCCAGCCTCTCTGTCCCAGTATAACCAGTCCACCCAGCCTCTCTGTCGCAGGATAACCAGTCTACTTAGCCTCTCTGTCCCAGTATAACCAGTCCACCCAGCCTCTCTGTCGCAGGATAACCAGTCTACTTAGCCTCTCTGTCCCAGTATAACCAGTCCACCCAGCCTCTCTGTCCCAGGATAACCAGTCTACTTAGCATCTCTGTCCCAGTATCACCAGTCCACCCAGCCTCTCTGTCCCAGTATAACCAGTCTACTTAGCCTCTCTGTCCCAGTATAACCAGTCCACCCAGCCTCTCTGTCCCATTATAACCAATCCACCCTGCCTCTCTGTCCCATTATAACCAGTCTACTTAGCCTCTCTGTCCCAGTATAACCAGTCCACCCAGCCTCTCTGTCCCATTATAACCAGTCTACCCAGCCTCTCTGTCCCAGTATAACCAGTCCACCCAGCCTCTCTGTCCCAAGATAACCAGTCTACTTAGCCTCTCTGTCCCAGTATAACCAGTCCACCCAGCCTCTCTGTCCCATTATAACCAGTCCACCCAGCCTCTCTGTCCCAGGATAACCAGTCTACTTAGCCTCTCCGTCCCAGTATAACCAGTCCACCCAGCCTCTCTGTCCCATTATAACCAGTCCACCCAGCCTCTCTGTCCCAGTATAACCAGTCCACCCAGCCTCTCTGTCCCATTATAACCAGTCCAACCAGCCTCTCTGTCCCAATATAACCAGTCCACCCAGCCTCTCTGTCCCAGTATAACCAGTCCACCCAGCCTCTCTGTCCCAGTATAACCAGTCCACCCAGCCTCTCTGTCCCATTATAACCAGTCTACCCAGCCTCTCTGTCCTATTATAACCAGTCTACCGCGCCTCTCTTTCCCATTATAACCAGTCCACCCAGCCTCTCTGTCCCAGTATAACCAGTCCACCCAGCCTCTCTGTCCCATTATAACCAGTCCACCCAGCCTCTCTGTCCCAGGATAACCAGTCTACTTAGCCTCTATGTCCCAGTATAACGAGTCCACCCAGCCTCTCTGTCCCAGTATAACCAGTCTACCCAGCCTCTCTTTCCCATTATAACCAGTCTACTTAGCGACTCTGTCCCATTATAACCAGTCCATCCAGCCTCTCTGTCCCATTATAACCAGTCCACTCAGACTCGCTGTCCCAGGTTAACCAGTCCATCCAGCCTCTCTGTCCCATTATAACCAGTCCACCCAGCCTCTCTGTCCTAGTATAACCAGTCCACCCAGCCTCTCTGTCCCATTATAACCAGTCTACTTAGCGTCTCTGTCCCATTATAACCAGTCCACCCAGCCTCTCTGTCCCAGTATAAACAGTCCACCCAGCCTCTCTGTCCCAGGATAACCAGTCTACTTAGCCTCTCTGTCCCAGTATAACCAGTCCACCGAGCCTCTCTGTCCCATTATAACCAGTCCACTCAGCCTCTCTGTCCCAGTATAACCAGTCCACCCAGCCTCTCTGTCCCATTATAACCAGTCTACTTAGCCTCTCTGTCCCAGTATAACCAGTCCACCCAGCCTCTCTGTCCCATTATAACCAGTCTACCCAGCCTCTCTGTCCCAGGATAACCAGTCTACTTAGCCTCTATGTCCCAGTATGACGAGTTCACCCAGCCTCTCTGTCCCAGTATAACCAGTCTACCCAGCCTCTCTTTCCCATTATAACCAGTCTACTTAGCGACTCTGTCCCATTATAACCAGTCCATCCAGCCTCTCTGTCCCATTATAACCAGTCCACCCAGCCTCTCTGTCCTAGTATAACCAGTCCACCCAGCCTCTCTGTCCCATTATAACCAGTCTACTTAGCCTCTCTGTCCCAGTATAACCAGTCCACCCAGCCTCTCTGTCCCATTATAACCAGTCCACCCAGCCTCTCTGTCCCAGTATAACCAGTCCACCCAGCCTCTCTGTCGCAGGATAACCAGTCTACTTAGCCTCTCTGTCCCAGTATAACCAGTCCACCCAGCCTCTCTGTCGCAGGATAACCAGTCTACTTAGCCTCTCTGTCCCAGTATAACCAGTTCACCCAGCCTGTCTGTCCCAGGATAACCAGTCTACTTAGCCTCTCTGTCCCAGTATCACCAGTCCACCCAGCCTCTCTGTCCCAGTATAACCAGTCTACTTAGCCTCTCTGTCCCAGTATAACCAGTCCACCCAGCCTCTCTGTCCCATTATAACCAATCCACCCTGCCTCTCTGTCCCATTATAACCAGTCTACTTAGCCTCTCTGTCCCAGTAAAACCAGTCCACCCAGCCTCTCTGTCCCATTATAACCAGTCTACCCAGCCTCTCTGTCCCATTATAACCAGTCTACCCAGCCTCTCTGTCCCAGTATAACCAGTCCACCCAGCCTCTCTGTCCCAAGATAACCAGTCTACTTAGCCTCTCTGTCCCAGTATAACCAGTCCACCCAGCCTCTCTGTCCCATTATAACCAGTCCACCCAGCCTCTCTGTCCCAGGATAACCAGTCTACTTAGCCTCTCTGTCCCAGTATAACCAGTCCACCCAGCCTCTCTGTCCCATTATAACCAGTCCACCCAGCCTCTCTGTCCCAGTATAACCAGTCCACCCAGCCTCTCTGTCCCATTATAACCAGTCCAACCAGCCTCTCTGTCCCAATATAACCAGTCCACCCAGCCTCTCTGTCCCAGTATAACCAGTCCACCCAGCCTCTCTGTCCCAGTATAACCAGTCCACTCAGCCTCGCTGTCCCATTATAACCAGTCTACTTAGCCTCTCTGTCCCAGTATAACCAGTCCACCCAGCCTCTCTGTCCCAGTATAACCAGTCCACCCAGCCTCTCTGTCCCAGTATAACCAGTCCACCTAGCCTCTCTGTCCCAGTATAATCAGTCTACTTAGCGTCTCTGTCCTATTATAACCAGTCCACCCAGCCTCTCTGTCCCAGTATAAACAGTCCACCCAGCCTCTCTGTCCCAGGATAACCAGTCTACTTAGCCTCTCTGTCCCAGTATAACCAGTCCACCGAGCCTCTCTGTCCCATTATAACCAATCCACTCAGCCTCTCTTTCCCAGTATAACCAGTCCACTCAGCCTCTCTGACCCATTATAACCAGTCTACTTAGCCTCTCTGTCCCAGTATAACCAGTCCACCCAGCCTCTCTGTCCCATTATAACCAGTCTACCCAGCCTCTCTGTCCTATTATAACCAGTCTACCGAGCCTCTCTTTCCCATTATAACCAGTCCACCCAGCCTCTCTGTCCCAGTATAACCAGTCCACCCAGCCTCTCTGTCCCATTATAACCAGTCCACCCAGCCTCTCTGTCCCAGTATAACCAGTCCACCCAGCCTCTCTGTCCCAGGATAACCAGTCTACTTAGCCTCTATGTCCCAGTATAACGAGTCCACCCAGCCTCTCTGTCCCAGTATAACCAGTCTACCCAGCCTCTCTTTCCCATTATAACCAGTCTACTTAGCGACTCTGTCCCATTATAACCAGTCCATCCAGCCTCTCTGTCCCATTATAACCAGTCCACTCAGACTCGCTGTCCCAGGATAACCAGTCCACCCAGCCTCTCTGTCCCATTATAACCAGTCCACCCAGCCTCTCTGTCCTAGTATAACCAGTCCACCCAGCCTCTCTGTCCCATTATAACCAGTCTGCCCAGCCTCTCTGTCCCAGTATAACCAGTCCACCCAGCCTCTCTGTCCCATTATAACCAGTCCACCCAGCCTCTCTGTCCCATTATAACCAGTCTACTTAGCCTCTCTGTCCCAGTATAACCAGTCCACCCAGCCTCTCTGTCCCATTATAACCAGTCTACCCAGCCTCTCTTTCCCATTATAACCAGTCCACCCAGCCTCTCTTTCCCAGTATAACCAGTCCACCCAGCCTCTCTGTCGCAGGATAACCAGTCTACTTAGCCTCTCTGTCCCAGTATAACCAGCCCACCCAGCCTCTCTGTCCCAGGATAACCAGTCTACTTAGCCTCTCTGTCCCAGTATCACCAGTCCACCCAGCCTCTCTGTCCCAGTATAACCAGTCTACTTAGCCTCTCTGTCCCAGTATAACCAATCCACCCTGCCTCTCTGTCCCATTATAACCAGTCTACTTAGCCTCTCTGTCCCAGTATAACCAGTCCACCCAGCCTCTCTGTCCCATTATAACCAGTCTACCCAGCCTCTCTGTCCCATTATAACCAGTCTACCCAGCCTCTCTTTCCCATTATAACCAGTCCACCCAGCCTCTCTGTCCCATTATAACCAGTCCACCCAGCCTCTCTGTCCCAGTATAACCAGTCCACCCAGCCTCTCTGTCCCAGGATAACCAGTCTACTTAGCCTCTATGTCCCAGTATAACGAGTCCACCCAGCCTCTCTGTCCCAGGATAACCAGTCTACTTAGCCTCTCTGTCCCAGTATAACCAGTCCACCCAGCCTCTCTGTCCCAGTATAACCAGTCCACCCAGCCTCTCTGTCCCAGTATAACCAGTCCACCTAGCCTCTCTGTCCCAGTATAACCAGTCTACTTAGCGTCTCTGTCCCATTATAACCAGTCCACCCAGCCTCTCTGTCCCAGTATAAACAGTCCACCCAGCCTCTCTGTCCCAGGATAACCAGTCTACTTAGCCTCTCTGTCCCAGTATAACCAGTCCACCGAGCCTCTCTGTCCCATTATAACCAGTCCACTCAGCCTCTCTGTCCCAGTATAACCAGTCCACCGAGCCTCTCTGTCCCAGTATAACCAGTCCACCCAGCCTTTCTGTCCCAGTATAACCAGTCCACCCAGCCTCTCTGTCCCAGTATAACCAGTCTACTTATCCTCTCTGTCCCATTATAACCAGTCCACCCAGCCTCTCTGTCCCAGGATAACCAGTCTACTTAGCCTCTATGTCCCAGTATAACGAGTCCACCCAGCCTCTCTGTCCCAGGATAACCAGTCTACTTAGCCTCTCTGTCCCAGTATAACCAGTCCACCCAGCCTCTCTGTCCCAGTATAACCAGTCCACCTAGCCTCTCTGTCCCAGTATAACCAGTCTACTTAGCGTCTCTGTCCCATTATAACCAGTCCACCCAGCCTCTCTGTCCCAGTATAAACAGTCCACCCAGCCTCTCTGTCCCAGGATAACCAGTCTACTTAGCCTCTCTGTCCCAGTATAACCAGTCCACCGAGCCTCTCTGTCCCATTATAACCAATCCACTCAGCCTCTCTGTCCCAGTATAACCAGTCCACTCAGCCTCTCTGTCCCATTATAACCAGTCTACTTAGCCTCTCTGTCCCAGTATAACCAGTCCACCCAGCCTCTCTGTCCCATTATAACCAGTCTACCCAGCCTCTCTGTCCTATTATAACCAGTCTACCGAGCCTCTCTTTCCCATTATAACCAGTCCACCCAGCCTCTCTGTCCCAGTATAACCAGTCCACCCAGCCTCTCTGTCCCATTATAACCAGTCCACCCAGCCTCTCTGTCCCAGTATAACCAGTCCACCCAGCCTCTCTGTCCCAGGATAACCAGTCTACTTAGCCTCTATGTCCCAGTATAACGAGTCCACCCAGCCTCTCTGTCCCAGTATAACCAGTCTACCCAGCCTCTCTTTCCCATTATAACCAGTCTACTTAGCGACTCTGTCCCATTATAACCAGTCCATCCAGCCTCTCTGTCCCATTATAACCAGTCCACTCAGACTCGCTGTCCCAGTATAACCAGTCCACCCAGCCTCTCTGTCCCAGTATAACCAGTCCACCCAGCCTCTCTGTCCCATTATAACCAGTCCACCCAGCCTCTCTGTCCCAGGATAACCAGTCTACTTAGCCTCTATGTCCCAGTATAACGAGTCCACCCAGCCTCTCTGTCCCAGTATAACCAGTCTACCCAGCCTCTCTTTCCCATTATAACCAGTCTACTTAGCGACTCTGTCCCATTATAACCAGTCCATCCAGCCTCTCTGTCCCATTATAACCAGTCCACTCAGACTCGCTGTCCCAGGTTAACCAGTCCATCCAGCCTCTCTGTCCCATTATAACCAGTCCACCCAGCCTCTCTGTCCTAGTATAACCAGTCCACCCAGCCTCTCTGTCCCATTATAACCAGTCTACTTAGCCTCTCTGTCCCAGTATAACCAGTCCACCCAGCCTCTCTGTCCCATTATAACCAGTCTACCCAGCCTCTCTTTCCCATTATAACCAGTCCACCCAGCCTCTCTGTCCCAGTATAACCAGTCCACCCAGCCTCTCTGTCGCAGGATAACCAGTCTACTTAGCCTCTCTGTCCCAGTATAACCAGCACACCCAGCCTCTCTGTCCCAGGATAACCAGTCTACCCAGCCTCTCTGTCCCAGTATAACCAGTCCACCTAGCCTCTCTGTCCCAGTATAACCAGTCTACTTAGCGTCTCTGTCCCATTATAACCAGTCCACCCAGCCTCTCTGTCCCAGTATAAACAGTCCACCCAGCCTCTCTGTCCCAGGATAACCAGTCTACTTAGCCTCTCTGTCCCAGTATAACCAGTCCACCGAGCCTCTCTGTCCCATTATAACCAGTCCACTCAGCCTCTCTGTCCCAGTATAACCAGTCCACCCAGCCTCTCTGTCCCATTATAACCAGTCTACTTAGCCTCTCTGTCCCAGTATAACCAGTCCACCCAGCCTCTCTGTCCCATTATAACCAGTCTACCCAGCCTCTCTGTCCCAGGATAACCAGTCTACTTAGCCTCTATGTCCCAGTATGACGAGTTCACCCAGCCTCTCTGTCCCAGTATAACCAGTCTACCCAGCCTCTCTTTCCCATTATAACCAGTCTACTTAGCGACTCTGTCCCATTATAACCAGTCCATCCAGCCTCTCTGTCCCATTATAACCAGTCCACCCAGCCTCTCTGTCCTAGTATAACCAGTCCACCCAGCCTCTCTGTCCCATTATAACCAGTCTGCCCAGCCTCTCTGTCCCAGTATAACCAGTCCACCCAGCCTCTCTGTCCCATTATAACCAGTCCACCCAGCCTCTCTGTCCCATTATAACCAGTCTACTTAGCCTCTCTGTCCCAGTATAACCAGTCCACCCAGCCTCTCTGTCCCATTATAACCAGTCCACCCAGCCTCTCTGTCCCAGTATAACCAGTCCACCCAGCCTCTCTGTCGCAGGATAACCAGTCTACTTAGCCTCTCTGTCCCAGTATAACCAGTCCACCCAGCCTCTCTGTCGCAGGATAACCAGTCTACTTAGCCTCTCTGTCCCAGTATAACCAGTTCACCCAGCCTCTCTGTCCCAGGATAACCAGTCTACTTAGCCTCTCTGTCCCAGTATCACCAGTCCACCCAGCCTCTCTGTCCCAGTATAACCAGTCTACTTAGCCTCTCTGTCCCAGTATAACCAGTCCACCCAGCCTCTCTGTCCCATTATAACCAATCCACCCTGCCTCTCTGTCCCATTATAACCAGTCTACTTAGCCTCTCTGTCCCAGTATAACCAGTCCACCCAGCCTCTCTGTCCCATTATAACCAGTCTACCCAGCCTCTCTGTCCCATTATAACCAGTCTACCCAGCCTCTCTGTCCCAGTATAACCAGTCCACCCAGCCTCTCTGTCCCAAGATAACCAGTCTACTTAGCCTCTCTGTCCCAGTATAACCAGTCCACCCAGCCTCTCTGTCCCATTATAACCAGTCCACCCAGCCTCTCTGTCCCAGGATAACCAGTCTACTTAGCCTCTCTGTCCCAGTATAACCAGTCCACCCAGCCTCTCTGTCCCATTATAACCAGTCCACCCAGCCTCTCTGTCCCAGTATAACCAGTCCACCCAGCCTCTCTGTCCCATTATAACCAGTCCAACCAGCCTCTCTGTCCCAATATAACCAGTCCACCCAGCCTCTCTGTCCCAGTATAACCAGTCCACCCAGCCTCTCTGTCCCAGTATAACCAGTCCACTCAGCCTCGCTGTCCCATTATAACCAGTCTACTTAGCCTCTCTGTCCCAGTATAACCAGTCCACCCAGCCTCTCTGTCCCAGTATAACCAGTCCACCCAGCCTCTCTGTCCCAGTATAACCAGTCCACCTAGCCTCTCTGTCCCAGTATAACCAGTCTACTTAGCGTCTCTGTCCCATTATAACCAGTCCACCCAGCCTCTCTGTCCCAGTATAAACAGTCCACCCAGCCTCTCTGTCCCAGGATAACCAGTCTACTTAGCCTCTCTGTCCCAGTATAACCAGTCCACCGAGCCTCTCTGTCCCATTATAACCAATCCACTCAGCCTCTCTGTCCCAGTATAACCAGTCCACTCAGCCTCTCTGTCCCATTATAACCAGTCTACTTAGCCTCTCTGTCCCAGTATAACCAGTCCACCCAGCCTCTCTGTCCCATTATAACCAGTCTACCCAGCCTCTCTGTCCTATTATAACCAGTCTACCGAGCCTCTCTTTCCCATTATAACCAGTCCACCCAGCCTCTCTGTCCCAGTATAACCAGTCCACCCAGCCTCTCTGTCCCATTATAACCAGTCCACCCAGCCTCTCTGTCCCAGTATAACCAGTCCACCCAGCCTCTCTGTCCCAGGATAACCAGTCTACTTAGCCTCTATGTCCCAGTATAACGAGTCCACCCAGCCTCTCTGTCCCAGTATAACCAGTCTACCCAGCCTCTCTTTCCCATTATAACCAGTCTACTTAGCGACTCTGTCCCATTATAACCAGTCCATCCAGCCTCTCTGTCCCATTATAACCAGTCCACTCAGACTCGCTGTCCCAGGATAACCAGTCCACCCAGCCTCTCTGTCCCATTATAACCAGTCCACCCAGCCTCTCTGTCCTAGTATAACCAGTCCACCCAGCCTCTCTGTCCCATTATAACCAGTCTGCCCAGCCTCTCTGTCCCAGTATAACCAGTCCACCCAGCCTCTCTGTCCCATTATAACCAGTCCACCCAGCCTCTCTGTCCCATTATAACCAGTCTACTTAGCCTCTCTGTCCCAGTATAACCAGTCCACCCAGCCTCTCTGTCCCATTATAACCAGTCTACCCAGCCTCTCTTTCCCATTATAACCAGTCCACCCAGCCTCTCTTTCCCAGTATAACCAGTCCACCCAGCCTCTCTGTCGCAGGATAACCAGTCTACTTAGCCTCTCTGTCCCAGTATAACCAGCCCACCCAGCCTCTCTGTCCCAGGATAACCAGTCTACTTAGCCTCTCTGTCCCAGTATCACCAGTCCACCCAACCTCTCTGTCCCAGTATAACCAGTCTACTTAGCCTCTCTGTCCCAGTATAACCAATCCACCCTGCCTCTCTGTCCCATTATAACCAGTCTACTTAGCCTCTCTGTCCCAGTATAACCAGTCCACCCAGCCTCTCTGTCCCATTATAACCAGTCTACCCAGCCTCTCTGTCCCATTATAACCAGTCTACCCAGCCTCTCTTTCCCATTATAACCAGTCCACCCAGCCTCTCTGTCCCATTATAACCAGTCCACCCAGCCTCTCTGTCCCAGTATAACCAGTCCACCCAGCCTCTCTGTCCCAGGATAACCAGTCTACTTAGCCTCTATGTCCCAGTATAACGAGTCCACCCAGCCTCTCTGTCCCAGGATAACCAGTCTACTTAGCCTCTCTGTCCCAGTATAACCAGTCCACCCAGCCTCTCTGTCCCAGTATAACCAGTCCACCTAGCCTCTCTGTCCCAGTATAACCAGTCTACTTAGCGTCTCTGTCCCATTATAACCAGTCCACCCAGCCTCTCTGTCCCAGTATAAACAGTCCACTCAGCCTCTCTGTCCCAGGATAACCAGTCTACTTAGCCTCTCTGTCCCAGTATAACCAGTCCACCGAGCCTCTCTGTCCCATTATAACCAATCCACTCAGCCTCTCTGTCCCAGTATAACCAGTCCACTCAGCCTCTCTGTCCCATTATAACCAGTCTACTTAGCCTCTCTGTCCCAGTATAACCAGTCCACCCAGCCTCTCTGTCCCATTATAACCAGTCTACCCAGCCTCTCTGTCCTATTATAACCAGTCTACCGAGCCTCTCTTTCCCATTATAACCAGTCCACCCAGCCTCTCTGTCCCAGTATAACCAGTCCACCCAGCCTCTCTGTCCCATTATAACCAGTCCACCCAGCCTCTCTGTCCCAGTATAACCAGTCCACCCAGCCTCTCTGTCCCAGGATAACCAGTCTACTTAGCCTCTATGTCCCAGTATAACGAGTCCACCCAGCCTCTCTGTCCCAGTATAACCAGTCTACCCAGCCTCTCTTTCCCATTATAACCAGTCTACTTAGCGACTCTGTCCCATTATAACCAGTCCATCCAGCCTCTCTGTCCCATTATAACCAGTCCACTCAGACTCGCTGTCCCAGGATAACCAGTCCACCCAGCCTCTCTGTCCCATTATAACCAGTCCACCCAGCCTCTCTGTCCTAGTATAACCAGTCCACCCAGCCTCTCTGTCCCATTATAACCAGTCTGCCCAGCCTCTCTGTCCCAGTATAACCAGTCCACCCAGCCTATCTGTCCCATTATAACCAGTCCACCCAGCCTCTCTGTCCCATTATAACCAGTCTACTTAGCCTCTCTGTCCCAGTATAACCAGTCCACCCAGCCTCTCTGTCCCATTATAACCAGTCTACCCAGCCTCTCTTTCCCATTATAACCAGTCCACCCAGCCTCTCTGTCCCAGTATAACCAGTCCACCCAGCCTCTCTGTCGCAGGATAACCAGTCTACTTAGCCTCTCTGTCCCAGTATAACCAGCCCACCCAGCCTCTCTGTCCCAGGATAACCAGTCTACTTAGCCTCTCTGTCCCAGTATCACCAGTCCACCCAGCCTCTCTGTCCCAGTATAACCAGTCTACTTAGCCTCTCTGTCCCAGTATAACCAGCACACCCAGCCTCTCTGTCCCAGGATAACCAGTCTACCCAGCCTCTCTGTCCCAGTATAACCAGTCCACCTAGCCTCTCTGTCCCAGTATAACCAGTCTACTTAGCGTCTCTGTCCCATTATAACCAGTCCACCCAGCCTCTCTGTCCCAGTATAAACAGTCCACCCAGCCTCTCTGTCCCAGGATAACCAGTCTACTTAGCCTCTCTGTCCCAGTATAACCAGTCCACCGAGCCTCTCTGTCCCATTATAACCAGTCCACTCAGCCTCTCTGTCCCAGTATAACCAGTCCACCCAGCCTCTCTGTCCCATTATAACCAGTCTACTTAGCCTCTCTGTCCCAGTATAACCAGTCCACCCAGCCTCTCTGTCCCATTATAACCAGTCTACCCAGCCTCTCTGTCCCAGGATAACCAGTCTACTTAGCCTCTATGTCCCAGTATGACGAGTTCACCCAGCCTCTCTGTCCCAGTATAACCAGTCTACCCAGCCTCTCTTTCCCATTATAACCAGTCTACTTAGCGACTCTGTCCCATTATAACCAGTCCATCCAGCCTCTCTGTCCCATTATAACCAGTCCACCCAGCCTCTCTGTCCTAGTATAACCAGTCCACCCAGCCTCTCTGTCCCATTATAACCAGTCTGCCCAGCCTCTCTGTCCCAGTATAACCAGTCCACCCAGCCTCTCTGTCCCATTATAACCAGTCCACCCAGCCTCTCTGTCCCATTATAACCAGTCTACTTAGCCTCTCTGTCCCAGTATAACCAGTCCACCCAGCCTCTCTGTCCCATTATAACCAGTCCACCCAGCCTCTCTGTCCCAGTATAACCAGTCCACCCAGCCTCTCTGTCGCAGGATAACCAGTCTACTTAGCCTCTCTGTCCCAGTATAACCAGTCCACCCAGCCTCTCTGTCGCAGGATAACCAGTCTACTTAGCCTCTCTGTCCCAGTATAACCAGTTCACCCAGCCTCTCTGTCCCAGGATAACCAGTCTACTTAGCCTCTCTGTCCCAGTATCACCAGTCCACCCAGCCTCTCTGTCCCAGTATAACCAGTCTACTTAGCCTCTCTGTCCCAGTATAACCAGTCCACCCAGCCTCTCTGTCCCATTATAACCAATCCACCCTGCCTCTCTGTCCCATTATAACCAGTCTACTTAGCCTCTCTGTCCCAGTATAACCAGTCCACCCAGCCTCTCTGTCCCATTATAACCAGTCTACCCAGCCTCTCTGTCCCATTATAACCAGTCTACCCAGCCTCTCTGTCCCAGTATAACCAGTCCACCCAGCCTCTCTGTCCCAAGATAACCAGTCTACTTAGCCTCTCTGTCCCAGTATAACCAGTCCACCCAGCCTCTCTGTCCCATTATAACCAGTCCACCCAGCCTCTCTGTCCCAGGATAACCAGTCTACTTAGCCTCTCTGTCCCAGTATAACCAGTCCACCCAGCCTCTCTGTCCCATTATAACCAGTCCACCCAGCCTCTCTGTCCCAGTATAACCAGTCCACCCAGCCTCTCTGTCCCATTATAACCAGTCCAACCAGCCTCTCTGTCCCAATATAACCAGTCCACCCAGCCTCTCTGTCCCAGTATAACCAGTCCACCCAGCCTCTCTGTCCCAGTATAACCAGTCCACTCAGCCTCGCTGTCCCATTATAACCAGTCTACTTAGCCTCTCTGTCCCAGTATAACCAGTCCACCCAGCCTCTCTGTCCCAGTATAACCAGTCCACCCAGCCTCTCTGTCCCAGTATAACCAGTCCACCTAGCCTCTCTGTCCCAGTATAACCAGTCTACTTAGCGTCTCTGTCCCATTATAACCAGTCCACCCAGCCTCTCTGTCCCAGTATAAACAGTCCACCCAGCCTCTCTGTCCCAGGATAACCAGTCTACTTAGCCTCTCTGTCCCAGTATAACCAGTCCACCGAGCCTCTCTGTCCCATTATAACCAATCCACTCAGCCTCTCTGTCCCAGTATAACCAGTCCACTCAGCCTCTCTGTCCCATTATAACCAGTCTACTTAGCCTCTCTGTCCCAGTATAACCAGTCCACCCAGCCTCTCTGTCCCATTATAACCAGTCTACCCAGCCTCTCTGTCCTATTATAACCAGTCTACCGAGCCTCTCTTTCCCATTATAACCAGTCCACCCAGCCTCTCTGTCCCAGTATAACCAGTCCACCCAGCCTCTCTGTCCCATTATAACCAGTCCACCCAGCCTCTCTGTCCCAGTATAACCAGTCCACCCAGCCTCTCTGTCCCAGGATAACCAGTCTACTTAGCCTCTATGTCCCAGTATAACGAGTCCACCCAGCCTCTCTGTCCCAGTATAACCAGTCTACCCAGCCTCTCTTTCCCATTATAACCAGTCTACTTAGCGACTCTGTCCCATTATAACCAGTCCATCCAGCCTCTCTGTCCCATTATAACCAGTCCACTCAGACTCGCTGTCCCAGGATAACCAGTCCACCCAGCCTCTCTGTCCCATTATAACCAGTCCACCCAGCCTCTCTGTCCTAGTATAACCAGTCCACCCAGCCTCTCTGTCCCATTATAACCAGTCTGCCCAGCCTCTCTGTCCCAGTATGACCAGTCCACCCAGCCTCTCTGTCCCATTATAACCAGTCCACCCAGCCTCTCTGTCCCATTATAACCAGTCTACTTAGCCTCTCTGTCCCAGTATAACCAGTCCACCCAGCCTCTCTGTCCCATTATAACCAGTCTACCCAGCCTCTCTTTCCCATTATAACCAGTCCACCCAGCCTCTCTTTCCCAGTATAACCAGTCCACCCAGCCTCTCTGTCGCAGGATAACCAGTCTACTTAGCCTCTCTGTCCCAGTATAACCAGCCCACCCAGCCTCTCTGTCCCAGGATAACCAGTCTACTTAGCCTCTCTGTCCCAGTATCACCAGTCCACCCAACCTCTCTGTCCCAGTATAACCAGTCTACTTAGCCTCTCTGTCCCAGTATAACCAATCCACCCTGCCTCTCTGTCCCATTATAACCAGTCTACTTAGCCTCTCTGTCCCAGTATAACCAGTCCACCCAGCCTCTCTGTCCCATTATAACCAGTCTACCCAGCCTCTCTGTCCCATTATAACCAGTCTACCCAGCCTCTCTTTCCCATTATAACCAGTCCACCCAGCCTCTCTGTCCCATTATAACCAGTCCACCCAGCCTCTCTGTCCCAGTATAACCAGTCCACCCAGCCTCTCTGTCCCAGGATAACCAGTCTACTTAGCCTCTATGTCCCAGTATAACGAGTCCACCCAGCCTCTCTGTCCCAGGATAACCAGTCTACTTAGCCTCTCTGTCCCAGTATAACCAGTCCACCCAGCCTCTCTGTCCCAGTATAACCAGTCCACCTAGCCTCTCTGTCCCAGTATAACCAGTCTACTTAGCGTCTCTGTCCCATTATAACCAGTCCACCCAGCCTCTCTGTCCCAGTATAAACAGTCCACCCAGCCTCTCTGTCCCAGGATAACCAGTCTACTTAGCCTCTCTGTCCCAGTATAACCAGTCCACCGAGCCTCTCTGTCCCATTATAACCAATCCACTCAGCCTCTCTGTCCCAGTATAACCAGTCCACTCAGCCTCTCTGTCCCATTATAACCAGTCTACTTAGCCTCTCTGTCCCAGTATAACCAGTCCACCCAGCCTCTCTGTCCCATTATAACCAGTCTACCCAGCCTCTCTGTCCTATTATAACCAGTCTACCGAGCCTCTCTTTCCCATTATAACCAGTCCACCCAGCCTCTCTGTCCCAGTATAACCAGTCCACCCAGCCTCTCTGTCCCATTATAACCAGTCCACCCAGCCTCTCTGTCCCAGTATAACCAGTCCACCCAGCCTCTCTGTCCCAGGATAACCAGTCTACTTAGCCTCTATGTCCCAGTATAACGAGTCCACCCAGCCTCTCTGTCCCAGTATAACCAGTCTACCCAGCCTCTCTTTCCCATTATAACCAGTCTACTTAGCGACTCTGTCCCATTATAACCAGTCCATCCAGCCTCTCTGTCCCATTATAACCAGTCCACTCAGACTCGCTGTCCCAGGATAACCAGTCCACCCAGCCTCTCTGTCCCATTATAACCAGTCCACCCAGCCTCTCTGTCCTAGTATAACCAGTCCACCCAGCCTCTCTGTCCCATTATAACCAGTCTGCCCAGCCTCTCTGTCCCAGTATAACCAGTCCACCCAGCCTATCTGTCCCATTATAACCAGTCCACCCAGCCTCTCTGTCCCATTATAACCAGTCTACTTAGCCTCTCTGTCCCAGTATAACCAGTCCACCCAGCCTCTCTGTCCCATTATAACCAGTCTACCCAGCCTCTCTTTCCCATTATAACCAGTCCACCCAGCCTCTCTGTCCCAGTATAACCAGTCCACCCAGCCTCTCTGTCGCAGGATAACCAGTCTACTTAGCCTCTCTGTCCCAGTATAACCAGCCCACCCAGCCTCTCTGTCCCAGGATAACCAGTCTACTTAGCCTCTCTGTCCCAGTATCACCAGTCCACCCAGCCTCTCTGTCCCAGTATAACCAGTCTACTTAGCCTCTCTGTCCCAGTATAACCAATCCACCCTGCCTCTCTGTCCCATTATAACCAGTCTACTTAGCCTCTCTGTCCCAGTATAACCAGTCCACCCAGCCTCTCTGTCCCATTATAACCAGTCTACCCAGCCTCTCTGTCCCATTATAACCAGTCTACCCAGCCTCTCTTTCCCATTATAACCAGTCCACCCAGCCTCTCTGTCCCATTATAACCAGTCCACCCAGCCTCTCTGTCCCAGTATAACCAGTCCACCCAGCCTCTCTGTCCCAGGATAACCAGTCTACTTAGCCTCTATGTCCCAGTATAACGAGTCCACCCAGCCTCTCTGTCCCAGGATAACCAGTCTACTTAGCGTCTCTGTCCCATTATAACCAGTCCACCCAGCCTCTCTGTCCCAGTATAAACAGTCCACCCAGCCTCTCTGTCCCAGGATAACCAGTCTACTTAGCCTCTCTGTCCCAGTATAACCAGTCCACCGAGCCTCTCTGTCCCATTATAACCAGTCCACTCAGCCTCTCTGTCCCAGTATAACCAGTCCACCGAGCCTCTCTGTCCCAGTATAACCAGTCCACCCAGCCTTTCTGTCCCAGTATAACCAGTCCACCCAGCCTCTCTGTCCCAGTATAACCAGTCTACTTATCCTCTCTGTCCCATTATAACCAGTCCACCCAGCCTCTCTGTCCCAGGATAACCAGTCTACTTAGCCTCTATGTCCCAGTATAACGAGTCCACCCAGCCTCTCTGTCCCAGGATAACCAGTCTACTTAGCCTCTCTGTCCCAGTATAACCAGTCCACCCAGCCTCTCTGTCCCAGTATAACCAGTCCACCTAGCCTCTCTGTCCCAGTATAACCAGTCTACTTAGCGTCTCTGTCCCATTATAACCAGTCCACCCAGCCTCTCTGTCCCAGTATAAACAGTCCACCCAGCCTCTCTGTCCCAGGATAACCAGTCTACTTAGCCTCTCTGTCCCAGTATAACCAGTCCACCGAGCCTCTCTGTCCCATTATAACCAATCCACTCAGCCTCTCTGTCCCAGTATAACCAGTCCACTCAGCCTCTCTGTCCCATTATAACCAGTCTACTTAGCCTCTCTGTCCCAGTATAACCAGTCCACCCAGCCTCTCTGTCCCATTATAACCAGTCTACCCAGCCTCTCTGTCCTATTATAACCAGTCTACCGAGCCTCTCTTTCCCATTATAACCAGTCCACCCAGCCTCTCTGTCCCAGTATAACCAGTCCACCCAGCCTCTCTGTCCCATTATAACCAGTCCACCCAGCCTCTCTGTCCCAGTATAACCAGTCCACCCAGCCTCTCTGTCCCAGGATAACCAGTCTACTTAGCCTCTATGTCCCAGTATAACGAGTCCACCCAGCCTCTCTGTCCCAGTATAACCAGTCTACCCAGCCTCTCTTTCCCATTATAACCAGTCTACTTAGCGACTCTGTCCCATTATAACCAGTCCATCCAGCTTCTCTGTCCCAGTATAACCAGTCCACCCAGCCTCTCTGTCCCATTATAACCAGTCCAACCAGCCTCTCTGTCCCAATATAACCAGTCCACCCAGCCTCTCTGTCCCAGTATAACCAGTCCATCCAGCCTCTCTGTCCCAGTATAACCAGTCCACTCAGCCTCGCTGTCCCATTATAACCAGTCTACTTAGCCTCTCTGTCCCAGTATAACCAGTCCACCCAGCCTCTCTGTCCCAGTATAACCAGTCCACCCAGCCTCTCTGTCCCATTATAACCAGTCCACCCAGCCTCTCTGTCCCAGGATAACCAGTCTACTTAGCCTCTCTGTCCCAGTATAACCAGTCCACCCAGCCTCTCTGTCCCATTATGACCAGTCCACCCAGCCTCTCTGTCCCAGTATAACCAGTCTACTTAGCCTCTCTGTCCCAGTATAACCAGTCCACCCAGCCTCTCTGTCCCAGTATAACCAGTCCACCCAGCCTCTCTGTCCCAGTATAACCAGTCTACTTATCCTCTCTGTCCCATTATAACCAGTCCACCCAGCCTCTCTGTCCCAGTATAACCAGTCCACCCAGCCTCTCTGTCCCAGAATAACCAGTCTACTTAGCCTCTCTGTCCCAGTATAACCAGTCCACCCAGCCTCTCTGTCCCAGTATAAACAGTCCACACAGCCTCTCTGTCCCAGGATAACCAGTCTACTTAGCCTCTCTGTCCCAGTATAACCAGTCCACCGAGCCTCTCTGTACCATTATAACCAGTCCACTCAGCCTCTCTGTCCCAGTATAACCAGTCCACCCAGCCTCTCTGTCCCAGTATAACCAGTCTACTAATCCTCTCTGTCCCATTATAACCAGTCCACCCAGCCTCTCTGTCCCAGTATAACCAGTCCACCCAGCCTCTCTGTCCCAGAATAACCAGTCTACTTAGCCTCTCTGTCCCAGTATAACCAGTCCACCCAGCCTCTCTGTCCCATTATAACCAGTCCACTCAGCCTCTCTGTCCCAGTATAACCAGTCCACCCAGCCTCTCTGTCCCATTATAACCAGTCCACCCAGCCTCTCTGTCCCAGTATAACCAGTCCACCCAGCCTCTCTGTCCCAAGATAACCAGTCTACTTAGCCTCTCTGTCCCAGTATAACCAGTCCACCCAGCCTCTCTGTCCCATTATAACCAGTCCACCCAGCCTCTCTGTCCCATTATAACCAGTCCACCCAGCCTCTCTGTCCCAAGATAACCAGTCTACTTAGCCTCTCTGTCCCAGTATAACCAGTCCACCCAGCCTCTCTGTCCCATTATAACCAGTCCACCCAGCCTCTCTGTCCCATTATAACCAATCCACCCTGCCTCTCTGTCCCAGTATAACCAGTCCACCCAGCCTCTCTGTCCCAGTATAACCAGTCCACCCAGCCTCTCTGTCCCAGAATAACCAGTCCACCCAGCCTCTCTGTCCCAGTATAAACAGTCCACCCAGCCTCTCTGTCCCAGGATAACCAGTCGACCCAGCCTCTCTGTTCCAGTATAACCAGTCTACTTATCCTCTTTGTCCCATTATAACCAGTCCACCCAGCCTCTCTGTCCCAGTATAACCAGTCCACCCAGCCTCTCTGTCCCAGAATAACCAGTCTACTTAGCCTCTCTGTCCCAGTATAACCAGTCCACCCAGCCTCTCTGTCCCATTATAACCAGTCCACTCAGCCTCTCTGTCCCAGTATAACCAGTCCACCCAGCCTCTCTGTCCCATTATAACCAGTCCACCCAGCCTCTCTGTCCCAGTATAACCAGTCCACCCAGCCTCTCTGTCCCAAGATAACCAGTCTACTTAGCCTCTCTGTCCCAGTATAACCAGTCCACCCAGCCTCTCTGTCCCATTATAACCAGTCCACCCAGCCTCTCTGTTCCAGGATAACCAGTCTACGTAGCCTCTCTGTCCTAGTATAACCAGTCCACCCAGCCTCTCTGTCCCATTATAACCAGTCCACCCAGCCTCTCTGTCCCAGTATAACCAGTCCACCCAGCCTCTCTGTCCCATTATAACCAGTCCAACCAGCCTCTCTGTCCCAATATAACCAGTCCACCCAGCCTCTCTGTCCCAGTATAACCAGTCCACCCAGCCTCTCTGTCCCAGTATAACCAGTCCACTCAGCCTCTCTGTCCCAGTATAACCAGTCCACCCAGCCTCTCTGCCCCAGTATAACCAGTCCACCCAGCCTCTCTGTCCCATTATAACCAGTCCACCCAGCCTCTCTGTCCCAGTATAACCAGTCCACCCAGCCTCTCTGTCCCAGGATAACCAGTCTACTTAGCCTCTATGTCCCAGTATAACGAGTCCACCCAGCCTCTCTGTCCCAGTATAACCAGTCTACCCAGCCTCTCTTTCCCATTATAACCAGTCTACTTAGCGACTCTGTCCCATTATAACCAGTCCATCCAGCTTCTCTGTCCCAGTATAACCAGTCCACCCAGCCTCTCTGTCCCATTATAACCAGTCCAACCAGCCTCTCTGTCCCAATATAACCAGTCCACCCAGCCTCTCTGTCCCAGTATAACCAGTCCATCCAGCCTCTCTGTCCCAGTATAACCAGTCCACTCAGCCTCGCTGTCCCATTATAACCAGTCTACTTAGCCTCTCTGTCCCAGTATAACCAGTCCACCCAGCCTCTCTGTCCCAGTATAACCAGTCCACCCAGCCTCTCTGTCCCATTATAACCAGTCCACCCAGCCTCTCTGTCCCAGGATAACCAGTCTACTTAGCCTCTCTGTCCCAGTATAACCAGTCCACCCAGCCTCTCTGTCCCATTATGACCAGTCCACCCAGCCTCTCTGTCCCAGTATAACCAGTCTACTTAGCCTCTCTGTCCCAGTATAACCAGTCCACCCAGCCTCTCTGTCCCAGTATAACCAGTCCACCCAGCCTCTCTGTCCCAGTATAACCAGTCTACTTATCCTCTCTGTCCCATTATAACCAGTCCACCCAGCCTCTCTGTCCCAGTATAACCAGTCCACCCAGCCTCTCTGTCCCAGAATAACCAGTCTACTTAGCCTCTCTGTCCCAGTATAACCAGTCCACCCAGCCTCTCTGTCCCAGTATAAACAGTCCACACAGCCTCTCTGTCCCAGGATAACCAGTCTACTTAGCCTCTCTGTCCCAGTATAACCAGTCCACCGAGCCTCTCTGTACCATTATAACCAGTCCACTCAGCCTCTCTGTCCCAGTATAACCAGTCCACCCAGCCTCTCTGTCCCAGTATAACCAGTCTACTAATCCTCTCTGTCCCATTATAACCAGTCCACCCAGCCTCTCTGTCCCAGTATAACCAGTCCACCCAGCCTCTCTGTCCCAGAATAACCAGTCTACTTAGCCTCTCTGTCCCAGTATAACCAGTCCACCCAGCCTCTCTGTCCCATTATAACCAGTCCACTCAGCCTCTCTGTCCCAGTATAACCAGTCCACCCAGCCTCTCTGTCCCATTATAACCAGTCCACCCAGCCTCTCTGTCCCAGTATAACCAGTCCACCCAGCCTCTCTGTCCCAAGATAACCAGTCTACTTAGCCTCTCTGTCCCAGTATAACCAGTCCACCCAGCCTCTCTGTCCCATTATAACCAGTCCACCCAGCCTCTCTGTCCCATTATAACCAGTCCACCCAGCCTCTCTGTCCCAAGATAACCAGTCTACTTAGCCTCTCTGTCCCAGTATAACCAGTCCACCCAGCCTCTCTGTCCCATTATAACCAGTCCACCCAGCCTCTCTGTCCCATTATAACCAATCCACCCTGCCTCTCTGTCCCAGTATAACCAGTCCACCCAGCCTCTCTGTCCCAGTATAACCAGTCCACCCAGCCTCTCTGTCCCAGAATAACCAGTCCACCCAGCCTCTCTGTCCCAGTATAAACAGTCCACCCAGCCTCTCTGTCCCAGGATAACCAGTCGACCCAGCCTCTCTGTTCCAGTATAACCAGTCTACTTATCCTCTTTGTCCCATTATAACCAGTCCACCCAGCCTCTCTGTCCCAGTATAACCAGTCCACCCAGCCTCTCTGTCCCAGAATAACCAGTCTACTTAGCCTCTCTGTCCCAGTATAACCAGTCCACCCAGCCTCTCTGTCCCATTATAACCAGTCCACTCAGCCTCTCTGTCCCAGTATAACCAGTCCACCCAGCCTCTCTGTCCCATTATAACCAGTCCACCCAGCCTCTCTGTCCCAGTATAACCAGTCCACCCAGCCTCTCTGTCCCAAGATAACCAGTCTACTTAGCCTCTCTGTCCCAGTATAACCAGTCCACCCAGCCTCTCTGTCCCATTATAACCAGTCCACCCAGCCTCTCTGTTCCAGGATAACCAGTCTACGTAGCCTCTCTGTCCTAGTATAACCAGTCCACCCAGCCTCTCTGTCCCATTATAACCAGTCCACCCAGCCTCTCTGTCCCAGTATAACCAGTCCACCCAGCCTCTCTGTCCCATTATAACCAGTCCAACCAGCCTCTCTGTCCCAATATAACCAGTCCACCCAGCCTCTCTGTCCCAGTATAACCAGTCCACCCAGCCTCTCTGTCCCAGTATAACCAGTCCACTCAGCCTCTCTGTCCCAGTATAACCAGTCCACCCAGCCTCTCTGCCCCAGTATAACCAGTCCACCCAGCCTCTCTGTCCCAGGATAACCAGTCTACTTAGCCTCTCTGTCCCAGTATAACCAGTCCACCGAGCCTCTCTGTCCCAGTATAACCAGTCCACCCAGCCTCTCTGTCCCATTATAACCAGTCCACTCAGCCTCTCTGTCCCATTATAACCAGTCTACTTAGCCTCTCTGTCCCAGTATAACCAGTCCACCCAGCCTCTCTGTCCCATTATAACCAGTCTACCCAGCCTCTCTGTCCTATTATAACCAGTCTACCGAGCCTCTCTTTCCCATTATAACCAGTCCACCCAGCCTCTCTGTCCCAGTATAACCAGTCCACCCAGCCTCTCTGTCCCATTATAACCAGTCCACCCAGCCTCTCTGTCCCAGTATAACCAGTCCACCCAGCCTCTCTGTCCCAGGATAACCAGTCTACTTAGCCTCTATGTCCCAGTATAACGAGTCCACCCAGCCTCTCTGTCCCAGTATAACCAGTCTACCCAGCCTCTCTTTCCCATTATAACCAGTCTACTTAGCGACTCTGTCCCATTATAACCAGTCCATCCAGCTTCTCTGTCCCAGTATAACCAGTCCACCCAGCCTCTCTGTCCCATTATAACCAGTCCAACCAGCCTCTCTGTCCCAATATAACCAGTCCACCCAGCCTCTCTGTCCCAGTATAACCAGTCCATCCAGCCTCTCTGTCCCAGTATAACCAGTCCACTCAGCCTCGCTGTCCCATTATAACCAGTCTACTTAGCCTCTCTGTCCCAGTATAACCAGTCCACCCAGCCTCTCTGTCCCAGTATAACCAGTCCACCCAGCCTCTCTGTCCCATTATAACCAGTCCACCCAGCCTCTCTGTCCCAGGATAACCAGTCTACTTAGCCTCTCTGTCCCAGTATAACCAGTCCACCCAGCCTCTCTGTCCCATTATGACCAGTCCACCCAGCCTCTCTGTCCCAGTATAACCAGTCTACTTAGCCTCTCTGTCCCAGTATAACCAGTCCACCCAGCCTCTCTGTCCCAGTATAACCAGTCCACCCAGCCTCTCTGTCCCAGTATAACCAGTCTACTTATCCTCTCTGTCCCATTATAACCAGTCCACCCAGCCTCTCTGTCCCAGTATAACCAGTCCACCCAGCCTCTCTGTCCCAGAATAACCAGTCTACTTAGCCTCTCTGTCCCAGTATAACCAGTCCACCCAGCCTCTCTGTCCCAGTATAAACAGTCCACACAGCCTCTCTGTCCCAGGATAACCAGTCTACTTAGCCTCTCTGTCCCAGTATAACCAGTCCACCGAGCCTCTCTGTACCATTATAACCAGTCCACTCAGCCTCTCTGTCCCAGTATAACCAGTCCACCCAGCCTCTCTGTCCCAGTATAACCAGTCTACTAATCCTCTCTGTCCCATTATAACCAGTCCACCCAGCCTCTCTGTCCCAGTATAACCAGTCCACCCAGCCTCTCTGTCCCAGAATAACCAGTCTACTTAGCCTCTCTGTCCCAGTATAACCAGTCCACCCAGCCTCTCTGTCCCATTATAACCAGTCCACTCAGCCTCTCTGTCCCAGTATAACCAGTCCACCCAGCCTCTCTGTCCCATTATAACCAGTCCACCCAGCCTCTCTGTCCCAGTATAACCAGTCCACCCAGCCTCTCTGTCCCAAGATAACCAGTCTACTTAGCCTCTCTGTCCCAGTATAACCAGTCCACCCAGCCTCTCTGTCCCATTATAACCAGTCCACCCAGCCTCTCTGTCCCATTATAACCAGTCCACCCAGCCTCTCTGTCCCAAGATAACCAGTCTACTTAGCCTCTCTGTCCCAGTATAACCAGTCCACCCAGCCTCTCTGTCCCATTATAACCAGTCCACCCAGCCTCTCTGTCCCATTATAACCAATCCACCCTGCCTCTCTGTCCCAGTATAACCAGTCCACCCAGCCTCTCTGTCCCAGTATAACCAGTCCACCCAGCCTCTCTGTCCCAGAATAACCAGTCCACCCAGCCTCTCTGTCCCAGTATAAACAGTCCACCCAGCCTCTCTGTCCCAGGATAACCAGTCGACCCAGCCTCTCTGTTCCAGTATAACCAGTCTACTTATCCTCTTTGTCCCATTATAACCAGTCCACCCAGCCTCTCTGTCCCAGTATAACCAGTCCACCCAGCCTCTCTGTCCCAGAATAACCAGTCTACTTAGCCTCTCTGTCCCAGTATAACCAGTCCACCCAGCCTCTCTGTCCCATTATAACCAGTCCACTCAGCCTCTCTGTCCCAGTATAACCAGTCCACCCAGCCTCTCTGTCCCATTATAACCAGTCCACCCAGCCTCTCTGTCCCAGTATAACCAGTCCACCCAGCCTCTCTGTCCCAAGATAACCAGTCTACTTAGCCTCTCTGTCCCAGTATAACCAGTCCACCCAGCCTCTCTGTCCCATTATAACCAGTCCACCCAGCCTCTCTGTTCCAGGATAACCAGTCTACGTAGCCTCTCTGTCCTAGTATAACCAGTCCACCCAGCCTCTCTGTCCCATTATAACCAGTCCACCCAGCCTCTCTGTCCCAGTATAACCAGTCCACCCAGCCTCTCTGTCCCATTATAACCAGTCCAACCAGCCTCTCTGTCCCAATATAACCAGTCCACCCAGCCTCTCTGTCCCAGTATAACCAGTCCACCCAGCCTCTCTGTCCCAGTATAACCAGTCCACTCAGCCTCTCTGTCCCAGTATAACCAGTCCACCCAGCCTCTCTGCCCCAGTATAACCAGTCCACCCAGCCTCTCTGTCCCATTATAACCAGTCCACCCAGCCTCTCTGTCCCAGTATAACCAGTCCACCCAGCCTCTCTGTCCCAGGATAACCAGTCTACTTAGCCTCTATGTCCCAGTATAACGAGTCCACCCAGCCTCTCTGTCCCAGTATAACCAGTCTACCCAGCCTCTCTTTCCCATTATAACCAGTCTACTTAGCGACTCTGTCCCATTATAACCAGTCCATCCAGCTTCTCTGTCCCAGTATAACCAGTCCACCCAGCCTCTCTGTCCCATTATAACCAGTCCAACCAGCCTCTCTGTCCCAATATAACCAGTCCACCCAGCCTCTCTGTCCCAGTATAACCAGTCCATCCAGCCTCTCTGTCCCAGTATAACCAGTCCACTCAGCCTCGCTGTCCCATTATAACCAGTCTACTTAGCCTCTCTGTCCCAGTATAACCAGTCCACCCAGCCTCTCTGTCCCAGTATAACCAGTCCACCCAGCCTCTCTGTCCCATTATAACCAGTCCACCCAGCCTCTCTGTCCCAGGATAACCAGTCTACTTAGCCTCTCTGTCCCAGTATAACCAGTCCACCCAGCCTCTCTGTCCCATTATGACCAGTCCACCCAGCCTCTCTGTCCCAGTATAACCAGTCTACTTAGCCTCTCTGTCCCAGTATAACCAGTCCACCCAGCCTCTCTGTCCCAGTATAACCAGTCCACCCAGCCTCTCTGTCCCAGTATAACCAGTCTACTTATCCTCTCTGTCCCATTATAACCAGTCCACCCAGCCTCTCTGTCCCAGTATAACCAGTCCACCCAGCCTCTCTGTCCCAGAATAACCAGTCTACTTAGCCTCTCTGTCCCAGTATAACCAGTCCACCCAGCCTCTCTGTCCCAGTATAAACAGTCCACACAGCCTCTCTGTCCCAGGATAACCAGTCTACTTAGCCTCTCTGTCCCAGTATAACCAGTCCACCGAGCCTCTCTGTACCATTATAACCAGTCCACTCAGCCTCTCTGTCCCAGTATAACCAGTCCACCCAGCCTCTCTTTCCCAGTATAACCAGTCTACTAATCCTCTCTGTCCCATTATAACCAGTCCACCCAGCCTCTCTGTCCCAGTATAACCAGTCCACCCAGCCTCTCTGTCCCAGAATAACCAGTCTACTTAGCCTCTCTGTCCCAGTATAACCAGTCCACCCAGCCTCTCTGTCCCATTATAACCAGTCCACTCAGCCTCTCTGTCCCAGTATAACCAGTCCACCCAGCCTCTCTGTCCCATTATAACCAGTCCACCCAGCCTCTCTGTCCCAGTATAACCAGTCCACCCAGCCTCTCTGTCCCAAGATAACCAGTCTACTTAGCCTCTCTGTCCCAGTATAACCAGTCCACCCAGCCTCTCTGTCCCATTATAACCAGTCCACCCAGCCTCTCTGTCCCATTATAACCAGTCCACCCAGCCTCTCTGTCCCAAGATAACCAGTCTACTTAGCCTCTCTGTCCCAGTATAACCAGTCCACCCAGCCTCTCTGTCCCATTATAACCAGTCCACCCAGCCTCTCTGTCCCATTATAACCAATCCACCCTGCCTCTCTGTCCCAGTATAACCAGTCCACCCAGCCTCTCTGTCCCAGTATAACCAGTCCACCCAGCCTCTCTGTCCCAGAATAACCAGTCCACCCAGCCTCTCTGTCCCAGTATAAACAGTCCACCCAGCCTCTCTGTCCCAGGATAACCAGTCGACCCAGCCTCTCTGTTCCAGTATAACCAGTCTACTTATCCTCTTTGTCCCATTATAACCAGTCCACCCAGCCTCTCTGTCCCAGTATAACCAGTCCACCCAGCCTCTCTGTCCCAGAATAACCAGTCTACTTAGCCTCTCTGTCCCAGTATAACCAGTCCACCCAGCCTCTCTGTCCCATTATAACCAGTCCACTCAGCCTCTCTGTCCCAGTATAACCAGTCCACCCAGCCTCTCTGTCCCATTATAACCAGTCCACCCAGCCTCTCTGTCCCAGTATAACCAGTCCACCCAGCCTCTCTGTCCCAAGATAACCAGTCTACTTAGCCTCTCTGTCCCAGTATAACCAGTCCACCCAGCCTCTCTGTCCCATTATAACCAGTCCACCCAGCCTCTCTGTTCCAGGATAACCAGTCTACGTAGCCTCTCTGTCCTAGTATAACCAGTCCACCCAGCCTCTCTGTCCCATTATAACCAGTCCACCCAGCCTCTCTGTCCCAGTATAACCAGTCCACCCAGCCTCTCTGTCCCATTATAACCAGTCCAACCAGCCTCTCTGTCCCAATATAACCAGTCCACCCAGCCTCTCTGTCCCAGTATAACCAGTCCACCCAGCCTCTCTGTCCCAGTATAACCAGTCCACTCAGCCTCTCTGTCCCAGTATAACCAGTCCACCCAGCCTCTCTGCCCCAGTATAACCAGTCCACCCAGCCTCTCTGTCCCATTATAACCAGTCCACTCAGCCTCTCTGTCCCAGTATAACCAGTCCACCGAGCCTCTCTGTCCCAGTATAACCAGTCCACCCAGCCTCTCTGTCCCATTATAACCAGTCCACTCAGCCTCTCTGTCCCAGTATAACCAGTCCACCCAGCCTCTCTGTCCCATTATAACCAGTCCACCCAGCCTCTCTGTCCCAGTATAACCAGTCCACCCAGCCTCTCTGTCCCAAGATAACCAGTCTACTTAGCCTCTCTGTCCCAGTATAACCAGTCCACCCAGCCTCTCTGTCCCATTATAACCAGTCCACCCAGCCTCTCTGTCCCAGGATAACCAGTCTACTTAGCCTCTCTGTCCCAGTATAACCAGTCCACCCAGCCTCTCTGTCCCATTATAACCAGTCCACCCAGCCTCTCTGTCCCAGTATAACCAGTCCACCCAGCCTCTCTGTCCCATTATAACCAGTCCAACCAGCCTCTCTGTCCCAATATAACCAGTCCACCCAGCCTCTCTGTCCCAGTATAACCAGTCCATCCAGCCTCTCTGTCCCAGTATAACCAGTCCACTCAGCCTCGCTGTCCCATTATAACCAGTCTACTTAGCCTCTCTGTCCCAGTATAACCAGTCCACCCAGCCTCTCTGTCCCAGTATAACCAGTCCACCCAGCCTCTCTGTCCCATTATAACCAGTCCACCCAGCCTCTCTGTCCCAGGATAACCAGTCTACTTAGCCTCTCTGTCCCAGTATAACCAGTCCACCCAGCCTCTCTGTCCCATTATAACCAGTCCACCCAGCCTCTCTGTCCCATTATAACCAGTCCACCCAGCCTCTCTGTCCCAGTATAACCAGTCTACTTAGCCTCTCTGTCCCAGTATAACCAGTCCACCCAGCCTCTCTGTCCCAGTATAACCAGTCCACCCAGCCTCTCTGTCCCAGTATAACCAGTCTACTTATCCTCTCTGTCCCATTATAACCAGTCCACCCAGCCTCTCTGTCCCAGTATAACCAGTCCACCCAGCCTCTCTGTCCCAGAATAACCAGTCTACTTAGCCTCTCTGTCCCAGTATAACCAGTCCACCCAGCCTCTCTGTCCCAGTATAAACAGTCCACCCAGCCTCTCTGTCCCAGGATAACCAGTCTACTTAGCCTCTCTGTCCCAGTATAACCAGTCCACCGAGCCTCTCTGTACCATTATAACCAGTCCACTCAGCCTCTCTGTCCCAGTATAACCAGTCCACCCAGCCTCTCTGTCCCAGTATAACCAGTCTACTTATCCTCTCTGTCCCATTATAACCAGTCCACCCAGCCTCTCTGTCCCAGTATAACCAGTCCACCCAGCCTCTCTGTCCCAGAATAACCAGTCTACTTAGCCTCTCTGTCCCAGTATAACCAGTCCACCCAGCCTCTCTGTCCCATTATAACCAGTCCACTCAGCCTCTCTGTCCCAGTATAACCAGTCCACCCAGCCTCTCTGTCCCATTATAACCAGTCCACCCAGCCTCTCTGTCCCAGTATAACCAGTCCACCCAGCCTCTCTGTCCCAAGATAACCAGTCCATCCAGCCTCTCTGTCCCAGTATAACCAGTCCACCCAGCCTCTCTGTCCCAGAATAACCAGTCTACTTAGCCTCTCTGTCCCAGTATAACCAGTCCACCCAGCCTCTCTGTCCCAGTATAACCAGTCCACCCAGCCTCTCTGTCCCAGAATAACCAGTCTACTTAGCCTCTCTGTCCCAGTATAACCAGTCCACCCAGCCTCTCTGTCCCATTATAACCAGTCCACTCAGCCTCTCTGTCCCAGTATAACCAGTCCACCCAGCCTCTCTGTCCCATTATAACCAGTCCACCCAGCCTCTCTGTCCCAGTATAACCAGTCCACCCAGCCTCTCTGTCCCAAGATAACCAGTCTACTTAGCCTCTCTGTCCCAGTATAACCAGTCCACCCAGCCTCTCTGTCCCATTATAACCAGTCCACCCAGCCTCTCTGTTCCAGGATAACCAGTCTACGTAGCCTCTCTGTCCTAGTATAACCAGTCCACCCAGCCTCTCTGTCCCATTATAACCAGTCCACCCAGCCTCTCTGTCCCAGTATAACCAGTCCACCCAGCCTCTCTGTCCCATTATAACCAGTCCAACCAGCCTCTCTGTCCCAATATAACCAGTCCACCCAGCCTCTCTGTCCCAGTATAACCAGTCCACCCAGCCTCTCTGTCCCAGTATAACCAGTCCACTCAGCCTCTCTGTCCCAGTATAACCAGTCCACCCAGCCTCTCTGCCCCAGTATAACCAGTCCACCCAGCCTCTCTGTCCCATTATAACCAGTCCACTCAGCCTCTCTGTCCCAGTATAACCAGTCCACCGAGCCTCTCTGTCCCAGTATAACCAGTCCACCCAGCCTCTCTGTCCCATTATAACCAGTCCACTCAGCCTCTCTGTCCCAGTATAACCAGTCCACCCAGCCTCTCTGTCCCATTATAACCAGTCCACCCAGCCTCTCTGTCCCAGTATAACCAGTCCACCCAGCCTCTCTGTCCCAAGATAACCAGTCTACTTAGCCTCTCTGTCCCAGTATAACCAGTCCACCCAGCCTCTCTGTCCCATTATAACCAGTCCACCCAGCCTCTCTGTCCCAGGATAACCAGTCTACTTAGCCTCTCTGTCCCAGTATAACCAGTCCACCCAGCCTCTCTGTCCCATTATAACCAGTCCACCCAGCCTCTCTGTCCCAGTATAACCAGTCCACCCAGCCTCTCTGTCCCATTATAACCAGTCCAACCAGCCTCTCTGTCCCAGTATAACCAGTCCACCCAGCCTCTCTGTACCATTATAACCAGTCCACTCAGCCTCTCTGTCCCAGTATAACCAGTCCACCCAGCCTCTCTGTCCCAGTATAACCAGTCTACTTATCCTCTCTGTCCCATTATAACCAGTCCACCCAGCCTCTCTGTCCCAGTATAACCAGTCCACCCAGCCTCTCTGTCCCAGAATAACCAGTCTACTTAGCCTCTCTGTCCCAGTATAACCAGTCCACCCAGCCTCTCTGTCCCATTATAACCAGTCCACTCAGCCTCTCTGTCCCAGTATAACCAGTCCACCCAGCCTCTCTGTCCCATTATAACCAGTCCACCCAGCCTCTCTGTCCCAGTATAACCAGTCCACCCAGCCTCTCTGTCCCAAGATAACCAGTCTACTTAGCCTCTCTGTCCCAGTATAACCAGTCCACCCAGCCTCTCTGTCCCATTATAACCAGTCCACCCAGCCTCTCTGTCCCATTATAACCAATCCACCCTGCCTCTCTGTCCCAGTATAACCAGTCCACCCAGCCTCTCTGTCCCAGTATAACCAGTCCACCCAGCCTCTCTGTCCCAGAATAACCAGTCTACTTAGCCTCTCTGTCCCAGTATAACCAGTCCACCCAGCCTCTCTGTCCCAGTATAAACAGTCCACCCAGCCTCTCTGTCCCAGGATAACCAGTCGACCCAGCCTCTCTGTTCCAGTATAACCAGTCTACTTATCCTCTCTGTCCCATTATAACCAGTCCACCCAGCCTCTCTGTCCCAGTATAACCAGTCCACCCAGCCTCTCTGTCCCAGAATAACCAGTCTACTTAGCCTCTCTGTCCCAGTATAACCAGTCCACCCAGCCTCTCTGTCCCATTATAACCAGTCCACCCAGCCTCTCTGTCTCAGTATAAACAGTCCACCCAGCCTCTCTGTCCCAGGATAACCAGTCTACTTAGCCTCTCTGTCCCAGTATAACCAGTCCACCGAGCCTCTCTGTCCCATTATAACCAGTCCACCCAGCCTCTCTGTCCCAGTTTAACCAGTCCACCTAGCCTCTCTGTCCCAGTATAACCAGTCTACTTAGCATCTCTGTCCCATTATAACCAGTCCACCCAGCCTCTCTGTCCCAGTATAAACAGTCCACCCAGCCTCTCTGTCCCAGGATAACCAGTCTACTTAGCCTCTCTGTCCCAGTATAACCAGTCCACCGAGCCTCGCTGTCCCAGTATAACCAGTCCACCCAGCCTCTCTGTCCCATTATAACCAGTCTACCCAGCCTCTCTGTCCCATTATAAACAGTCCACTCAGCCTCTCTGTCCCAGTATAACCAGTCCACCCAGCCTCTCTGTCCCAGTATAACCAGTCCACCCAGCCTCTCTGTCCCAGTATAACCCAGCCTCTCTGTCCCAGTATAACCAGTCTACTTAGCCTCTCTGTCCCATTATAACCAGTCTACCCAGCCTCTCTGTCCCATTATAACCAGTCCACTGAGCCTCGCTGTCCCAGGATAACCAGTCCACTTAGCCTCTCTGTCCCAGTATAACCAGTCCACCCAGCCTCTCTGTCCCATTATAACCAGTCCACTCAGCCTCTCTGTCCCAGTATAACCAGTCCACCCAGCCTCTCTGTCCCATTATAACCAGTCCACTCAGCCTCTCTGTCCCAGTATAACCAGTCCACCCAGCCTCTCTGTCCCATTATAACCAGTCCACTTAGCCTCTCTGTCCCATTATAACCAGTCCACCCAGCCTCTCTGTCCCAGTATAACCAGTCCACCCAGCCTCTCTGTCCCATTATAACCAGTCCACTCAGCCTCTCTGTCCCAGTATAATCAGTCCACCCAGCCTCTCTGTCCCAGTATAACCAGTCCACCCAGCCTCTCTGTCCCAGTATAACCAGTCCACCCAGCCTCTCTGTCCCAGTATAACCAGTCTACTTAGCCTCTCTGTCCCATTATAACCAGTCCACGCAGCCTCTCTGTCCCAGTGTAACCAGTCCACCCAGCATCTCTGTCCCAGAATAACCAGTCTACTTAGCCTCTCTGTCCCAGTATAACCAGTCCACCCAGCCTCTCTGTCCCATTATAACCAGTCCACTCAGACTCTCTGTCCCAGTATAACCAGTCCACCCAGCCTCTCTGTCCCATTATAACCAGTCCACTCAGCCTCGCTGTCCCAGTATAACCAGTCCACCCAGCCTCTCTGTCCCATTATAACCAGTCCTCCCAGCCTCTCTGTCCCAGTATAACCAGTCCACCCAGCCTCTCTGTCCCATTATAACCAGTCTACTCAGCCTTTCTGTCCCAGTATAATAGTCCACCCAGCCTCTCTGTCCCATTATAACCAGTCTTCTCAACCAGTCCCAGCCTCTCAGTCCCACTGCACTCCTCAACGTTTTCAAACATGTTGAGCTGAATGCTCAAAAGGCTCTGCAGTCACAATGTGACACAAATAGTCACAAACAGCAGAGATAACTCACTTAAGGTAGGAGTTCCTCAGCAAAGAAACAAATGTAGAAATCCCGCTGGAGGATCAACTGGGAGCATTTCAGCAATCAGCATAACTGTGTGCTTCTTTGCATGCACCCTGCCAGATGGTGCATTAAATCACTTAATAATTAAGGTAGATTCAACTTTTTTTTAAGTATGCCGAGCTACAATAATGCTATCCATAACCCATAATGATCTTTCATTTTAAGGCATTATTGTGCATTGTTGTATTGTTCACAGACCACTACCCCCCCAACACTCAGCCAGTGATGTTTTTCTGCACCTGCCTGCAGAAAAACACCAGCAGCTTCATAGTATCACTTTAAAACAGACAAAAAGCATTATTGGTGTAATTAATTTTACGTGTGAAAATTTGTCTCTAACATGATGAATGACTGTGAAACACAGTGAACTGCATTGAACATTATTTGATTTTGTTGTTAAGGCTGACTGTCTTATTTTGATATCAGAAAAATGAAAACTTTTCATGGAAGACATTTTGACTTGTAGTAGGGAAAGCATAGGTGTGAATAATGAAATAGTTGATGGCTGAATTCCATTTAGCTGCTTTGAATTCAGGTTACTGGTATCTTGTATATAGAGCTCACTGTCACTCTCACTGGGACACTTGAATAGACCAGTGTCATCATTAGTGTTAGTAGTAACACCTGTGCTTCTCCCGCTATGACAAGTCAAAATGTGCACTTTGGAAAAGGCCTATTGCCTACGGTTACTCAAGGCAAGGTGAGTTCATTTGTATCAAAGTCAGAGTCAATGCAAAGTGCTGTACAGAAGGAATCAGAACACCGTTTTAAAACACAATAAAAGAGGAAAATAATAATGGTGAAAGTGGAATGAAGTTAAACAAATGAATATAGACATGGAGTTTCAGTGCAGTTAAAGTGTAATAATGCTGTAAGTTGTCCCACATTTAAAAAAGGAGATCAACGTTTTTAATTTGGATTTGAAAGTGTCTAAAGTTGGTTCCATCTCTGTGCAGCACCACTGAATGATTGAACTGCTTTAAAAAAGGATGTATAAGATTGATTTAACTGCAGTTCATCTTCTCTCTTCGTCATTTCCACCACAGCAAGCACTTAGTTCTCCTATCACATCTGAGCTGTTGGCTGGAGCGCTGCCAGTGGTGCCCATGGAGTCGCTTGCCTCCCCGGTGGCCAGTGAGAGAGAGACTCAACCACAGACCCATGCAGTCTCTGGTTTGGACACCCGCACTGTGATGTCTGACCTGTGTGTCCAGGCTTCTCCGCTTCACTCCAACCCAGAGGACACGCCGCTCATCTGCTCATCTGCTCCCATTCAGGACTCCGAGAGACCAGCTCCGCCAAGTTTCTCCCCTCAGATCACTCTGCCTGGACCTGAGAGTTCAGTTCCCCGGCCTCACATCAAGCCCCAAGTCCCTCTTCAGCTCCAGGTCTCACAGGCCTTATTTGCCCAGAGCCAGGTGCAGGTGCAGCTCCAGTCTTCTGTCTCCCAGCCTCCGCCCCAGCTCCAGTCGTCTGTCTCCCAGCCTCAAACCCAGCTCCAGTCGTCTGTCTCCCAGTCTCCACCGCAGCTCCAGTCGTCCGTCTCCCAGCCCCAGCTCCAGTCATCTGTCTCCCAGCCTTTGCCCCAGCTCCAGTCGTCTGTCTCCCAGTCTCCATCCCAGCTCCAGTCGTCTGTCTCCCAGCCTCCGCCTCAGCTCCAGTTCCAGTTGTCTGTCTCCCAGCCTCAGTCTTTGGTCAACGCTGCAGTCCACAGCAGTCCCTCCCCTCTGCGTGTATCGGTGCCTCAGCAGCAGCCTGATCCCACAGCTGCATCTGCTAGTCTCTTCAAAGGAGGAGACAACTCTGCTGTCCAACAGCACACACAAAACAGTGGGTTTCAATTAGAATATGACACATTCACACAGTGAATCATTCCAAACAATTATCACTTTACTCTTCACAATCAATGTAATCATTGTTATCATTACAATGATCTGCAATATAATCATCATCATCTTCATCACCTGTCATCATCATTGTCATTGTGTCCCCCTTGCAGAGCCAACAGCTGCCTTGGTCGTGGAGAGTAAAGCGTTTACTCTCGATGTCCATCCACCCTCTCCTGCAGCCCAGGGTGTCCAGGCCCACGGGCCCACAGCTCCCAGAGAGGGGGCCCCCATCCGGACGAGCCAGCAGACCGGCACCAAGGTGAGAAAGAGCTAAGATCCATTCTCTTTAAGTTATCTGAAGTCCTAAATATCCAACGTAATACAAAAGTAACATAACATATGTTGTATATAAAGATATATTTAGGTCTACCTTGTTTTGTCCGACCATTTCCTGTCGACCAACTAACTGATTAAGTTCTAATTGTGTTATACAACATGTGTGTTTTGTTAAAATAGACAGATATTCAAATGTCTGTAATGAATTGAAAGAATTTCCCCTCTGGGTGAAATTGAATTTGTTCCAGTGTTGAAACAGAGGCGGCAGGCTTTGAAATGATTATTTGTCAAATCCAGCAAACTTATCATTAATGACTTGAAAATGCACCCGTCTCCATCCTTTGATGTCCTCCCAAAATGTTTTGTGGGTGACAGCTGGCAGGTCCTCCGGAGCAGCAGAAAAACGAGAGGCTCACACCAGCAATGCGCAGGCACAGGTAAGAACGCTGGACCGCTGGATGAAACCAGGACCTAGGAAACACCAGTCAAGTATAAAATGGAAACATAAAGCTTACCAAACAATGAAAATGCAACACAATGATTTGAAAATGTCTCATAAAGTGTGCAATAACCTCCGTAAGACAGCCATGTAGCCACTAAATGTATGAGTAAAAACACAAAGGGACCAACATTTCTTCCCTTAATGACTCTAAAACAACTCAATGGCTTATTCAGAGTTGTACTTGTCGTACTACTGGATATGATATACTGCAAAGAAGCTTTCTTACATCAGTAATGATCCGCCAGTTGGCTGGTTTCACAGACATTGATTAAATCTGTTACTTCAGTAATGTTTTTAAACCTGCGTCCGCAAAGACGTTTACCGTTACTACTGTAAGAAGTATTCAGAGCCTTTACTTAAGTAAAAGTACTAATACCACACTGTAAAAATACTCTGTTACAAGTAAAATTCCTGCATTGAAAATGTTACTTAAAGGTCCCATGGCATGAAAATTTCACTTTATGAGGTTTTTTAATATTAATATGAGTTCCCCTAGCCTGCCTATGGTCCCCCAGTGGCTAGAAATGGTGATAGGTGTAAACCGAGCCCTGGGTACCCTGCTCTAACCTTTGAGAAAATGAAAGCTCAGATAGACCAATCTGGAATCTTCCCTTTATGACGTCATGAGGGGAAAGGTTACCTCCCCTTTCTCTGCTTTGCCCGCCCAGAGAATTTGGCCCGCCCATTAGAAAGAGAGACATCATGGCTTGCAAACGAGCAAAGTGGCAGTTGGTCAAGGCCACACCCCCACCTCCCCCCCCCTCTCTCCTCCAAAATAGCATTTAAAGCTACAGACACAGAAATGGCACATCCTAAGGAAAGCTGATTGTGGGACTGGCTCTAGTGGCTGTAATTCTGCACCAAGGCTGAATTTAGGGAAAGAGACTTCAGATACAGTATTAGGGGACCACTAAGGTCTATATAAAAGAGACTTCAGATACAGTATTAGGGGACCACTAAGGCCTATATAAAAGAGACTTCAGATACAGTATTAGGGGACCACTAAGGCCTATATAAAAGAGACTTCAGATACAGTATTAGGGGACCACTAAGGTCTATATAAAAGAGACTTCAGATACAGTATTAGGGGACCACTAAGGCCTATATAAAAGAGACCTCAGATACAGTATTAGGGGACCACTAAGGCCTATATAAAGAGACTTCAGATACAGTATTAGGGGACCACTAAGGCCTATATAAAAGAGACCTCAGATACAGTATTAGGGGACCACTAAGGTCTATATAAAAGAGACTTCAGATACAGTATTAGGGGACCACTAAGGTCTATATAAAAGAGACTTCAGATACAGTATTAGGGGACCACTAATGTCTATATAAAAGAGACTTCAGATACAGTATTAGGGGACCACTAAGGTCTATATAAAAGAGACTTCAGATACAGTATTAGGGGACCACTAAGGTCTATATAAAAGAGACTTCAGATACAGTATTAGGGGACCACAAAGGCCTATATAAAAGCATCCAAAAAGCATCAGAAAAATGTATCTTAAAGTATTAAAAGTAAAAGTACTCAATGCAAAAACATCCTCACAGTTCTGTCAATCAACTTAGTGTTTAATCGTTTCTGCTCTACTTGTAGGCCTGTATATTGTTGGGTAGTTTCATTTATGTGCGTTTGTGTGCAAAAATCTTAATTTGTAAAGTAACTAAAGCTGTCAGAGGAATGTAGTGGAGTAAAAAGTACAATATTTCTCTCTGAAATGTAGCGGCGTAGAAAGCAGCATAAAAAGAGACTAAAGTACAAGTACCTCAAATTTGTTCTTATTAAGTACAGTACTTGAGTAATTGTTCTGAGTGACATTACCCCACTGCTCTGCTGCTGTTGCTACTATGGCCACTTCTACTACTACCAGGCTCACTGTGTGTCACTGGTAATTTAATTACCTTGGGAATTTGTCAAGGAGTTGCACCACTAAAGTACTCTAGGTGCATCGCACTTCCCCTAAATTGCATCCCCGGTTCCTCCACTTGCCTCCCTTCCTCGCGTCTTAGTCCATCCCACCAAGGAAGCACAGGAGGAGAGAGGAAACTAGGAAATGTGTTTTTAGACGGATGAGACGTCCTTTCCTCCGAAGCGTCACATGAATTCCTCAGCTGTACGGGCCAAGTTAGCAATGGCTGTCAGCTGCACGCTTCCAGGAAGGCTGCTGCTCTCGTGTATCCTCGCCCACAGCTCCTCGGAGAGGACAGGACAAAGAGGCTGTACAAAATGAAATGAAATGAAAAAGACCTTAAGGGAAGGAGGGCCAGAACAACTCCCAGTTCAACCGAGAAGCGAGGAGCTATCAAATAAGGGAAGTGAGATGCACTCAATGTCAGCCGCGTCCCGGATTATTACGTAATCTTGTGGCCCTGCGTCAAAATCTATTTCTAACACCTTTATTTTTGTTTTGTTTATGTAGTGCACACATGGTGCATTTTCCCAAATAAAGTTGTTTCATCAAATGACCTTAAACTAACGCACAGAACTCCTGAGGCCAGGTAGCCTCTGTGTACAGGAGTACTGGTTGGTTTCTGTGCAGCATATAAAGAAGCTGCCATCTATAGTAATGTACTTTAGGTGGACTTTGAGGCAACAAGGGCCCAGAAGTAGATTTTTGCCTTGAATAACATTACAGTCAGTAGC
This sequence comes from Zingel zingel, assembly GCA_023566125.1. Taxonomy (NCBI): domain Eukaryota; kingdom Metazoa; phylum Chordata; class Actinopteri; order Perciformes; family Percidae; genus Zingel; species Zingel zingel. The sequence continues at coordinate 202,176 of CM042333.1, forward strand.
ACAGTAAATAAAACAAAGCATAATGCCATGTTTTATTACTTTACCAGTCCGTAGCCGCTCAGGATAACAGAGTTTACTTTGTGTTGTTCAGGTTCCAGCAGCAGATGTGTTTGGACCACGCAGCGGTTCAGACCCCCTTCACCCGCCCAGCCTTTTCCACACTGAAGGACGCTGTCCGGCGCCTGCTGCCATACCACGCCTGCGCCGGTCACCTGCCCACTCAAGATGACTTCAATTTAGGTTTGTGAGCTCTGACTGATGACCGATAATGATTTATAAATACATTGATAAAGCCTTTTCCAAAAAACAAACCATCTGTTAAAAGAAAGTGACATCAGCTGGTAAAGTTCATAGTTGATTTAAAAAAAACACACACACACACACACACACACATACAGTACAATTTAGATATGGACATGCTTCAAGTAACTATTATAACAAGTGACACAGCATATATTTAGCTTTTAAATAAACCTGCCTCCTCTGATATATGATATAGTGTTACATCCCCAAAGTGGAAAAGAGGAATTTACGATATCTACAAAGACAAAAAAAAAGATATCTAAAGCTGGGGGGAACAGGACAAAGAGGCAGCACAATAAATTAAAAAGCCTAATAAACTCTTCCTCTAAAAAAAAACACCCAAACAAAAATCCTTACTAACGTACCTACAAAAAGATGTCAAAAAACCATCACAGTGGGGACAGCAACTAATAAACCTGGTGTTCTTTTAACAAAAGGAATATGTAAGGAAGAAAACACACATTTCTGTCACTCATGACGGACAAAGTTTTTATTATCTTCTTATCTAACGTGTTGGAGAAAAGCTGGTATTTTTGCTTGAAAAAAAAATGACTTGGGGTGTAATTTCATTTCATTAACAGTTGGTGATGTTTCTCTGCTCACAGTGGACCAGGAGTTTGACACTGTGTCCGGTTTCCTGCTGAAACGCACCAAGGACATGGTCAACAAATACAGGCAGCTACTGGTTAGAGAAGCCCAGGTAAGACAATCGGCTCTCTTCCTCTGCATCTGTTGAGAAAAGAACTGTTCAGCAAATGTGTGTGTGTGTGTGTGTGTGTGTGTGTGTGTGTGTGTGTATATGTGTGGATATGAACTGGTTTCTACAGCAGGAGAGTCCGTCAGCAGAGATGGTGATGCTGGAGCGTCTCTTCCTCCAGGCCGAGCGATGCGCTTTAGCAGAGGACAGACGGAGAGTCCGCAGAGACCCAGGTCAGTTACAACCATCGTCACCACCTAGATTATTTTGTGTGTGTGTGTGTGTGTGTGTGTGTGTGTGTGTGTGTGTGTGTGTGTGTGTACACACGTACATGTGGTGTTGTTTTTTTGTCAAGAAAAATTCCATTTCAAATCCCAAGACTGAGGCAGGAAAAGTGACTGACGACACTCCACCCAAATGATTTCTTACAAACTCATTTATCTGTGCCTCAGAGCGCGGCACTTAACCTCCATATTTGCTCCCAGGTGTGAATGTGTAATTAAGCTGTGTGAACGTGGAGCGGGGTCGTGCTGAGAGAGTCTGCATGATGATGAGAAAATTACATGCGAGAGGTTAAGTGCAAATTAAAGCAGGGTTGTTATGTTAATTAAACCAAAAAGTTGGAAAAAGTGGGAAGGAAGCTCTTGAAAACGGTGAAATGTTAGGCTTGCCTATTATTGCACTTCTGAAGAAATAAAAAGACAAAATATTATGCAAATCACAAGTGATATTTGTCGCGAGCTAAAAGAAAACCCCTTACATTTATGTATTTAATTTGCAGTGCACATTAATTGACATTGGTGCAAATGTGTTCATCCAACCGATGTTACATAGTCATGCTAATATAGCACATCAAAATAAGAGTTTTGTTGGAAAAATAGATGGGTAGACCGGAGCCCCACGTGGCCTACGCTCAGTCCTTGCCAGCGCCCTGGGTCGGACCCTTTGCTGCATGTCATCCCCCCCCCCCTCTCTCTTCCCCGTTTCCTGTCTCTCTTCAGCTGTTCTGAATAAAGGAAAAACCCTAAAATAGGCCTATATATATATATATATATATATATATATATATATATATATATATATATATAAAAAACACTGTCTGCACAACGTGGCTTTGTAATGATGACGGCTTAAAAACAAAACAAAATAAATGTTTGATCTTCTGCTCATTTTTCTTTACTCAAGAGTCATTCATGACGGCCTTGGCTACATCAGCGTCTTCCCCCCACGGTGCCCACTCCGCCACTCCGTCCCAGCTGTGCTCCTCTGGCAGCCCCTCCTCTTCCCCAGCCTGGACCAGACTGTCCGACCGGCCCCCGGGACTGAAGACATACCGCTCCAGCTGCCGCGGGGCTCTCAGGCTCACCATCAAGCAGGAGTCCGGCTCCCGTAAGGTGGTTCACAACTCGGCCTGCGACCCCGGACTCAAGAGGGACCACACGGGGCAGCTGACCAACGGCGGAGCTGTGAACCAACGCCACTCTCAGGCACCCAACGGAGCACCCCGGTGTCCTCAGCATGACGAGGAGATCTCCAACGGAGCTCTGCATTGTAACACTGCAGAGGAAGTCCCACAGACAGCGGCCATTTCCAAAATAAAAGCCCCAAGCCCTCTTTTTATGCCAGAGCCACAGGTCGGTTGCTTCGAGTTGCCTCCCAGAGATGTCAGTGCCCCGAAACTTAAATGCTACAGGTTGGATGCGTCACCTCGGCCGGAGCAGCGGTTAAGCCCGCCGCCTCCCCCTCCCCTCCAAGAGGACAACATGCTCAGTGAACATCTACAGAGTGCCATCGACAGCATCCTGGAGCTTCAGCGCCTGCAGGGCCCCTCTGCAGCCCCTACCAGGGCCACGTCAGGCCCTTCACTGGACCAGGCTGTCACCAGCATCCTGGAGGGACACCTGTGAGGTAAACTGCCCCAACAGACATCCACACAGATGCAGAAACATCTGTCAAAAGGAAGGTGTACTTGACTTCTTATCTGTTCCCAGAACTTAAAAAGATTTTGTTTCCTGGTTTCAGAGATTAATTTTAAGGAACCGATTGTTTGAAAGAAGAGGGAGGAGGGGGAAAAACAAAGAAGCACTATAAAGAGATTGCATACCAGACAACAGCACTATCTATAGTCCGATAGATGTTAGATACTTCATTTTGATGTACGTTTGTGAAGAAAAAAAAATCTATTTGAATAGGAGCTATATTGTTTCAGTGGTAGTTAAGTTATTCAGAGGTTTACGACACTGGTGTAACCTTCATCAGCATATAGTATATAAGTAATAGTGAGGATAACGACAAACGTGGAGTAGACTGAGATTATTCAATAGTTTTTTATACGATTTCTTTCAAAAATGTGAAGTTTCTTTTGCATAGTGCCAAGCTTCCAGGGTATTTATTTTGATAATGTGTGCCAATTGTGTTTTGCATTGAGAAAGGCAGCGAGAGTGTGTGTGTGTGTGTGTGTGTGTGTGTGTGTGTGTGTGTGTGTGTGTGTGTGTGTGTGTGTGACAAAGTGTGTGTGAAAACATTGCATCCTGTGACGGGGACAGTACACATAAGTCCCCGCAGGTTCCATCATCTCGGCTTATCGGATGAAACTCCAAAGAATTTGTGACTTGCTACATCCTGAATACACCAGCAAACGTCCACGTCGCTTCTTCTCCCACACTGGAGGCTGTCCTCCTTAAAAGCAGAAAGAAACCCGAGGGGAACGCAAAAGAAATTAGGCAGAGTCGTGTTTGGAGCCTTTGTTGTCAGACGAGAATGTTTTCTCTTACTTTATGTATCAACATGCGAGCAATAATGAGTTAGGGTTGTTAGGAGCAGTGGTGGTGCAGTGAGGAGGAGGGAGATCTTTGCCTGTCTCGCTTATCGCCCGGGAAGATTGTTTTTGCAGGATCTGAGAGATGCTTGCTTTGTCATCAAAGCCCGTGTAGTTTAGAAACTGTGTCACCAAACGGCATAAATGATCACGCAAATGTCCAGTTTGAGAAAGGAAAAAACGCCAAAACTGCAGTTGTTTTCCACGACAGACACTGTACAGCCTGTCTGCATCATCAAACAGCCTTTGACCAAAAAACTAGAGGAATCATCCGCTTCATACTTTCATTCAAACTTATTTATTTATTGGTTTGAAGCCCGCTTTACTGAGCCGAAGATTTGTTTTCACGCAGCCATTGTGGAGCACTATGATTTTTTTTTGCAGCATCTTATGTTAATGTGACAATCTTATTGGTCTGTGTGACGATGAATTCTGTTTATATGAAAATACGCGAGAGAGTTGAGGTCATTTGTAGCGGTTGTACGACTCTCCCCCATGAAACCTGTGCAAAATGTTCTTTGGAGATGGATTTTTACCTTAAAGGTCAAAATTCTAAAGCTGCAAAATGTCTTTCATTTTTTTGTGATATAAATTGAAAATGTGCTTCAAAATTTAGCTTCTGAAGATACCGTTAGTGGTCAAGGTTTGACTTGCGAAATTGGAAGTGTTTAGAATATGCCTTATTGTTAAATCAGTGTACCTTTTTAAGGAAATGGAATCTGCAAAGAAAAAGATAATTAATGTGATGTTTAAATAATGTAACATCTGGTGTTCTGAATGTGAACGTAACCCATCCCTTCAAAAAGAAAGAAAGAAAGAAAGAAAGAAAGAAAGAAAGAAAAAACTTCAGAGATTTGGGGTTAAATCAAACAGGCCTTCTCATTTCTTTGAATTGCATTGTCATTTTTTTATATGTAAAATTGTCTTTTGTTGGAATTAACAAAAGGAGTTATAATATGCAGTAATTTAGTGTTGAAATCCTCTGCAGTAGTTTGGGTGGACACACACTAGAAGACTCATAAAGGACTAGTTTGATAGTTTGGAAATGACGTATTAAGTATGGCACCACTCTCATGTCCGTATGCAAATACAAAGTAATCTGCTAGTTAGCTTAGCATAAAGACTGGAAACGGGGGCAAACGGCTAGCCTGGCTCTATCCAAAGGTAACAAAATCTGCCTACCAGCACCTCTAATCCTAATTAACAATTATGTTCCCAATTATTTCTTAACTGGAAGAAGTTACTTCCTTGAAGAGGCTAAAATCAATACTGCATGTTTAACGTATCGATTGTCGCAATTGTAATGATGGCAACCGCGCGGTGACAACAGGACTGGAGAAAATAACATACTTTGGTTTTTGTACTTTTGGTTTTAAACAAAAGTGAGCTGGGGGGGGGGGGGGTTACCTTTCGAATGAGGCTAGCTGTTTCCCATTGTTATGCTAAGCTAACAACTGGCGGTAACTTTACTTACGCTTCACGTTAAATGGACAAACATAAAGGCGTTATCAATCTCTTGCCTGACTATCGGCAAAGCTAATTAGCTAAAATTGTCTATTTCTTTAACTAAATGTGTCCCATAATCCCAGAAGATGAAATCTTCACGTGCGTTTCCACCCTCAGAGGTTTCACTGTAATGCAGTAAAGATGTCAGTGTCTTTCACAAGACAGGATTGCACTCCTTGTCACTTAGTTATTTAAAAAAAAAGAAAAAAAAAAAAAAGGGGAATTCCAGCTAAATGTTTTTATTTTTCATCAAGTATTTCCCACCGTTTGCCCACATTTCTCCTCTTTAAAAGACACTCAAGAAGGAAAATAAATTCCCCAAATGGAATCCCCTTCAATGAAGCAGCCTCATGTGCCATTGTTATTGTTGCATTATGCCTGCAGTGTCAAACACTGACCATTAGAAATGTGCTTAGTTTTGTCTGCATTTTAGGACAAAGGGATTACATCTGCATGTTGAGCCATTTTGCTATTTAAGGGTTTTTTTCTGACTGAACTATGAAACCAGGGGAGTTCATAACTCTACACTAATTCAACTTCAGATACAAACATTTGACTGACAGATTGTTCTGATGCCAAAATCAAGAGGCCTTAATTCAGCAAAACTAGATTGTAAAAAAAAAAAAAAAAAGTCATTCCGACAAAAAAAAAAAAAAAATCCAACTATAGACTCATTTGACCTGAAAGTCACGAGTGATTCATATATGAAATGTTAAGAAAACCACTTTTGTACTCATTTTTTACAGACTATTTATTAAACTGTGATTTTGTAAGAAATAAAAAAAACAAAGTGAATGTGGTTGTGTCTTTTAACTGAAGATGTGTGATCATTAATAAGTCACAGAAGATTAGTACAAACATAACTTTTATTTTTTGTATCATTCACAATTTAGGAAAACAAACAGCTTCAGGGCTTACATCCAGAAAAATATGATTAAAGACAAAGCAGCTGTATTGGAAATAAATTTATCACACTCAAAAGATCTGCTTCACAAAGGGTAGGGGGGGGTTTAGTTAAAGTAATTTTCTAAATCACATTAGAGTTGGCACCTTTTCTTCACTGTGCAGTTTGGATTGTGTAAAACGACGTCGTGGTGAAACTGCTGTAAACTGAAATGAGGTCATGTCCCGCTGCTGCGACAAGTCTCCCGTCAGGTTTGGGGATTAAGAGGCCCATTAAAACATGAGCCAGGAAGATGTCCCAACCAGCAGGAGGATCAACAGCAGGACATAAACATCAGGAGTTTAAATGACCAACTAAACCAGCCAACTTTATTGTGGTTAGCGTTAGTCTCCCCCTGCTTAAAAAAACAAAACCACAAACTGAGATGGAACACATTCAGGCCCCAAATGCACCTCAAGACCAAAAATCATCTTTTCAAAAAAACAGGGGAAAGATGGAATTTGATTTAAAAAGATGCTTCTGGGAAACTTTCATCTATTGACTTAAAACAGACAATAGACTGAAAACAAAAGCAGGGTGGAGCACCAAATAATTTAAGGTCATATTAAAATGACCCTCTCTGCAAAGCAATTAGTTTATTCTGCGACTGATAGCTGCTAACCTGCAGGGGGAATGGGGGGGGGGGGGGGGGGGGTTTCCATTTAGAGGACATTAAGAGCAGGCTGCAGCTTCTTCTAAAAATCAGTTAAACGTCAATTTTTTTTACTTAGTCATAAATAATTATACATTTTTCATAATAAAAAACAAGTGTCCATATGCAATCGCATGACGTTGTAGCGTTAGTGTTTTTCGGATTCAGTGCTGGAATTCTTTCCAATAGTGGAGTCTTGAACTGCTTACAGTTCCATTTAGTTCATTCAGGAGCTAGGTGGCAACCTAGCAGCATCTTACTGGCACTGGAAATTAAGTGAAATGTTGTCCAATGGCGCGCACACAGAGACACACACGTTCATTCATCCGCTCACTTAAAAAAAAAAAAAAAAAAGCGTCCTGGCGTGTGAAGTTAACGGAGCAACCAGCAGACGAGACCATCTCCTGTCCTGGTCAGTAGCTGCTCGTGGTCAGTTGAGTTTGATGGGCAGGTCCTCTCCGTATTTGCGGATGAACTTGCTGTGGTTGTGGTCGATGGACCAGAGAGGAGGCAGGTGGCGAGGCTGCATGGTGGTGAGGAAGTGCTGCCTCCAGCGGCGCTCCAGGTCCATCAGGCCCCGCAGGCCCTGCTTGGCACTGGCTTGCACCACCTTCAGACCGTGAGCCACGTACGCCTCGTTGAAAATCCTTCAGAGGAGAGGGGAGCAGTCAGAGGGCAAGTGCCTGAAACGGCTCTTTAAAAAGACGGCATGCAATGTCATAGATGAACGCGACTATTAAAGCTTGACCAGTAAGCGGGCAGGGCCGAAATTGTCATCCAGTATTAGCTTAACAAAAAGTAATAAGACGTTGCGGTACAGAAATTTAAAAGATATTTCTGAGGTTTAGAACACATTATATCATCCAGTTTTTTTTCTCAAAATATCAATATTGGTATTTTCATAAATAAAATTATCCAGTATCGCACAGGCTTCACTCATTGCAGCCAACATATACTTTCAGTACAGTTGTAGCTTCTAACATATTGTTTATTTGAAGGTTATGAACAGCTAAATGTAACCGTAAACTACAGACTTGAGTTCATTAACAATACCAAGTTTAAAAAAACAAAAACAAAACAGAACCCACAAATGGCTGTGACGGCACAATCAGCCCCAGAAAAGTAAATAATCAAGGGACTTTAACACGAGCAATTCATTTGGTTTCCTTACTGATGTTGGTCTTATATTTATTATCCATTTTATTGTCTGAGTTTGAGCCCGTTTCACACATGTGGGTGCTACTGGTATACGTCTTAACTAACTTGGCTTTTATCTGTTCATGAGCCTCATGATGTACAGAGCAAAAAATTTTTGAGTGTAAATCTGTCAACTCACCTTGTCTCCAAATTGGCGGCGTGCTGCAGCGCCTCGACCGTCAGCTCCTGCTCCTCGTTCATGCCGATGAAACTCTTGATCACGGCCTGCAGCTCTTCCCGTCGCTGCTCCGGCAGCCCCACGGCGGTAAGCAGAGCCCGGGCCGCCGAACGCACGTGCCGGCGGTCCGAGTCCTCCAGCAGACGAACTCCCTCCTCGCAGCCCTGAGGGGCGGCAAACTCCTCAGCCAGATGCTGCTTCAGGAAGCCATCGTGCACGTTGGAGGCGGCATGGCAGCTGGTGCAGAGCAGCAGGATGTCATGGGAGTTGTGGTCCTTCATCTCAGTGGGAAAATGCCGCCTGTACTCATGTGGCACAATGTTTTTCCTGTGGGACCAAAAAGAAAAAAATTTACTTACGAAATATATTAATAATTAAATCAGACATGTAATGTAATTAAGTTCAATTGTATAATCGTCTCAGAAAACAGGACTCTTAGCATAACATTTAGTGCATTTTTAATAGTACTCTTGGCAACTGAAATTCTTGGTTCAAGGAAATTTAACACACCTAATGGGCCTTTCACTTTTTAAAATGTATTGTCTAATGTAGTCCTGAAATAACTTGATCAAGTTATGGATCAAGAAATGAAAAGCACTGGTTTAAGCATCTGAAATGTGAGAATTTGCTGCTTTTCTCTGTTTTCTATCACTGGAAATCTTTGCATTTGGACAAAAACTGATAAACAATGAAAATGATTAATTCCTAGTATAATATAGTATATAAAATACTGTAGTATTTTCCAAACCAAAGAAAAAAGAACTACCTCAAATTTAGATGAATTGAAGTTAAAAAAAAAACAAATGTAAGTAAATCATGTCAAACCTGATGTAGGAATCTTCCTTCCCGCAGACCACGCAGAGATTCTCCTTCGCAGTGAGATAATAGTCCTGCTGGGAGTCGGGACGTCCCGACGGCTCAAACAGCAGCCTCACTACAAAAGGCTCTTCACTCTGGAGCACTGGGTCAGAAGCAGAGATAAAAAGTCAATTATATCTTCAGAGATATACCGCAGACAATATCCTCAGTTAAACAATGGCGAGAGTAGAACTGAACACTGAATGAAGAGGGAGTCATTTAAAAAAAAAAAAAAAAAAAAAAAAAAAAAAAAAAAAAAAAGGGCAAAAAGTTGCATGTTGTAGCTTAAGCTGTGGTGGGCACTTCATTTTTGGTGTCGTTGGCCAAACATTCCATAATAACCTTTAACTTATTGGAATTCAAGTGGTCTGAGAGAAAACTAGACTTCTGCACCTCCTCTCGGCTCCGTTTCCAGGCTCTAGATAATCTAGCTGTGAAGGGATACTTTGGCCAATCTCGGAGAGAGAGCGAGAGCGATCCTATTGGCTGTTCTGCACATGTATTGCCGGCGTGACAGAGCGGAGAGGGAGAGCTGCAGGAAGAGATCTCACTCTACTTCAAATTCTGCCATTTTTTTTTTTTTTCCCCCCCCCCCATTCTACCCACTGCAGCTTTAAACTATCAAGATTTTCTGACACGTTTAATGTTTACACATTGGGAGTTATCCAGTGTACCTCCTATTCCTTTATCTAGGTACCATTTGGCTTTCTTCTTGTCACAGGTACACAGAGGCTGGCCATCTGGAGCATGGAGGAAGCAGTTATCATAGAGTGGAGACTTCCTGTAACAGAGAGAGAGGTTGTTGAACAAAATCCTCTATTGTATTTTTTTTTTTTTTTAAATCCTATAACAAACGTAATCATTTTATTGTAACCTTTATTAAAAAAATATCGTAAAGAAGAATTTGTAATTGGAATCTAGCATTTCCATCTCTATGCAGATCGTGTAGTCCATCCTCACCTGGCAGAATAGCCCACACCCAGCGGCTTCCTCTTGTTATTCCTTCGAGGGTCTGGGACTTGCTGATCTCCAGACTCCGGGCTTTCATAAGTGGGCGTTTTCCGCATTTTCCGCTTCCTTTCTCCGTCAGAGGCCCCGTCGTCTCCGTCTCCTCTGCTCCTAAAGGGCACGTCCACCAGGCCCTGGCAGCGGGCAACCAACTCGGGGTAAGAGCTCCCGCTGGAAGATTCGGGACCGGCTTCAGAGTGAAGGCAGAGGAGATGGAGGAAGAGGGCGATGGAAACTTGGGCATCTCTGGCAGCATAAGTCATCTACAGTGAACAGATGAAAACAGGAACATTATCACGGTGGGTGGAGCCGCTGAGAAAAACGTGGGACTGTCCCAGATAATTTCACAATCCTATAGGTTTTTGAAATATGCAATTTTTTAAACTTAATTCAACTAACTTTAAAAAAATAAAAATAAAAAATAAATCATGTCTTTTTCTGTTGTACTGATGATTCATTCAGGAGTAGGGCTGGTATCATTCAAACATTTTCAATACCAGTATTGAGACCAATACCGGGAATTTTATTTGATTCCTAAACAGTACTTTTTTTCGATACCAATTTACATTTAATTACATTGTGGCAAATTATTTTTATTAATCTTTCAGCTCCTACTACATGAGCCTCATCTCTGTGTGTAACGTAGAGTTTTTCCTGCCTGCCTCTGTAACGTTTACTCCTTTATTGAAATTGGGTATTGAATGACGAGGCATTTTTCGATACTTTAGAGGCAATTCGGTCGGTGCCTAAAACGTATTGAATTCGGTACCCAGCCCTAACCAGGAGTTTCATTCCCATCCAAGCCGTGGAAGTACGTCAACTGTCATCACCCAACGTTGTCTATGGAGAAAATTAAGGATTTCTGAAACCACCCTAAACAGCTCCTGACTTGACAACGCTATATTTTCTCAAATAGCAGATGTATTCACTAAAAGCAAAGAGTGTGAAAAGCGAGAAATGTGAAAAATGTGGAGCGATCTGTAATACAATGAATCACCACCTGCTGCAGCGTCAGCTGATCTGCCTCCCAGTCACTGCAGCGCAGCTCCAGGGACTTATTTAGGGATATATTCAAGAGATCTTCAGCCAAAGACTTCAGACTCAGGCCATTGTTCACTTTAGCTTGCCTGAAAATGGATACAGAATGTAAGAGGATCATTTGTATTTTACATACATATTACAATGGGACAAACAAGAGGAAAAAGTATCCTGCTTTCTAAGAACAAACAGCAACAACCAAACTGTACCTTTGTCTTAAGGCAAGGTAGCGCAGGTCAACTGTACACGTCAGCGACAACCCGTAGTCACGCGTCAGTCGCTTGCCATCTTCATAGCAACCGACGCCAACTTTCAAAATGTGTGGGTCTCGGAGGACTTCCATTAGGCTGAGAGGAAACGGCTGCTGGCCACTGCGAAACGCCAGCAGCCTCACCAGGACACAGAGACCTGAGTATGTGGCCATCTGTAGCAGGGAGACCGCAGAGGTTCGACCTTTCACAGACACCTGCAACAGGAAACAGCAGCCAGGTCAGACAAAACCATGAGCAATTTGAAAAGCTATAGGAGGATCTTTAAATGAAAACTCCACCCTTCTGATTATCTGACACTAGTATAGATCTGCAAATTGGATGTTAAACGCATTTTATATATTTAGAATAAGCTTTGCGCACAAGGCACTGATTTACTTTTGAGTGAATTGCTTTCTGCTCTATAAGACTGTCACTGTTATGACTCCTGTTCTAATCAGGGTTTTTATTAAATAGTTTTAGTTCAAAAAAGGGGTGACTGATGTTGATTCTGACATCTAAAACCAAAGCAAGAAAAGGGCTGGCGTTTTAGATAATAGAACAGATCTGACTTTCTATAGTGCTCAACGGCTGAATCATTCAGGGTGGATTTTTCCTCCTCATAATATATATATATATATATATATATATATATATATATATATATATATATATATATATATATATATATATATATATATATATATATATATATATATATATACACATGCAAAAGGTTTTTCCTTACGCCTTTGGTCTTTACCCATTCACAGTCGAGCCCCAGCACAGGGAAGACTGACAGCTCTTTTTGCATCAGTGGCCACAGCTGCTGCCATTCCTCTTCAGAGCTCACCATCACTGGTTTCACTCCCAGCAGCTGTTCAGAAGAGGGCATCTGTACAGGAGGAGGCAGTTGTGTAGTCTGACACTCCACAGCCTTAAACTCCTTTTCCAGCACACATGGTGGTTTGGTGTATTGATACTCCACAGCTGTAAAATCCTTTTCAACAGGACATGGAGATTCCACAGGATCAGCCACCTTCTGGTTGGAAGGTAGCCTCTTCCTTTTTGTTCGGTAAACTTGCCATATGAGCAGCCCTCCTAAGGTTGCCCCTAGTACTGTTGTTATGACAGCAGTTAAATACCCCCGATGAGACATGGTGATGTGTAGTGATCCACAGCTGGCTGAAAAATGCAAACCTAGAGCCAAAAAGCACACAAGCCCAGTTGGTCCTCAGTGGCTGGATCTACATGTCCGAAACAGCGCATTTGTTAATAAAAAGGAGAGTGATGTTTTACCTTTCTTTAGCGTCAGTGAGATCCCACGTAAACTTGGCTCAGTTTCTGTGATCTGGACAGGCACTGCATCTCTCTGGAACAAGGCCACACCAAAAGTCCCCCATTCATAAACAGAGTTTAAAAAGGAACAATATAACCAGTAGTACATTGCATACAAGGGGTGATGACGACGACATCAGTATAACCAGAATAAATAATCAATTATAAATTATCTGCAAGTCTCTGTACAGTCACTGGTTCAAGGCCTGGATGGCCTGAGGGAAGAAACTCATCCTCTCTGTAGTAACATTAAAGCTGTATCTATGTTCTGGGGATCAATATTACCTTTGATATTACCCAACTGCAAAACTTGTTAGTATTGGCCAGCGCACTATTTTAAACTCTAATGCCATCCTCATCCACAAGTTATGATATAGAAGCCTGGACTTCACCTTAAATCATAGCGGTGTGGATATTTCAGCTATATTGCCACTTCAAGCTTAGTTTTTGTTTAAAAAAAAAAAAAAAAAAAACCTTTATTGCATAAATCATTTTGATAGCCCAAAGATAGTACATTTATTGATACGCTCTGACAACTGATATTTCTATGTAGCCAAGCTGTGTCCCTAATATTCTGTAACGTTAGAGGATTAATTACATACGAGACAGACTTAACGTTATACACTAGCTACAGTTTTTGCTATCAAAATATGTGACCCTATCAAACACTATGGGGGCATCATGTTTGGCAACAGCTAACAAAGTAAAGTATGTCATAAAGTAAAATATAATGGAGTGGCAAAATTGGTATTCCTAATTAGGTCACAGAACTGAATGGATCACAGAATTCCGTGCAACACCGGCAGGTCTAGTTGTGTCACGTTAGCTAATTAGTTAACTGGCTTGCTAATGGTCGTTTAGCCCGACCCATCTGCGTGATGCCAATTTACAAGCTAAACATGTACAGCAGCGTTTGTTTAACCGAGTACTTAGCTGCTACATGACGGAGCGGTAGGGTTCACGCGAGTTCATCAGTTCATACAGCTCCAGCACCGAGCTCCAGTGCGTGCTGTCACTCGAACTTTGAAGTGAACGTTTCACAGCTAGCTAGCAGCACAAATTCTGCTAGCGTTGACCGATAGCTGTTGCACAACGGCGTCAAAAACTAAACCGGGTTTCAACTCAAATGGAAACTAGTTTTAAGGCAAGACTAACGGACATTAGTTTCTGACATTTTTTTTCTGGTTCGCTATTCTCGTTAAGGCAAAGTTAAACCAACGTTAGGCTGGTTAGCCACTATAGCCAGCCGGTTAACTTGCTAGCTCGTTAACTGCGACTTGTGCAGTCCTGCGTCTTTGGGCTGACTCGTTATCATAACGTTACTGCATAACAGCAGAGCAATACTTCTGTGTACTAACATATGAAGTTTGAGTCTTACCTTTACGTTTCTAACGCTAGTTTAACACACACGTACTCTTGCTTTTATTTAATGAACGGATACAGGTCTTCCGGGCTGTATTTATAACGACGCTACTGCTGCACCGGAACGCGGCTCTCCAATCAGCGCCACCTGCTGGAAGGATGGAATAACAACAGAAACGACCAATTCAACATAATCACTTCTGCAATCTGCATCCACACAATAGGCCATGTGTTCACTGGTAGAGTTGCAGCATGTTTTTATAATGTCATTTATCTTAAAATGGTCTCATATGGGGCGACCTCTAGCTCACCCAGTGCATGTTGCTCCTCCCTCTCTTGTCTTAAAGCTGCCCTGTCAATACAGGCCATAAAAGCCCTCCCAAAAAAAAGGTCTAACATAAATGCATCCTTCATGCTTTGTGCAAAGAATTTGCAGTTACTGTATGTCAACAGTCCACTCAGTTTTAACATCTCTTGGACGCTGATTCTCATTCTTTTCCTTGATATTCATACGTTAAGCATATTATGCATGTGCTTGTACTAGGGATGCAACATTCTTTTTATTATGGATTATTAGCCCAATTATTTTCTCAATTAACATTTAGTTTCCCAGAGTCCAAGGTAGCACATTGAACTGCTAAAAAATGTGTAAAAACCAAAAGATATTACATTTACAATCATATAAATCACACCTTAGAAGCTGGAACCAGTGGATGTTTGTCATCTTTGTTTGATAAATATATAAAAATATTTTTAATTGACTAATCATTTAAGCAATAGCTTGTACCCAAATGACTAGCACCTGTTTAATGATCAATGTGAATGTATTCAAAACATGACAGTATTCACTCAAGAACACAGACTACTTTTTCCTTTACCACCATCAATTTATTCAATCTTTTGACTTCAATATTTCTTCAGAGAAGTGGAATAAAGTAATGAAATAATTACAAAATGGAAAAATAGATCAGATAATAGATCATATTCACATGTTTGATTTAAAAAATAAAATAAAAACATGACATGAGAGAAATCAGACAGTGAGAGATGAAACCATTTTGATCTCCCAGTAGTTATTCTGCTGACCGTCAGAACCACAGCAGGCTAACGGAGGTCAGGGTAGGTCAGCACCACAACGGACTAACCTGTGAGGTCAAATCATCTACTTTAGTGCTTGTGCAAAATAAAAAAATTTAGAAATCAACTACTTAAAAAAAATAATATTAGAGGTGGAGAAACAATAGATGACACATCCTACTATGTTAAATAAAATAAAAAAACAAGGTCATTACCACACACAACAAAAGAATGACAATGAAGACAGAAGAAGTCAAATGTTAAGCACTGATGTGTACTAAACTATTAAAAACTGAGCACAGGTAAGAGAGGCAACCAGTTGGGCACCGCCACCATTGCTAGGTCCACATTGATTGTTGCTGCAATGATACCCTATTTACAGTGAGATGTTGTACATCCAATCACAGGATGCAACAGACGACAATAAAGAGATTTTTCTTCAAAAATAAAATGAAAACAAAACAAAAAAAGTAAAGTAAAGCAGCTGTCCCTTCAAAAAATCTCTTTACATCACATTAAAAATTAGCACTGCTGTAAGCTGTGTGTACAGTATAGATTCTTTATAGATATATATTCATGTATAATATATACGATCATTTCTTGTATACATGAACATCATCTTGTCTCATTGTAGCTAGCCTGTGCCTTTGGCACGATTACTTACAACTCTTCTGTTAGGTTCCAAAGCTATTTAAAATATACTTACTGCATAAAAATAAAGATTTTGGCATTTTTGTCTCACTTAATTCTTCTGATTGGGAAGTTATTAATGAGAACTTCTCATCTGGAAGCTGAGTTCTCTCAATGCTGCAGTTCCTCTGCCAGGGGAGGGAGGTCTCGTCCTGTCAAAAGGGAGCGCTGGGAGCAGGACCGAGGCCCAAGGCGGGCTGGGGACGGGAGGCACCACACCTGGGTGGGTGCATGGGGGCTGGGTGTGGCTCGGTGCAGATATTCCACAGGGTAATGATCACCTTGCGCTGCACAGCACAAAGAAAACAATACAGACAATGCTAATGAAATGCCTGGGGAGCTGCGCCCTCGTTAACAGCAACCTGTTTTATTTATTTTTTTCATCCCATCACTTCTGTGCAGAGTTCTGCTCCCTGTTGATTCACCCGTTGCTCTCCACTGTCTCCCAGTTCTTTTCGGTCCTGCTGAGCTTGTCCACTGAAACCGAGATGAAGAGAGGCAGGAGGACGTTCCCCTTTTCTTCTTTAGTCAATCATACATCTGCTCCCCCAACTAAAATGGCCTCCTTATTGTCCAGTACTTTCTGATCTGAAACACAGTCTTCAGAGCTGGATTTCAAAGGTCTTGTGCAGCTCAGTGGAGAAAGGATTTGTCGGGGAGGCCGTGGTGCGCTGGCGCGAGCGGCTCTCCAAAGCTGCCCACTGGGCCTCAAAGGCATCTTCCTGCGGCTGTGGGGGCGGGTGGGTGGCTGGGGAGGATGGAGCGAGTTGGGACGGAACAGCCCAACTGTCTGCCCCGTTAAAGGTCACACTACCGTTGGATGGCTGGAGGGGAGCGGGGTTCACTGCATTTAATTGTGGGTGTTTGATGAACGGGCTGATGTTGCCGATTGCCTGGGGATCGTGCTGCGGTGTCGTGGAGGCCGAGACGGGGAATGGCTGGGGTTGTGTGGCTGAGCCAAACACATTAGCCACCATCTGTGAAGGAGTGATGCCGACCACAGGCACGCTGGGCTGAGGGAACGGCAGCCCGTTGGGCATCGGGTAGGAGGCTGGAGCCTGAGAGTGGAAGGCCGGCTGGCGAGGGGGCAACATGGGCACGGCCGAGGGCAGAGAGGACACAAAGGCCACCGGGGGAACAGACGGCACAGGCATCGCCACAGGGGCAGTGAACGGCTGGGTGGGCGGCGGGGCTGCTGCCACGATGGGGTTAGGCTGCGGGACTCGGACAGACTTGGTGACTTCTTCTAGCCAGCGGTCTGCTTCTGATGGTGTGCGTTTGTGGGAGGACATGGATGGGGAGGATGTGGGGGGGACCACTATCACCGGAGTAGGGGATGACCAGTTACTTCCTGTTGGCAGAAAGTGCACAGAAAGGCAAAACAAAGTAAGTGAATACACATCAAACAAACATTGAATTGGGAGAACAACAGCAACAGTTCATCAGTATTTATTTCTGTCTAACTGATGAAGTTTAGGGTTGAAAGTTGCGAATAACAGTAAAGATTCATCCTCTCAGGTCATAGCTATTACTGGTTTAAAGGAATAGTTTGACATTTTTGGAAATAGGCTAGAGCTGGGCAATATATCGATATCAAGACATGAGACTAGATATCGTCTTAGATTTTGGATAACTTTTGATTCGTAATATGGCATAAGTATTGTCTTTTCCTGGTTTTAAAGGCTGCATTACAGTCAAGTTATGTCCTTTTCTGAACTTCCCAGACTGTTGTAACTGTTCTATTATTTGCCTTTACCCACTTAGTCATTATATCCACATTACTGATTATTATTTATCAAAAATCTCATTGTGTGAATACTGTATTTTGTGAAAGCACCAATAGTCAACACTACAATATCGTTGCGGTATCGATATCGAGGTATTTGGTCAAAAATATCGTGATATTTGATTTTCTCCATATCGCCCAGCCCTAAAATATGCTTATCGGCTTTCTGGTGAAAAAGATCGATACCACTCTCATATTTGTCTGTTAAATATAAGGCTATAGCCAGCAGCCGGTTATCTTAGCTTAGTTTAGCTTAACATAAAGATTGGAAATGGGGAACAGCTGATTTAGGAACGTCGGACGACAATTCATTTTTTTTATTATACAATGAAAGTATAGGAACTTATTATTGTATTGTCACCAACAACTTATTGACACCAGTCTATGATTGACACCAAGTTATTGGGTCCCCATCTTCAGGAACATGAAGCGAGAATGAGAGGACCTTCGACTTTTACAATAATTCAAAAGGTACATTGTAATGTTCATATCCCTTATTTTGCATTAGTAAACTCTTAGTGCACCCTGTGACATGCAAAATTGTCAATTTGGCCTCACTGAAGTGCTGCTTACCTGGCTGTGCTGAGGCCGGGGCCCCTGCTGGGGACTTAGCCCAGGGGTTAGTATCTCGAGCAGGCAGAGCAGGGGGCAGAACTGGGGGGTTAGCAGTAGCAGCAGCAGCAACAACAGAGAAGGCAGGAGCTGTGCCGTTCACTACAGCAGATAAGAGACGAAAGCTAGTACAAGCAAGCTTATGTGTCTGTGGCTGACGAGGACCGATCTTTTGTTAGACATGCACAATATGATCGTGCAGTTAATAAGTCTTAATAAGTGCAAATCACACATATAAAATAAATGTTACAATTCTAGTTAAAATATGAGCAGGCACACATTCTTTGACTACAAATTTAAACTGCAAGCAACACAATCTTCACTGGAAGTCTATTCATTTTCAACGGAGATGAATGACAGCAAAAATGTGGGCAATGAATAAGACTGTTGGCCAGAGAAGTTTGCCACAGATAACTTTTTTTTTTTTAATCTGCGGCGCAAAACCAATGTATTAGTGTGTGCTTCCTAATTACCTGACTGATTGTGGCAGTTTTGTCTAGCAAGTGCAAAACTGATAATATGTTTATTACAGTCATTCTAAGCTAATGTCTCTAAACTTATATTTTTGTAGATACAAGAAGCTAAAACCTGTTGCTATAATTGTTTGTCAGCAATTTCTAACTAGCACTGCAAACTATTTAATAAAACCTCATGACAGTAAATACCAGAGCAGCAAAAATATGCGATTTGTTTATTTAAAACGTTGTAGTTGAATCACACCACACACAGCTGTCCAGAACACAATAAGCCAGTGACTGAGTTCATCGCAGTGCGGATGGCCAGTTACACATGTTAGACATTAAGGGTTTAAGAAGAGGTTTAGCTGATGTTACCTGGTGCTACAGGAGACTGTGGGGATGAAGCGGGTTTGGGCATTGGTGCTGAGGAGAAGGGGTCCTCTGGGGGTCCACTGAACGCTGAGGCTATCTGAGTGCACAGCGAGCTGATGCTGTCATTTTCTCCTTCTACCTCAGGGACTGGAGGGCAAACGCCAGAGAAAAGTTAATCGAAGCAAATATAAAAACGCATAGAAGATAGGACAGAATTCATCTCTGAGATTGTCTTCATGTCATAGTTTTTCTTGTTTCTACAATAATGTATATTACTAATTCAACTCAAGAAGACGACTCGCAATATTTGTTAAAGGCAAAATGTGTGTCAAACCATTCTGAATTATGTATTGTGGTGCTGCAGAGATGTCTCAGCCTACACATCCTATCCTACAGACTACAGAAAACATCTCTGTTTGGTACAGATCCTCACAAAAATCACACTATAATAATTGTTTTATTTGAATATTTTTTCAATTAAAATAAGGACTATTGATACAAAAATGATCATTCCCTCCAATATCGTGAATTGTATAGCAATCACAATATCAGTCAAAATAATTTGATAATTTCCCTCATATCGTGCAGCCCTATTTTTTTGACAGTTGCGCATGAAGGTAATTAGCAGGTTGTGTAGAACAACAGAGGAGCTGAGGCCACGTACAGTTGGTCAGGAAACCAAACTCACCTGTATTCTTCATGGGAAAGTCGGACTTGCGCTGCATGGTGGAGGGCAGCTCGTTCATGCGCAGGGACATCTGTCGTTTGAAGGGAGAAGTCTTCTGACTGAGGGCCGGGAAGCCTCGGAAGGAGCCCTGCCTGGCCAGAGCCTCTGCCGGTGCATGTCTGCGTGGTATCACCTGGGGTCCCAGGGTGGACATAGAGAGAGGTGGGGAGGACGAGGGGGATGGGGAGCTTCCCGTCTGGTGTGCGGAGGAGTTTGTCACACTGGTGGCCCCGTTCCCAGCAACCTTCACATCGGTCTCTGCTATTAGACAAGGGCAACGTTCAAGCAATGAAGCCACAATGAACAAATGAAGCAATAACATTAGCTGGAAGTGGAAGTATAAATAAAGACAAATTTGAACTGGATAACCCGTTTCCCAGGTCAGGGAATAACGGTCTCTAGATGAGACTACTTATTAGGGGTGTTTCATCACAATACGATATTATATTGATTCTTAGGACAACAATACAATATTCATTGATATGAATGTCACAAACGATTTTGATTCGATTCAGGGGCCTGCGACCGATGAGATGATACTAGGGATGCAAATTATCGATTAATTCATTAATCATTAGTTGATTGACTTTAACGATCGATTAACGATTAACTGATAAGCGGCTTTTTTCCTGAGAATGTAAATTTCTCACGGTATCAATAGTGTCTTTAACATAAAAAGCTAAATATTGCTTATATACTGAATAAAAATGCATGTTATATTGCTCAGTTGATGTTTTATTGTACCAGTTGGGATACGGTACAGATAATGGCATTTATGTAGTTTAACAAAATAAATTATCACAGAAAATGAAAATACATAAAAAATAATTGTGCACTGGCTCACCTGTTGCATGTGAAACATTAAGCAACATAAAATGCATTTTAAATAGAAATCTAAACAATATGGGTAGGCTTAGCCTACACTATATTAAGCCTACATATAATAATCTGGTAAACTATCTGGAAACATTAGCAGCAACACTTAGAATCCCCCTTGGTCTGAGAAAGGTAACAGTAAGATTACTAGCCCTGAAAACTTCAAATATAGAACTGAACACAACTTAAAATCATTCCTGAGGAAGGTGACAGTACAATTAGAGGGTGTCCCTTAGAACAGTCAAATGAAGATATAGGCTACCTCTCCTGAAACAAAAACATTCCTGTCTCAATGTGTTTAGAATAGGCTCCTGACCTAGACCCCTATATTTTTGTTCAAGAAAATAAGCATATTAATATGGTCAGGAGTAAGACGTGTGCGCAGCCTGTTTACAGTGAGGCCAGCTGCTGAGAATACACGTTCAGATGGGACAGACGTGCCCGGTATGCACAGATATCGTCGTGCCACATTTGCCAACCTCGGAAATCTTCCTTCATTGACTTTCCACCATTCTGTGGGACTAGAATCAAGGAGTGGTGAGGGATCCTTCAGAAACATGTCCACTTCCCTTTCTATGTCATTGTTGCTGCTGGTGGTATAGTTTTCACCCAGTAGAAGAGTCATAGCAGAAGTGTGTCTCTGAAGTGCATCTCCCTGGACTGGCACATCATCTCCAGTGGTGGCTTCATTTGTTGATGTGGAGCCCACATGTTCTGCCATTGCCAGTTCAAGCAGTTTGGAATTAGCTGAGGTCCTGCTTGCAGGAATCAGAAATCCCAGGTGCTTATGCCGAGGGTCCAGCATCGTTGCTATCATTGGTGTTGTTGATGTGAGGTCTTCAGACTCAACCTGTTAAAATTAAATAAAAGGAGAAACTGTTTTATTTAATAAGGTTTGACATGACAAGGGTACAACTGCATAAAAACGCAGTTTACATTGTATCAATCAATATCAATATCTCTCTCTCTCTCTCTCTCTCTCTCTCTCCCTCACTCTCTCTCTCTCTCTCTCTGCATTTATCCCAATTAGTGAAACACACTCAGCACACAGTGAGGTGAAGCACACACACTAATCCCGACGCAGTGAGCTGCCTGCAACAACAGCGGCGCTCGGAGCAGTGAGGGGTTAGGTGCCTTGCTCAAGGGCACTTCAGCCGCTTTCTCGGCTGCCCCATGTTCAGTGATAAGTTATTCACCCCATAATCTGTTAATATATATATATATATATATATATATATATATATATATATATATATATATATATATATATATATATATATATATATATATATATATAGCTCAAATGAGATGTCAATTAAGAGTTTAATTAATTAATGACCATAGCTTACCTTCATCCGTTCACCCAAAGAAGTGCGCACTTTAGATTTGAATTCCGCCACTCTGCTGCTGTCTCCATCTGCCATCTTGAGATGCGTGTTGATCAGACTGAATGTGATGGGTACGTGTTGGATATGGATACTTCATTATCTGCAGACATGACAGTAGTTGCACATTGGAGAGCCTCCAGTGCTGGCGCCATGTCCTCCATCAGCTGCCAGAAGTCGTCTCTCAACTCCAGCGTCCTTGCATCTGTAAGCTTGGTTTCTGAGCGGTCTGATAGTACAGCACACACGGCCCATCGCTGTTCTACGAGTCTGCCAAACATTGCATGTACAGAGTTCCACCTGGTTTTACAGGACTGAATGAGCCGATGAGCTGGTAGCTGCATTTGTTTTTGTTTTGCTTCTACGCTTTCGTTGCTGGTGTGCTGTGGTTGAAGTGTTTGACCAACCTGCCAGCAGCTGCAATTACTCGGTTGACACCAGCAGCAGCGAATCCGTCGTTGACGGCCAGATTTAACGTATGTGCAAAGCAAGAAACTGATTTCCA
This sequence comes from Zingel zingel, assembly GCA_023566125.1. Classification (NCBI taxonomy): domain Eukaryota; kingdom Metazoa; phylum Chordata; class Actinopteri; order Perciformes; family Percidae; genus Zingel; species Zingel zingel. The sequence continues at coordinate 224,810 of CM042333.1, forward strand.
ACTGACTCGTGCGGGGTTGTTTGCTGAGACAATGTTCCGAGCGTTGTCGTGCACACAGGCTATTACACGCCTGGTGAGTCCCCATGACTCCACAGCCTGGTTGAGTTTGTCAGCTAAATTATCAGCTGTATGTCTCTCAGACAGGCTCTCCGTGAGAAGCACTGCTGACTTTACTGGCCAGTCGTTTCCAATGTAGTGGCAAGTGATTGTTATGTAGCTCTCTGTAGTCAGTGCCGTCCAACAATCCGTCGTCAGAGCCACATTAGCCGCGGCTAACTGTATTTTTAGCTCAGTCTTCTTGTTTTTGTAGCGTGCTTCCAAGTGGGTAGTAATGGTCGCTCGAGAAGGGATATTATATCCTGGCTCCATGTAGTGTAATAACTCCCGAAATCCCTCACCGTCAGTGGTGCTAATTGGCATCATATCTTTTTCGATCATGCCGCAAATCCTCTGAGTAATGCCCTCCGCTTTCCTGTGGTCACATAATCGCCTTCCCACCACAGCAGCGATTGTAGGTTGTGAAGGCGACAGACTTCCTCCCTGCAACATGGCTGCATGCAAGTTATGAAGGTGGTATCTTAGCGAACTCGTAGAGCTGCTGAACTTAAACGTAGTACCGCAGAGTTTACATTGGGCGTCTTTGTCATCATTAATTAATTTGAAATGCTCCCACACTCCACTCCGTTTTGACTGCCTCATGCTTGGTTTCTTTTTTGCCGCCTCAAGTTTGTGTCGGGTCTCTCGCCGCCCGCGAGAATCTCGTGTCACGTTCAATTAGGCCTACGTCCTGTGGAAAACGGTCTTAGATTGCAATGTTCAATTAGCCGACAATTAATTTAATCGAGTAAATTCTTATCGACAATTAATCGATAGTCGATTAACTGTTTACATCCCTAGATGATACCATAAGCCTATTTATATATTTACAAAAAGCGACTAAAATATGATTTGACAATTACATTACTAAGTTCTTCCAGAGATTCAAATTAAACCGTGTACATTCAGATAATGTGGAGTTCAACAGTGCACATTATCAGACCTGTTCCATGGACAGATAGTCAGGAAAGCTAATGCTATTCACTCCGACAGTTCCCACCTCTTTTTCTCTGAATTTCAGTTCTTGCCGTCTGGCTCCCGTCTAAGATGTCCACCTTTCAGGAGTAACAGGCGCAAGTACGCCTTTATACCTGCAGCTATTTCCCTCTTGAATATATATTGTGTCAACTTTGTAAGGCTGATAAGCACTTTTCCTACCCTGTGTAGGCTACCTTGACACTGCCAGCCATGCACCTTGTACTTGTATTTATTTGTTCTTGTACTGTTACGGTTCCAGTTTTTACTTTTGTTCAGGCTTACTCTAGTCGCCCCCAACCCAACCCTACTCATGACTGTGTGTATACCTTGTATGTATTTACAGTATGTGTCTTTTATGGGTTTATACTTGCTGCACACCCAATCGCCCTTCGGGGAAGCAAATAAAGTTGAAGTTACTAAGCTCTTCCAGCGATTCAAATTAAAAACAAACTACTCTTTTTAATAAAAACAATAAATATAAAGTGCATCTTAAAGATGACGATATGTCGATATCGATAATCTTGGCTCTTTGAGGATTGAATCGATATATCGATCCAGATCGATGTATCCTTACACCCCTACTACATATACAGACCTTTTTTAGCATCCTGTAGCTGCCTCATGACTTCCTCCCGCTCTGCCGCCTCTGTTGCCGTAGTAACACGAAATGAGCCCTCCCGGGTGAAAGTGGTTCTGTTGGCGTCAAAGGTTGCCGTGACCCCGCACTCCTTCTCCCGTTTCTGCTTTCGCTCCAGACAGGCGGCGAACGCACAGCCCACAGCATGACTGAGACGCTCTCCCTGAAAGACACAATGAAAACATGAATATAACACAAAGCTCCTAGCATAGCACTGATGTGTAGAAATTAAGGTTTGTCTTAATATAAAAACGGTATACACATCATTTAAATGACACAATACACAGAAGATTAATCTTAACATCATTGGCGGACAGAGGGATAGAAGAAGAACAACTAAAATTGTCAATAGAGAGATTTTAATCAAAAGAGTGAACAGCCTACGAACGTGTACTCCAACATTTGTAAATCATAATGTTCAATATTAACTATGTACATTTCAGTACAGGCAAGAAATCCAACACAAACAAAATCATCAGCAAACATAGCTTTCAAATTTATAGTAAATGATTCAAACAAGGATTTCCATGTTAAAAAAGGAGTAGGAAGAAGTTAAAAAAAATATTTCTAGTCCTAACCCCTTTTTCTATTTTTATACTTTATTTAAATACAAAACAATTGAATTCTTCACTAATGTATATATATGTATGTATATACACATACATACATACATACATACTGTATATACATACACGTACTTATACACATGCATACACACAGTGTTGGGGAGTAACGGAATACATGTACCGGCGTTACATATTCAGAATACAAATTATGAGTAACTGTATTCCGTTACAGTTACAATTTAAATAGTTGGTATTTAGAATACAGTTACATTGTTGAAATCAATGGATCACATGACGATACTTCTGTTTCACGAGTTTATTCACTCTCTGAATAAATTAAGGCAACTCCATGCATTTCCCAGAAGCCCCAATATGAAAACGAAAAAATGAGCTATTTGCGTGATCACTGATAGAGGTAGAGATGGAGTCGGAACCGGCACAACAGAGCCAGGGCAGGAATGTGTTTCTATCTTGGAAATTCAAACAGCATTTCACGTTAAAGAAAGAACAGGGAGAAAAAAGTATAACTGTGCAGTGCAGCCTCTGCTTGCAGCAACCAACCTCCTTTCAGCGTCCAAATTACGCCACCTCCAACCTGAAGAAGCATCTTAAAGTAAGTTTTTTTTTTTTTTTTTTTTTAAATTGGGGTAGTCGTCTGCTGTAGTTTTACTGGTCACCTTGCTATATTATAGTTGAAGTTCGACTTTACATTCTCCTAGTCTGATTTACTAGCCCTAGAGCCATTGAAAGACTGACTAGCTCCGTTTGACATGCTAGCTAACGGTAGCAAGACTGTGGTTAGATTTTTGTAGTATGCAGTTCGGGACTACAAATACAAAATCAATCAATCAATCAATCAATCAATCAATCAATCAATGTATCTATCTATCTATCCATCTATCTGCTTGTTCAGGTACACATTCAGCCAGTTGGAACAGAAGAACACACCAGAATAGGCCTGTTTAGTAAGCTGTATGTGATGGCATCATTCCTACACTTATAAAATGCAATTCAATGTGGAAGTAATCCAAGTATTCAGAATACGTTACTCAGATTGAGTAACGTAACGGAATAAGTTACAAATTACATTTTTGGGCATGTATTCTGTAATGGAATATGTTTTGAAAGTATCCTTCCCAACACTGCATACACATATACTAATGTGCAAACACACATACATACTTTTTTTTTCCTTTTCCAGCTATCCCCTTCCAGTGTCTATGTTTCATCTGTCAGTTAAATCAAACCGAATAATAACCCATCCAAACTAGACATAATATCTAAGCCCAAGAACAACGCCATCTTTATTGTAGTATGAGACTGAGATCTTACAGAGTCTTTAATGGCCATAAAACAATGGCAGATCCAACGTCGCGTGGTGCCGTCCCTGCAGATGTAAGAGAACGCCCTCTCAAAGTTACGGTCCGGAGCGCAGAACGACACCTTCTCTATTGTCTGGTCCAGAATCAGGTCCTGCAAAAGACATTTTTAATTCATTATTATGAGCTTAAAACCTATGGTCAATGTTAAGTGACACTCAGTCAAGTCAATTCATAATGTGGGCTGAATGACTGCATAGTGAACAGTACTTCAATAGGGTGACCTAGCTTCAAGAGTGCTCGAATAAGATTCAACTACTGTACTACCGGCTCCTGAAGTATTAGCACCAGACACTGCTCTCTGAAATAAAAACATGACGTCTCACTCAGGGAGAAATCCTGGAAAATCTTCTTAAACTTTATTTGTTATTACTTTCAAGAGAACTGAAGGAAACAAAATAAATAGAATAGCATAACATAACACAACAGACCAGGTACAGGATCCTGACTTTTAAACAGTATTTTCTCACATACTACAGAACATGGATTGCATGATTGTCTATCACTGTTTCAGAACAAACATGTGTTTAAAATACAATTTTAGACAATTTTCCTTGCTTGGCAGAGCTTGGCATCCACTCTCTTGGTGAATTAACATTGGTATAAAAAAAAAAATAAAAAAAAAACTATTTCTTAATTATTTTTATATTCAAAACAGATTTGAATTTCTTTTCACTGTGTGTGGTCACCTGCCTAGTCTTGTTAGCAGGGGGGGTAAGAGTAACTTTTTTTTTTCCAACCTATTTTCCTATGTTTTTGTGTCTAAGTGACTAATGGGAACAACAATCTGTGAAATTGGTCCAGTATTTAGCAAGAGCGCTGCAGTCAGCAGCCAGCGAAACAAGCTACAATGTAAGTTAATGGGACAATTGTGCAGCTTCTATTTACCTTCACAAAAGTGCTTGTTTTGCCACTGACAGACTCAGATTATAATTCTAAGTGTCTGACAACATTATGGAAAGGATTTCTAAGGAGGTCGACCTTTCTGTTAAAGAATAAGATCCCTTTTTTAAACATAAAAACATCTGCGAAACTGTGTTCGTTAAAGCCACTAGACTCCATGTAAATAAACAGTGATTTTAGCATCGTAAAATACACTTCATTCGACAGATACAAAATAAAACTTTTTTTTTTTTTTTTAAAAAAAAGCCGTTTTGGGTCGTCATTCTACTTTTCCAACAATCATAACTCTAGTTTTGGTTGAACTGAACACATAGTTTACAGATTTACATGTGAAAATATGTTGGCTCTATAAACGCTAAAAGTATTGTTTTTTTTAAGAGAGTCTGGTGGGTTTAGCGCTAGCGACCTCAGAGCATTTTCTGGTTAAACAAAAAGGTCTTAAAGAAGTTATAAAAAGGTCTATCTCTGTAGGGATAATTTCCATAATGTTGTCTTATAAGAACAACCTGAGCCTGTCAGTGGCAAAAACTAGGGCTGCACAATTAATCGCAATTTTATCAAAATCGCAATATGAACTAGTAAAAATATCCAAATCGTAGGGGGGTGCAATACAAAATATGTGTCAAACCATTCTAAAATAAAGTATTGTGGTGCTGCAGAGACGTCCCAGCCTACAAATCGTATCCTACAGACTTTATATATATATATATATATATATATATATATACAGTGAGGAAAATAAGTATTTGAACACCCTGCTATTTTGCAGGTTCTCCCACTTGGAAATCATGGAGGGGTCTGAAATTGTCATCGTAGGTGCATGTCCACTGTGAGAGACATAATCTAAAAACAAAAATCCAGAAATCACAATGTATGATTTTTTAACTATTTATTTGTATGATACAGCTGCAAATAAGTATTTGAACACCTGAGAAAATCAATGTTAATATTTGGTACAGTAGCCTTTGTTTGCAATTACAGAGGTCAAACGTTTCCTGTAGTTTTTCACCAGGTTTGCACACACTGCAGGAGGGAGTTTGAGCTCCCTCCAAAGATTCTCTATTGGGTTTAGGTCTGGAGACTGGCTAGGCCACGCCAGAACCTTGATATGCTTCTTACAGAGCCACTCCTTGGTTATCCTGGCTGTGTGCTTCGGGTCATTGTCATGTTGGAAGACCCAGCCTCGACCCATCTTCAATGCTCTAACTGAGGGAAGGAGGTTGTTCCCCAAAATCTCGCAATACATGGCCCCGGTCATCCTCTCCTTAATACAGTGCAGTCGCCCTGTCCCATGTGCAGAAAAACACCCCCAAAGCATGATGCTACCACCCCCATGCTTCACAGTAGGGATGGTGTTCTTGGGATGGTACTCATCATTCTTCTTCCTCCAAACACGGTTAGTGGAATTATGACCAAAAAGTTCTATTTTGGTCTCATCTGACCACATGACTTTCTCCCATGACTCCTCTGGATCATCCAAATGGTCATTGGCAAACTTAAGACAGGCCTTGACATGTGCTGGTTTAAGCAGGGGAACCTTCCGTGCCATGCATGATTTCAAACCATGATGTCTTAGTGTATTACCAACAGTAACCTTGGAAACGGTGGTCCCAGCTCTTTTCAGGTCATTGACCAGCTCCTCCCGTGTAGTCCTGGGCTGATTTCTCACCTTTCTTAGGATCATTGAGACCCCACGAGGTGAGATCTTGCATGGAGCCCCAGTCCGAGGGAGATTGACAGTCATGTTTAGCTTCTTCCATTTTCTAATGTTTTCTCCAACAGTGGACCTTTTTTCACCAAGCTGCTTGGCAATTTCCCCGTAGCCCTTTCCAGCCTTGTGGAGGTGTACAATTTTGTCTCTAGTGTCTTTGGACAGCTCTTTGGTCTTGGCCATGTTAGTAGTTGGATTCTTACTGATTGTATGGGTTGGACATGTGTCTTTATGCAGCCAACGACCTCAAACAGGTACATCTAATTTAGGATAATAAATGGAGTGGAGGTGGACATTTTAAAGGCAGACTAACAGGTCTTTGAGGGTCAGAATTCTAGCTGATAGACAGGTGTTCAAATACTTATTTGCAGCTGTATCATACAAATAAATAGTTAAAAAATCATACATTGTGATTTCTGGATTTTTGTTTTTAGATTATGTCTCTCACAGTGGACATGCACCTACGATGACAATTTCAGACCCCTCCATGATTTCCAAGTGGGAGAACTTGCAAAATAGCAGGGTGTTCAAATACTTATTTTCCTCACTGTATATATATATATATATATATATATATATATATATATATATATATATAGAGAGAGAGAGAGAGAGAGAGAGAGAAGAATGATACAAAAATGATCATTCCCTCCAATATCGTGAATCATATCGCAATCGCAATATCAGTCAAAATAATCGCAATTAGACATTTTCCTAATTTCGTACAGCCCTAGCAAAAACAGCACTTTCAGTGGACGAAATAGATGATGCACATTTGCCCTATAGGGTTACATTGCAGCCCAGTCTGCGGCTGCTGACCAATTTCAAAGATTGTTGTTCCCATCAGTCACTTACACACAAAAACAGAAAAAAAACAGATTACGAAATAAACATAAGAAAGAAGAGAAAATTGTTTCTATTTCAGAACCTACAGCTGTCATGATATGTTAAGTTAGCCTCACAGAAAGCATGAAAACTGGTTTGATGTAGTACCAGAGTCTTCCAGCAGGTGTCAATGCTACCTTGACTGTTAACTCTACTCACGTCTACTCCTGCAGGTGCACTGAGTACACATTTCCAGAGAGGGCCTCTTGGAGGTCACTTTACCAGGTATGGCAGCTTCACTGCTATTATCAGCTGCTGGAGCTCAGCAACTTCCACCTTTAAAGCTACTAAAGCCACGTGTACTTCCTCTGGCAGTTCTTTCTTTTTGATCAAGGTTTTCTGAGCCTGTGATAGAAGACTGTAGAGATGTATTACCTTTGTTTTGTCGTCTACAACACGAAGACCATCTGCCGACACCCACAACACAGCGCGCACTGGCTTCTTCCCAGCCTGCAAACAAAACAACAAGGACAGGCACGACTAAGAAATGAGATAACTTTTAGTCTCTCCACGGCCCAATAAAATGACTTCCCTTTGTACCATTCCTTGGTACCAAAACATAAAATTTCAGTCGACACACACACACACACACACACACACACACACACACACACACACACACACACACACACACACACACACACACACACACACACACACACACACACACACACACACACACACACACACACACACACACACACACACACACACCTGTAGATAAAGAGAAAGCACCAGGTAAGAGGAAAAAAAAGAAGTCAGGAGTTGTTTTTCTGAGTGCCCAAATCTTAAAAGAAACAAGAAGGTTGGTATGATAATTGGTGCACTGATGCAGTCCACAGTGGTGGTTAGAATAACAACAGTAAATGATGTGCGTGTGCGCATAAAAAGTAAACGTTCATTCACACAATTCATTGTTCCATTCTTGGTTCATTGAAGAAGGCTTGAAGGGAGAGAAGGCCTGTTAATACAAAAAAAAAAAACCACACAAAAAAGTGCCCGTCCCAGCCTAAACCACCCCACCTGCTCAAAGACACATGCATCATTGTGTTTGCCTCTCTTCAGTCAGACCCCCCCGTGTACGAGTGTGTGGTTCTTCCAGCTTTCACATGTGATTAAAGGGGGTGAAGTGTTACATGAAGAGGAAGACAAATAATAACAATGCTTATAATTAAGAGAGACACTCAGACACACAACGCAACAACTTACTTTTGCAAAGAATCCCTTGAAGAATTTCCTGTCCTGGAAGTGGATGTGGTAAAAAGGGAGGGTGGGTGAGAGGGACAGAGGAGACGGGGGGAGGAACAAGGCATGAAAATGTTACCTAGGACGTCTACAAAATTGTCTGGAGCCCACAGGAGGGGATTTCATTTTGAGGGGTTTTCTTTGGTGGAGGTGAAGCTGGGTTATGAGTGAGTGAGTGAGTGAGTGAGTGAGTGAGTGAGTGAGTGAGTGAGTGAGGCAATGGATCAAGTAGCTCCACATGATTCTATTCTGATGGAGGTTTTGATGGGTGATACTGTGATTGGTATTGGTTGGGTCCGAAATTCCATACTAACATGCTATTTAGTAGGCTGTGTAAGTGTGGAAGATTTTTTTTAGTATGTCCGAAATCTTAGTATGAAACTAATAAATAATAAAAAGTAAAAGTTCGTGAATTGCATACTATTTTATTATTCCAGTGAAATAATAAAGCATGCAACCACTGAACACTACGCCGGCATTAAGTACCCCACAATGCAATGCGGCAGTAACGACAACGTTCATAACAGATAAACAAGTGAAAGGCAGCTCTGTAACTTCAATAGCGCTTTTGTTAACGTTTCTACATATTTTAAATCTGTGATTTTGTCACCTGCGACTGTTGGTCTAGTTATTTTCCTTTTCCAGTAATTTAAGCATTATCTGGCGATGCCGCTAAAGCTGAGGTCGGCAGGGATTACCATGGTTAGGCGTCTTCAATTGCAAGGAGGCTCTCAGGACGTTTAAAAATTACAGCTTAGTGCGTCCCAAAAGATACACACTACTGTTTATTTACACAATAGTATGGTGAACGGTAATATACATATTGAGTATGTAGTGCAGAGTATGCAATTTCGGACGCAACCATTGTCTTTATGATGATAACGGTTAGTACTACACCACACTGGAAGCCAGTGAACCTCCCGACAGCAGGAAGTGACACCCCTAGGCTATTTTCAATTTAAATAAACATGACAGCATTCTAAGCTGCCTGGACAGGGGCGATAAAGACGGCAGATCTTCCGGTGTAGGTCTGTGAGAGTATGTGGAGGAGATAATCCCAAATCAAATATTATTCTTCCTCCTCTGATTCCTAGACCGAGACATGGTCCTTCCATGGTTGTTCAGCAGACAGAACCAGATTCACACAGACGGCAGTGAGACGCCTGAGTCAAGCCTTTGACTATTCACAGGTCAGCCAGTGTCAAGGGTCAAGTTTAGGCCGCCATGACCACATAAAAAAACTACAAACCACCAGACCGGGCCTAGTCTTAATCCTACCTTCTTTCCCCTGCTCCCTGAGAGTTCCTCTCCTCCCCATAAGCTGTGAAAAAGAGTGCCACTCTACTCCTGTTACACAGCCATGGTGGAGATGGCACTCCGAGCACCATGTTAACGCATGATTTAACGTGTTAACCAGCACCGGAGATTCATTTGGAATGAGCTAAGCGCTTGTTAGTGTTAGTGTGTGTGTGTGTGTGTGTGTGTGTGTGTGTGTGTGTGTGTGTGTGTGTGTGTGTGTGTGTGTGTGTGTGTGTGTGTGTGTGTGTGTGTGTGTATATGAGTGTTTGTTAGAAACACACAGACATGCAGATGGTGGTAGAGCCTGCACAGCTAGTATTAGTAAGCTACGGTTAGTGGAGAGAAGTCTCTATAGGGTTGAGCTAGAATGGGAGGGCAGTGTAGGGGAAGGGATTTGAAGGGATTTCTCTGCAACACCACAATAAAAACCTGCTTAAAAAGACAACAACAACAAAATAACACAGACAAAAAGGTAATACAATATTCAGGTATTCAATGTGTGAACTGGGATGAAACTACAGTAGGGGAAAAGCTTGTTTTGGGCAGAAAGGATAGCTGAGTTTTGAAAGATCAAGGTGAAGCCAACAAGGCAAAAAGAAAACTTTGTAGCCAACAAGCCTTACTTGTTGTTGGTGTGTCATGTTGTTTGCATACATTACCTCTTTTTATTAGACAACCTTGCAACCCAGAACCTTTTAGTGGTACTACCAGCTGGTGGCTTTCCTGTAATTTTGGCTCACAGAAACAACCCTAACCACCAGCAGGATGTGCAACAACGAATAACGCATCTTGTGTAACGTTTGTTACTGGCCTACTTTGAGCAACAACTTGTACCTTACAACATTTGCAACAAACGGATGATAGCTCCATCTACTACAGGATAGTGTACTTGATCATGGATAGCAGAGATGTTACTTTACCACCACCATGCAGAGTAGCTATGGGAACGAGGGAGTTGCCAATAAAACACACTTTCCAGTGCTAATAATAAGTGTTTATTTTTTTTGTGACAACTGCTTTTAGCGGAGTTGAGTTTAGGACATGATTGGAGAGCTTTTTTTTTTTTATTTTGGAGTGGAAAGGCATCTAAGGCTTTTCATACAGTGTCTCACTAAAACGTCTTAATTGAAAGCACCAGCTAATATACACACTGTCTGATGGACTTAGATACACTGTCAATGATGTGCCCTGAGGCGCCCCAGTAGAATTCTTTCAGCATGTCAACATCTCCTAGGGTGCCCCACCCAGTACACAGGCGGAACACCCCGGGTCACAAAGAGCTCCTGAGTAACCGCAAAAACACTGCTACAACCCACAATACACCTCCAACTCTGGGCTATCAGCCAACAGCACCAGGAAATGATGTCATGATGACAACGCAAAAAGGGCAGCTTGGAGGTTGATGGTGCTGCAGTGCAGCCTCCTCCTCCACCCGCCTCCATCCTCCCCTCTGAGTCACAGAGCTGTGAGGAAAAAACTCATTACCGTCCCAATGGCTGCTGGAAAACATTTTTTTAGTCAGCTCAGAGCTGTAGCTGTCACACAAACGCAAATCGATTGACAGCTTGACTACCAGGCACAGGGAGCATGCGGGGAATAAACTTTCATGTTCTTCCTCCTTATTCATCAGCTCACTGTTGTTCTTCATTTCTCTTTCCCCACTCCAAAACTTGAAGTGCTCTGATGCTGCCAGACTGTGTTGTGGTGGCTGCTGTCTGGCTGCCGATTTTCAGGAAACAACCCTCACCAGCTATGAAGTGCCTAGGTGTGGGCCCGGTTCCTGACCAATTTAGTTATTAGCTCCTGGAAATAGAGTTTACTGCTGAGCAATATTAATTCACAGTCTCTCCACTGGCAGGAATTGTATTTGTTGCCTGGCAACAGTTAGCTTATTAAAGAGTCAGTGAGGATGAACTGGGATATTTAAGGGCCACGCTAATTGTATATCTGCTTAAAGGCTGGCCCTTGTCTAGTCTGGACAATCTAGCTTTGACAGGGCAGCATCAGGGGCAGTAACACAGTATACCACCAACACCACCACTATGTTCTGTTCTGCTCTATGCCTTGCCCCCCCCCCCCAGGGTCTGTAAAACTGTTTACAGAGACCTCATATTGCATTAGGGCTGCCCCCTGAATGCCCATTATTTGAATCAGCGGCAGAGAACGCCTGAGTCAAACCTCATTGTGTCAGTCGAATCATCTTGTTAAGCTGCATCATCTGTAGACCGAGCAACGCAGGATAACAGCATGGCAGACTATACACTTTACAATCCTATTCTTGTCTTAAAATCACTACAGAACTTATCATTTTAAATGGTCAGCTCGACTCTGTCTGCTTGCTGCACCACTGCTCTGAGTTCTGGTGCTGAATGGTAATACTCTTGTATTATTCATTTTTAAAAACTGTGAAGATTTAGTTTTTCTGTAAAGCTTTCCCAGAGCTTAGAAATGATATTGTTCCTATGTGATGACATCATTGTCAAGCCTATTCGACTAGCCCGCAGACCAAGGGAAGGAGACAAATATACTCATGTGCAGGGGGCAGCACAACAAGCAAACAAACCAAAAATCTGCAGTGTAAAAGCTCCTTTAATCGGAATGAATGGACACCAGCTTGGGCTGTATGCATCCACCAGGATTGTTTTCTGCCATGTCCTGTAAGGTGAGCCTCTCAGGCACATAGGTGAACTGCCACGTCCAGATCAGGGCGCAACTGAAAGAAGGTCACTTAACAGGAATGTAACAGCGGCAGTTACATCACAAAAGTTTAACTGTCAAAGTCGCCATTATTACCAGAAAAATTGTGTACAGAAGAGGACCTTGAAAAGCCTGACTCACACTTTGAATGTGGTGAAAGTTAATTTCCCGCCCTACTTATAAACAGGGATCAATAACGGCATGTCTGTGCTGGCTAACAAATAAGGCCTCAGGCTGGCGAGGCAGCGAGGGAGTGGAGTAGCCGAGCATACAGAGGAGGAAATGTCATGAGGTTGAGGAGGGTCAGATAGTCGCGGGCCACAGGAGGACAGAAGCACCCGCCTCTAGTTTTGAGTTGGCTCCATTTTGTCCGCCCTGTTAAAATGACTAACTCAATAAGACCTCACAGCCTCAGGCTCTGTGCACACCATGTGACCTCATCAAGCACCAGTGTGCTGCTGTGTGTGTTCATTAGGCTGATGTGTGTGTGCTCAAGTTTTGTGTATTCACTAAAAGACTGAGTTTTGTGTGTGTATACAGAATTACACAGAATTCCACAAGCTCTCTCTCTCACACACACACACACACACACACACACACACACACACACACACACACACACACACACACACACACACACACACACACACACACACACACACACACACACACACACACACACACACACACACACACACACACACACACACACACACACACACACACACACACTCAGATAGTGTGTGTGTGATGAAGACATGTCTTCATACTTCTTCCTGTGTTTTTGTTTGTACAAATTGTTTGCCTGTGTGTGTGTGTGTGTGTGTGAGTGAGCTTGTGAAATTCTGTGTAATTTGCATGTTAATGTGTGTGCGTAAATATTACCTAACCCTGTAGGAAAATATAGTTCTTTATGTGCATGTGTGGCACTCTTTATCACACAAGTGATGTACTGGTAGGGGTTTTGTGTCTAATATAAATGTTTTTTACGTGTGCATGTCTTATACCAAAATGTGTCAACATAGATATTGAAGTGTGAAAAAACATGCTTCTGTAAAACTGTGTGTGTGTGTGTGTGTGTGTGTGTGTGTGTGTGTGTGTGTGTGTGTGTGTGTGTGTGTGTGTGTGTGTGTGTGTGTGTCATTTGCATATAACTTCTGTTTTATTATACTGTTCTGTCTTAACTGGTATGAAAAACTAAGTGTTTTACTGTGCATTAAAATTGTACTCTGAATACAACATTATTCTCAAGCTCTATAATCAAACTAACAAATGGCTCTCAATAGCTCAAGTAGTCTTCAACAGCTCATTGAGTTTGAACATGCAAAAGGACTAAAAGGCCCTTTACACCATGTCATGAAACAAGAAGAATGGGTATTGATCGCACAAGAAACAGGGTGTGAATTCTCAATTAGTCTGAGTCATTTCAACTAAAACTGAAAGCTGGTCGCAGACAATTCAAGCAGGAGTTTCGTAACATTTGTTGGCACTGAATTCAAATGTAGTCCTGAGACTCAGGCATGACGTGAATGGACTCTTCAGGTTTGGCCCTGACTGCAGAGAATCAGCCTCATTTACCCACAGGAGTTCATGACCTGGGTGGGGCCTTGGCAAACAACTGACAACATGGAAAAGCAATTGCTCCAGTTTCCCCCCTTCCCTTCCCCTTCCCCTCCCCTGCTTCCCAAACTGGAATTTGCTCCTTTTGCGCAACTCTGCCGGAATCTCATGCAGCAGGAAGTACATGCTGGTCTATCTCCTCTGGCGAAGACGGTGTACGAGGAGAACGAGAGAGAGGAAGAGACATTCAACCCTGGAGGTTGTCTGAGGGTTACAATGGGATGAGACCCTCACTGACAAATGGCAACATTCAGCCAGGCCTCGATGTACAGAGTAAACCAGGCAGGAATAAACAATGATAAAACAGTAAAAAGAACCAAACTGCTTGGTGACAGATTAAAGTGGGCTACCACAAAATGAAGGAAATATTAGAAGGAGTCAGTAGGATGTTGGTAGTAGCACTGTGGGGGAAACTAATGGAGGAAAAGATAAAAAAAAAAAAAAAAAAAAAAAAAAAATGAAGTAGGATGTCTGGTATTTAGCAACCTGGTTCCTGGAAGTATGGAGGGCGTTTCTAGTAAAACCTACCGTCTTTAGCCGCTTCACTGCATCCTCGCAGATGTGCATGCCGCGAGACTCCTCCACCTCCACATGTCCCAAGTACTGCAGGGTAAAGAGAAAGACGGAGAGGGAGAGTGAGTAATGCTGTGGCAAACCTTTCCTCTGCTGAATATGAAGTAAGGTTACAGTAATAAACTCTGCAATGAGACTGGGTATTTAAATGAGTCCAGATTGTCGTATAACCCCTGGCAGGCCAGCGCTGGTGATTTATACACCTAATTAATTACCAGGTTGAGGTCAATCACAGTTCAATTAGTCCATGGGGAAAATGCTAAACGTTTTCCTTAAAATATAAATGGGCAAGAGGGTAAATCTAACAGCAAGTGTGTGATTCTATGAAAAAGGGATTGCATGAGAAACAAATACAAACACATGAAAGGGCAAAGAGAAGATGCTCTTTCCTCTCTCTTTTTTTAGGAAACAAGAATTTGACATGAAAAGTACAGATGACGATTGGCACAACATGTGGGGTAGGTTTATCAAACATCCACCAATTCACAGATATGGAGGGAATTATCTTGGAAACATTTTATCAGTTTTTCTTTATCATTCCCAAGGTCAAGTGTAAATATTTAAACATAAATCTACCATGCTGGAGAGAATGTGGAGTACTCAAAGCAGACTTCAGACAAATTACTAATTTCGGGGCCAAACTTTACAAAAGATACCAGGATATGATATTCCTATGAGCTACATGGTACCCTATCTGTGTAATTTCAGGGAAAGGGATAAAAGATAGGTAATTCATCAAAATATTGTTGAAAGCTAGTAACAATGTAGTAGTATGTAGTAACAAGGAAATGGGTTAAAGTGGCTCCACCTGCCCAGGAACAATGGACAGAGATAGAAGAGGAAATCTACAGCTACATAACGGAGAAACTCCACACGTCGTTTGATGCAAAAAGCACAGATGGACGAAAAGTAGGAGAAATGGACATTATTCGGGACCCAAAACAGCGACGAAGACTGATGTAGCTGTTAAAAAATAGGAAATGGATAGACTACTTAAAATGCAACTCCCCAAACAGTTTGTATACATACACATTTGTGGGTTATGTATAAATATATATAAACACTGAAAACATCAATTTAAAAACTACAGTGGGGAAATAAAAGCACCAATGACCTAGCCTGGCATTGAACCTCCCAGCTCATTTTCAATTTCCAACGAGCGTCATCAACGGGCGCAGACCAAAATGCCTCTAGCTGCAATTGGATTTCCCTACAACCAATCGGAGCAACGAAAGGTGTGACGTGGCGCTGAGTGACACATGCAAGTTGGGGTGGTGCTTGGTCCGTTTTAAAGCAGGAAATAAATGCCCGCCAGGTCACAAACTTTCTCAAATTACAGCTAAACAGTGACCTAAAATGTGTTTCTGAAAACATTTTAAGCTGGAAATAGGCCATACAGTAAGATAATCTTGATTCATATTTGATGGCAGACGTATCTGCCAGAGCAAATGAAACAAGAGCTCGCAGATTTGTGTGGCTTCCTGGCTACCAACAACATAAATAAAATGTGGATATACACAAGTCAAGTGTGTCTGTAAGTTAAAAGATAAATACCGCAAAGAAATACATATTAAATGGGTGGATATGTACAGTGTATGGATGTATACAGAACAAGAACTACTCTATTGTGAGACCAACACCTTTCTGCTTGAGTGGGGTCAGGGTCAGAAATCTGGGTCACTCACCCTCATCCTAGTGGCCACAAGCCGAAACGTGTTGATCTCACAAAAAGTTGTCCTTTACACTACAGGTGTTGCTCGTGTTTTGGCATCTTAAGACTTTTTCCCTTCTCCATGTACCTTAGAAGTAAGTAAAGTTGTGCCAAAATTAACTGCAGAACGTCAGAAAAAAAATTTGTCCACATATATAGTATGTAACCTTAACCTTCAGAGGTGCTACATCACCATATATGTCACACATGTAATGACTGAGATACTTGTTAAGACAGTCATCTAGTAACTAATTAATCAAGAGATGGGATGCATCAGGAGCTGTCAGATTGCGCTCAGGGGGAGAAACACTTTGCTTCAGCCATGTAACAACACACATCAGGACTTGGACATTCTACGTGAGTGGGTTTGACTGCGACTGAATGAACGGAAAAGGCTGCCTCCTCCAGCCCTCCCTCCCTCCTGGACCTCGAGCAGCATCACACCCTGCTGTGTGTCACTCCAGAGTCACAACCCTGACCGGTCCAGAAGCCATTGTGAGCACGGGCTGGAGAGGAAGTCCTTACCCTTTCCTTATAGACACGCACACACACACGCACGTCACCCCCATCCTCTGTCCCTGCTATTTTCAGAGTGTGACGCCACGGCTGTGATTCACAATGTTGGCGTATTAGAATACACGTGTGTACACACAAACATGCACAAAGACCCACGGACAAAGGGACAATACTGATGCAGCGAGGCAGCTGGGGGTAGTGAGGACATTGAAAGCAGCAGCATTGCGAATAGGGGATCAGCCAGGAGACGTGGCTGAGGTGGGATGAGTAAAGGCAGGGGAGGCTTCAAGTGTCACAACAGATGCATCATTGTCGCATCTTACTCCGTGCTGTTAGTATGTAGCTGGCAGCAACAATCTGGAGGCTGAAAACATTCACATTTAACAGATGCCTTCAACCAAAGCAACAAAAACAAATCTTTTATTAGTCATTTGTATATCCTGAACAGTGTGTTGTACATGTGAAGGGTAATTTTGTTCTGAAATACAGGTTTGTTTGGGGGCCCACTCCAGGATTAGGTCCTCTTGGCACTAATCCCACAGTGGGCTAGGATTAGATGCAGTCTATTTATCATGATGTTTGTATTATTGTGCTGTCACTGCCACTGCACTGTTTGTGTATATTTGATGAGGTAGAACATAAAAAGAGATATTGTATTTACATTTCCCTGCGCCTGGTCTAGATTTTCCAGCTGGAGAGAGCCAGCAGAGTAATATGTGCAACCTTGGGATGCACTTAAATTCACATTTTGTAAACATTTGAAGCAGCCGATGATAAGGAGGACAGGGGTCAAGACAACAGCCTGACAGTAAAAAAAAACAGTCCTGTATTGTTTGAATATTTAGCTTTTAGGGAAATATGTTTTCTTGCCAAGAGTTAGATGAGAAGATACCACAGGTCATAAGTCTGTACAATGACTGTGTAGCTGGAGACAGCAGCAGGTTGGCTTCGTTTAGCAATAAAGACTGGGAACAGATAATGGTAAAAAAAAAGCTCAGAAGCTCTGAACGTGGCATTTCACATACATCAATATTAATTATCTGGAGTTTGCTTTGTTGGTGTGAATCCACTGGATGTTTTCCAGATGGATTCCAGGAATTCATTCAGGGTACTGGCTATAAATCAGTTTCAGTAAAGAATTCAATAGAAAGCCTGCCCTTACAAACTCTGCAGACAACAACCTCACACAAAACTGCAAACTTTAATTTCCATATGAACATGTTTACATAGTTTTAAAAACGTACCGTTGCATTTCTTTCTCTGTTTTAGTTGGTAAATCTACAGTTGTATGCCTTTGACAACCACCTTGAATCAGGAATAATTGTCTGTTGCAATTTCAGCTGGAAAACAAAAGACACAAGCAAAACTGTGGTAATCCGTGGAGAACTGGGCTTTTACTATGCTTGTAAAAAAAGGCGGTAAGTAGTGGGGGGGAGCCCCAAGCCACAACATTAAAGGCTAATTACACCCCATCTTAACTCCACCACCCCTCCATGCCACTCTCAAACAGCTTTCAGTTTCTTCTTTTTCTCCACTGCATCTCCTCTCCTCTATTGGATCATGGTCTTTAGTGCGGCAGTCAAGTGATAATTTCACTGCAACTATTCCAACCCACACACAACTGGCTTCCTACAGTATTGAGGCACCTAGAGCGGGAGAGAGGGAGCAGCAGGGGGAGGGGGGAGATACAGAAGAGTAGCATGGTAGGTTGCGGTGTAACGATGAAAGCCAGTGCAGAGAAAAATGCTGCTGGAGAAGTGTGTGTGTGGCTGCAGAAGTACGAGAAGGAAAGAATGACAATGAGAGATAAGCTCATCTGTCTTTTGCCCACAGTGGCTGATCTGTTATTCACTGGCTACTTCCACTATTAACAACTTACCATAAGCTTTTTAGAGGAGAGGAAGACCCTGCAACAATGATCAGTCACCTGAGTTTTGGTAAGGTATGCCTATTGACTGGTTACAGTTACACAGCACTGGTTTGTCTTTGGTTGCTTTATGTCGGCAGAGCATTCTTAAGGAAAGAAAGAAATCGGCAGTACTTTAATGAAACCTCTGGACGAGCCAAAAGACAAAGAAAATGTGCCTGCTTAGGAAGTGGGGAATAAAAACAAATTACAGAAGACGTAGGTCTTCTACACATTTGTAGAAGTGTGAGGAAAGAGTAGAGTAATTGTTCATCAACAAACCTAGCTTTGAGTACAACGAAGAGAGACTATAATAGGGAGCAGGTGGGGACGGGAAGGTGTGCGTGTGCGTGTCCGCATGCGTGTGTCGAGGGTACATTTGGCAGACAGTTTAGAAGAGATCTTGAAGCTAGGGCGTTTCACACACTGGATAAGATGTACACACAAATGACTTGAAGCCATGAACCGAGACACACACGCACACCCATTCCACCTCTAAGTCGCTATCTGTTCTACCTATAAACACAAACTTCAAGGTAGTCTTAAAGCCCCTCCATTACTTTCCTTTACTTTCTCAACACAGTCACTTCCACCTCTGTATGCTTACGGTATTTTCAATTCCCGTTTTATGCCCAAAGAAAAAAACAGGTCAAAGCATCAAAACCATAACCTGTACCCTTTTATGTAATGTACAATCCACATCCTTGACAGGTCTGTGTTTTCATTTCCCCTTTTTATTCTGAGTGAGGTGAGCATTTGGACTCGTGTTATAAGAGGAATCGTACCGTTGCACTTCTGTGTTAAAAGTGGAAGGTTTTGTTGCCAAAACACAGCGAACTCTCCACTCCATCAGCTGCAGCACAGCACTGAAGATATATACTGTACGCAGAAAGATACTGCATCAGTGTGTCTTGCCCTGCCCAATTGCAGTGCCCCTGGATTTCTGATTTGTCAGCTATAATAAAGTTTCTTTAACTTTGTATATTTTACTTGATGGTTCAAGTGGTTCTGATTACTATTGGAGGCCAGAAATCAATTGTGCGCACACATCCCACAGGTTTGGAAGGCTACAGCAGATAATCTTGCAACCTAGATAAAAGCTGTGCTCACAGTCTCTGAATGCTTATGATTAATCACAAGCAGCGTCCTTGGGGAGCCCGGCAGCATGCAAGTTTCTCAGAGTTTGTGTGGCTGTGAGGTTTTGTAGGCAGGTGCGCTTATGTGTGAGGGAGAGTCACCTTGACTGCAAAGCTACATTTGCCGCTGCGGACCGCCTCCTCGTCTGTCTGCCACTGGTGCGGCCGACTCGACTCCGGCACGTAGACGTCTTTCTTCCGGCGGAAGCTCTGCCGTAGCTTATTCATCGCTGAGCTCCCTGTGAATGGTGAGAGACACTTTATTAATACCCAGGGCGAAAATTGGGCTTTCAGCAGCAGCAAAATAATAAAAGGTGCAGCACTGGTTGGTGGCAGAAACTCAAAAAGGCAACAGTTAAAAGGAAACAGCAAAACCTATGGAGGTATTAAGTAATGATAGAAGTTTGGGAAATGTACCAGTTCACGTGCAGTCAATAGTGTATGTCAACACAGAAATGAGTCAACTTCCTGTGTTTGATAACGCATAAGAAGCTGGTGATCGTGCAGAATCCCACTGCTACCAGACTACCACTTCCATGCCCTGTGTAGCGCCTGTAAATAGGAATGCTTTAAACACTGACATCAGTGCACGACACAATAAGCTGTTGTCTCTCTGACTCACAAGGAACAAAAGAGCTGGAGGCTGAGTCTTTGTACTGTTAGGCGTCAAGGCGGCCCAAATAAAAGGGAACAGAGGACAGCAGCCAGAGGACAGCAGTCTGCTGTTCAACTAAGAGGACCCTTTACCTGCTGATTACCCTAGGGCTACAAGATGACTGTTAAATGACAATCCAGATTATTTACATAGAAAGTTAATAATCCTTTTCATTAGGACTTTTTGATGTCTTTAACCAACATCTTTACCACAGAAATCAGACTTTTTAAATTAAAGTACTCATATTATGCTTTTTGGCTTTTCTTTATTGTATTAAACTTAGCACAAAAGGTAAGGAAATGTGTGTTTGATAGATTATTTCTAACAATGCTTTTTGGCAATAAATCTTATACCGTTGGAAAGCCTGTTTAGTTCCCTTTCAGATGCCCCATCTGTAAGGAACATGCATTTGTGGGATGAGCAGAAGCGCTGAGTATGTGGGTTGCGCCCATGAAAAATTTGCCACATCTTTTCTGCCAATGCCAAACAGCTTATTCTGCCATTTACTCGTTTGGTGTTTGGTGGATTGGATGATTGAAGTTTGAAGAAACAAGACATATTGGCAATTGAACAATTTATTCTTTTCACAAACAGGACCCTCAGTAGCATGTAGAAGAACCATACACAGCCACAACAGCCTGGCACCTCCTCCTCATGCTGGTCACCAGCCTGGTCACACACTGCTGTGGGATGGCATCCCATTCTTCAATCAGCATTTGTCGCAAGTCAGCCAACGTGGTTGTGTTGGTCACTCTGGCACAAACAGCACGCCCAAGCTGATCCCACAAGTGTTCAGTGGGATTGAGGTCAGGACTGCTGGCAGGCCATTCCATCCTCTCCACTCCCACATTCCGGAGGTAGTCTCTGATAAACCCACTCTGTAGGGGGGCGAGCGTTGTCATCTTGGAGGATAGAGTTCAGTCCCAGTCTGTGGAGATATGGGATTGCCACTGGTTGCAGAATCTCATCTCTATATCTCTCTGCATTGAGATTGCCTCCAATGATGACAAGCCTCGTTTTTCCAGTGAGGGAGATGCCGCCCCACACCATCACACTGCCTCCACCAAAAGGTGTTACGCTATCGGTGCGGCAATCAGCATAGCGTTCTCCGCGTCTTCTCCACACTTTGACCCTACGATCCAACTGCCCTAGTCAGACACCTGATTGGCAGCACCTGGAGGTACCAGACTCTCAAAACAAGTGTCAATAACAACAGCAAAATAACCTGTTTGGCATTGGCAGAGAAGATTTGGCAAATTTTTCATTGCCGCAACCCACATACTCAGCGCTGCTGCTCATCCCACAAATGCATGTTCCCTACAAATGGGGCACCATTTGAAAGGGAACTAAACGGGCTTTCCAACGTTATACGATTTATTGCCAAAAAGCATTGTTACCACAGAGAAATAATCTACCAAACACATATTTCCTTACTTTTTGTGCTAAGTTTATATACGTTTTTGTGCATGTTATAGGTTAACAAAGTGAAAAAGCCCAAAGTCCTCCCCAAAGGGACTTACCATCTCCAACAGAAAACACTGTTCACAAACTGCTCCAAACAGCTCTATTGTAGTCCAGCCTTTACTTCAGAGACAAACGTGGTCACTTTGGAACACACATTATAATGCTCGCCTAGCTGCTAGCATGGCACGCCCTCATACTCTGCTTCTGACTGGCTAGTAGTCCTTACCTAGGTACTGTCAGGGCCCTCATACTCTGCTTCTGACTGGCTAGTAGTCCTTACCTAGCTACTGTCAGGGCACACCCTCATACTCTGCTTCTGACTGGCTAGTAGTCCTTACCTAGGTACTGTCAGGGCACGCCCTCATACTCTGCTTCTGACTGGCTAGTAGTCCTTACCTAGGTACTGTCAGGGCACGCCCTCATACTCTGCTTCTGACTGGCTAGTAGTCCTTACCTA
Source organism: Zingel zingel (assembly GCA_023566125.1). Classification (NCBI taxonomy): domain Eukaryota; kingdom Metazoa; phylum Chordata; class Actinopteri; order Perciformes; family Percidae; genus Zingel; species Zingel zingel. The sequence continues at coordinate 247,244 of CM042333.1, forward strand.
GGTACTGTCAGGGCACGCCCTCATACTCTGCTTCTGACTGGCTAGTAGTCCTTACCTAGGTACTGTCAGGGCACGCCCTCATACTCTGCTTCTGACTGGCTAGTAGTCCTTACCTAGGTACTGTCAGGGCCCTCATACTCTGCTTCTGACTGGCTAGTAGTCCTTACCTAGCTACTGTCAGGGCACGCCCTCATACTCTGCTTCTGACTGGCTAGTAGTCCTTACCTAGGTAATGTCAGGGCACGCCCTCATACTCTGCTTCTGACTGGCTAGTAGTCCTTACCTAGCTACTGTCAGGGCACGCCCTCATACTCTGCTTCTGACTGGCTAGTAGTCCTTACCTAGGTACTGTCAGGGCACGCCCTCATACTCTGCTTCTGACTGGCTAGTAGTCCTGAGCTACTGAGCATGTGCGACTCCCAACAAAGATGGAACAGAAGTGAGATGTCTCACTCTGTAGCTAAAACAGAGAGCTCAACACACAGGGTGAAAAGAGGAGCTGCAGCAATGTGCAGTACAACAGAAACATGGTGTTTTCTGAAAATTAAACCATGTAAACCTATTCTGGTACAACCTCTAAATACAATTATGAATCTGTAATGAGCATAATATGAGCACTTTAAGTGACAATGTTTCTAACTTCTAGATCAATTGGAATAAAAAATTAATAAACTAGTATGCCCTAAACGTCCCATCTTAACACCCACCATAGTTTACTAAATAAATTTCTGGTCAAGCTTTGCACTAACTTGTACTAGCTTCTAGGACTGTCCCAAAAAACTTTTTTTGTGCTTTGAAGCTTCAGTAATTATCAACAGCGAAATATTTCGAAGCTTCTGTGGTGGCTGCGTTTTCCGTCAGATCGTTTATAGATCTCAACATTTCCGACCGCACTTGAAGGCAGCTTCGTTTCACAGAAACGGAGAGAAAGAAAAGAGATGGAACTACTGTGCATTGTTGTTGTAGTAAACACTAATCTGTTGTTACAAACTCCTGGGCAGTTCAGTCCTTGTGTTTGGTGTTTTAAAACTTTCTTGTGGCAGCGATAAGAGGCAGTGATGTTTCCTGTTTACTGTACGGGACTCTCACGCCTCCTCAAAACTGACTGACAAGTCTGATCGCTGGTTACATGATTGTCCACCGCAGGGTTGCGTTACTCCGAAAGGTCACTTGGTCTCGACTTTTTGCCGCAGGCAATCTAAATAAATGGAAAGACCTGCGTTTCTGCCGCACTGTCTGACGCGGTGTGAATGCACACTCAGCCAGACAGCGCCTCACTAGAGCTTTGGCATAATGCACAGCATTTATCAAAATCGCCTGAAAACGACCAGGTGGATACAGTATAACCAGACAGATCTCTACACACATCAGACTGCTCGCTTATAACTCTACATTCCTCCGTTCTCGGCTGAGATGGAGGACATGGCGCTGCATGAATTAGCCAGCCACTAGCGTACCTTTAGCAAGCAGCTTAATCCTGACAAAACACCACAGTTAATTTCAGCCTGCATGCGCGTTTAAAAAAACAACAACATATATTTGAATCCCAAAATTGAAAATTGAATATCTACCCAAAGAATGAAAATCACAATAGTGGAATATTCGAGTCCAGCCCAACTAGCTTCCCTGTACAAGTTTAGGGGGTTTATTAGCAACATTACAGGTAAGCTTACGTTTGGTTTAACCTCCAAATAAAATGATAGTTAATCTTGTAAAACCTTTGGTTTATTTTGCGCTTGTATAATCATCTTACTTCATCTCATGTTTGTTGCCCTGTCAGACTTCTTTAGCGACCTCGCTGCACTCTGAGATCTGAGCAATTACTTAGTTATGATAACATTAAAATGTTATCATAACCAATAGAACCCCTATCAAAATAAACTTAAGTTATAATAAATCACATTCTTCCATAAAAAGCTTTTCTTAATGTTGAGTCAAGGTTTTGAGTAAAAGGTCACTTAAATACAGGTTCAAAACTCAAAATCTTAAAACGACAATTAATTAGACTAACAGCACTACTTTAAACGGTGCATGTATATCTTCTTGGCTTTGGGAGGAGATTAGGAGGCACAATAAAGCAGGAGACCCAATTAAAAGTTGCTGATCCAAACTAGAACTGAGAGGTGCATCCATCATCCTGGCTCGCGTCTCCCTTAGCAACTCATAACTTGGCAACAGAAGTGGTTCAGCCATGCAATGCTGACTTTTAACACGTGAGCAGAGCGTACCCCTTGACTAACAAGTTGCACCCACTAACTTCTGAGTGGATGTGGATCTGGCTAGATTAAAAGGTCTTTAATCCAGGAGAGTTGACTGTCCGCACACACATACTAGGCCTGCACAATTTGGAGAAAAATATGAATCATGATTTTTTTGCTTAGAATTGATATCACAATTCTCTGCCATGGTTTTTTCTCACGAAGTATAATGTTTATTGCACACATGAACCATGACAAAAACAAATTGGCAGTACCAAACAGATTTTTTTTTTGGCACCTATAGCACACTGCGCATCACCACAAGCCTGTAAACATAGAGGCTTCTATGAATAAAGAAAATAAAGTACATACTGGCCATTTAAGTACAGTAGGCTGCCAAAAATAGTGACATATAACACGTTGAACTAAATATGGCCCTGATACAGGCTCTATCTGAACTCCTTGAACATGTCTTTACATAATTAAAACATGTCAATCAACATGCAGCTACAGCTTCAGTCTCTAGAGAAATGGAGTTTGTCAATTGCCAATTTAAGTACAGTATCAAAAACAGAATGATTTCTTAGCACACTCTTTAACTGCTTGCCTTTCATGTCTTCAGCTGTCCTATCAAAATAAAGGCCGAAAATGCCACCCCCGAAAAAAAAATTAAAAATAAATAAAATATCGATTTTATAACGATTAAAGATTAATCATGCAGGCCTAACACATACACACAAACACATACAAGATCAAGCAGCCACATAGCAGCGTTCAATCGCACACATGCTTACAGCGACCACACACATATGCACCTACTTAACTACACAAACAAAAACACACACACACACACACACACACACACACACAGGACTGAGCTGTCTGTTTGCATAATGAAACCGGTCCTGTGAGCCGATACTGGCTGGAGGTAGAAAGTGCTCTCTTATCGACCCGAGCCAGGCTCCAGCTCTGTGGGCGGCACACAATGAAGCTTTCAGCGCTGACCAGGCTACTGAAACACACATCAAACTTCCTACTGTCACTAAAGGGGGCGACCTGGAGTGGACCACGGGTTTAGGAAATGGCTCTGCAGCATATTTCTGCACTTCAAATTTCCCCAGCGTACACTGACGAAAGACATCAAAGTTTAACCTGCTGTGTATTTTCCGAGACAACTACATTTAATGAACTAAGTATGACTACTAAATGACAGCTCGTCACTTGGCCAAATGAGTGGTAGCTTGGCCCACCTTGCAAGCCAAATTCAAGTCAAGATTTTGGCTGTAGCTAGTGGATTTTGTATCCCTTTTCCCACGTGTTCTGGAAACTCTGCAGATTGTGTGACACAGTCAATGCCTTTCTTTCTTTCTATTGTGTGTTCTCTACGGAATCACTCATAGAAAGACAACCAAAACGAGAGTGGTCTGAAAATGGGGCAGAAATGTCGACTAACAAGGTGTAAAGCAGGCGCTTCGATGTGTGAAAGCACCTGTTTTGTAGCAATAGCCAAATACCTCTGCAGGTGTCATGATATAAAAAGGCACCCAGTCTCTAGACTCTAGTGTGTGACTGGGCACATACACAATACAAGTTGTAGCCTGCAGTAGAGTGAAGTGTTTGAAAACAAGACGACAGGGCGAGAGGGAAAGAAATATTGCTTCATCCCTCCCTCTCGCTCTCTCTCTCTCGCTCTCTTTGCACACTGGTTTATTTAGGTCATATCATATTTGGGCTCACTGCGGTGCCAGTGACAGGCTGCACGCTCCCAGCCTGCAGAGTGAAGAGGAGGAGCAGGAGAAAAACTCAAGATTAAAGCATTTGTGTCCAATATGTTACGCACGCATTTTCAGTAAATGTTGTCACCTTGACTTCACTTGTCAAATTGTCACCAGACACAAGGCACGACTCAGCACCAGTGTTCTTAAACATAATATTGTAAATATGTGTACAGGGTTGGTGCAGTCGGGCCAATAAATATAACAACTCACTTGCCCGTTTGGGTAAGGAAAAAAAGTTTGAATATTTTTTTCTGATCATCATGGTATCATACATTGACGTTATTTGTTAACAACTAATAAACCAATTTGTACAGGGGCCAGTAAAAACTGACTTTGGGCAAGTAGTTTTTTTTTTAACTCATCTTTAAGAAAACTTTATCTTCAAGAATGACACCCAGGGAATTTTTAAGTAGAAAGTGTTTAAAAATAAAATAAAAAAACAAAAAAAAACTGTTTCATAGCCTTTCCAAAATTTGAAACAGCTGTGAATTGGTGTTGGCGAACATGTTTGCCAACTTGACAAACACACATTTTCTGAGAATGAGATAAGTTTAAGAGCTGCAAACATCTATTATTTATCTAATAATGTGTTGCCTATTTCTTCAATTAGTCAATGTTTATTTATTTTTTTAAGATCAATTTTTTATTGCCTTTTTAACTTTAAATTAGTCAATGTTTTAAGTCCATTAAATGTCAGAGGAAGGAAACAGCTTCCAAATTGCATGTTTTGCCCAAAGATATTTAATGTATGATAATCAGGGTTCGTACAACTTTTCCAAGGTCAAATTCAAGCACTTTTCAAGCACTTTCAAGGTCCATTTTAAAGATTTTTCCAGCACCATACACCACTGTAAATTACATACCAATACATAGTCAAAATGATTATTTAGTGTTTTTAATCACATTAAAAGAGATAATGCTATGAACAGCCACAATTGTGTTTCATAATAGCAGAAGGATCAGATATCTTCATGGTTCATAACATATCATACAGCAAGACAGCTACGGAGAGTAGCACTGAGTGGGAGGATCTGAGCCAGATGACATGCAGCTGGGTCATTCTGTGTCAAATCAGACTAAATCCAGGAAAGCAGTTGCTGCACCCTCTTAGATTTTGCTCAAAGTTTATGCGACCCTTAATGTCAGTCTTTTCACACTTTCTTTCTTACAAACTTGTAATGGTTCAGTCATGTTGATACGTTTGCCTTCCACCCTACAAAGTTTGGGCTGCCCATGAATAATACTTTTCATTATCTTAATGTCCAAATATTGCTTCCCAGATAATGTGATTTTCAGGCTGTAAAACTGAAGTAATTTCAAGGGCTGAAGACATAGGATTTGAACAGAAATATTTTACAGACCTTGGTTTTGGGACACATTCTTGATATAGACAAGGTTTGAACAAAATCTGAGACAGTGCAACAACAACAACAACAACCTTTAATTCCATTTTAACCCAGAAGACTCCGACGGTGCACAGGCACCTGCCTGATAAATAGCCAATATTAATTGAAAATCGATTTCATTGCCAAGACATATACATTCATCTACTGGAACAGAGCAGTGTATATACAGTGAGGAAAATAAGTATTTGAACACCCTGCTATTTTGCAGGTTCTCCCACTTGGAAATCATGGAGGGGTCTGAAATTGTCATCGTAGGTGCATGTCCACTGTGAGAGACATAATCTAAAAACAAAAATCCAGAAATCACAATGTATGATTTTTTAACTATTTATTTGTATGATACAGCTGCAAATAAGTATTTGAACACCTGAGAAAATCAATGTTAATATTTGGTACAGTAGCCTTTGTTTGCAATTACAGAGGTCAAACGTTTCCTGTAGTTTTTCACCAGGTTTGCACACACTGCAGGAGGGAGTTTGGCCCACTCCTCCACACAGATCTTCTCTAGATCAGTCAGGTTTCTGGGCTGTCGCTGAGAAACACGGAGTTTGAGCTCCCTCCAAAGATTCTCTATTGGGTTTAGGTCTGGAGACTGGCTAGGCCACGCCAGAACCTTGATATGCTTCTTACAGAGCCACTCCTTGGTTATCCTGGCTGTGTGCTTCGGGTCATTGTCATGTTGGAAGACCCAGCCTCGACCCATCTTCAATGCTCTAACTGAGGGAAGGAGGTTGTTCCCCAAAATCTCGCAATACATGGCCCCGGTCATCCTCTCCTTAATACAGTGCAGTCACCCTGTCCCATGTGCAGAAAAACACCCCCAAAGCATGATGCTACCACCCCCATGCTTCACAGTAGGGATGGTGTTCTTGGGATGGTACTCATCATTCTTCTTCCTCCAAACACGGTTAGTGGAATTATGACCAAAAACTTCTATTTTGGTCTCATCTGACCACATGACTTTCTCCCATGACTCCTCTGAATCATCCAAATGGTCATTGGCAAACTTAAGACGGGCCTTGACATGTGCTGGTTTAAGCAGGGGAACCTTCCGTGCCATGCATGATTTCAAACCATGACATCTTAGTGTATTACCAACAGTAACCTTGGAAACGGTGGTCCCAGCTCTTTTCAGGTCATTGACCAGCTCCTCCCGTGTAGTCCTGGGCTGATTTCTCACCTTTCTTAGGATCATTGAGACCCCACGAGGTGAGATCTTGCATGGAGCCCCAGTCCGAGGGAGATTGACAGTCATGTTTAGCTTCTTCCATTTTCTAATGATTGCTCCAACAGTGGACCTTTTTTCACCAAGCTGCTTGGCAATTTCCCCGTAGCCCTTTCCAGCCTTGTGGAGGTGTACAATTTTGTCTCTAGTGTCTTTGGACAGCTCTTTGGTCTTGGCCATGTTAGTAGTTGGATTCTTACTGATTGTATGGGGTGGACATGTGTCTTTATGCAGCTAACGACCTCAAACAGGTGCATCTAATTTAGGATAATAAATGGAGTGGAGGTGGACATTTTAAAGGCAGACTAACAGGTATTTGAGAGTCAGAATTCTAGCTGATAGACAGGTGTTCAAATACTTATTTGCAGCTGTATCATACAAATAAATAGTTAAAAAAATCATACATTGTGATTTCTGGATTTTTGTTTTTAGATTATGTCTCTCACAGTGGACATGCACCTACGATGACAATTTCAGACCCCTCCATGATTTCCAAGTGGGAGAACTTGCAAAATAGCAGGGTGTTCAAATACTTATTTTCCTCACTGTATTGCATAAGGCCATTCTCAACCTCACAGTAGGCTACTTGTATGACATGATTTCTGTTCACTGCATATTCCACAAATTAATGTGCCATAACGGACATGCAACACTAACATTACATTTTCACACCTACTCTCAGTCACTTAGGCTGCGAATTCCTAGCTAGCAGTTACTAGCGTAAACAAATAGGCGCCAACATGTACAGTACATAGACAGTAAAAGGGTACAGGAGCCTACTTCAGTTATCTTACTTGAAACTTACTTCATGTGACTCGAGAGCACAGACTCTGCCATTGTGAAAAGCTGCACATCTTTTTTTGCAGACTTTACAAGAGGCAACTCGTAGGGGTTTGTCCCCGTTTAATCCATAATTTGTACTTTTCATCTTCCAGCCAACGTTTATTGAAACGAGAACTTCCCAGCAGCAAATTTACAAATCCCACTATGGCCATGCCAAGACCTGCCCTACGAAGCAGCTCGATTGGTTTGGGTTAGGCATATGGATAGCCGACCTGTACAAATGGGGTTACGTTACCTTGCCTAAGCATGGACGCCTGGCCAATAAATGCTATTAAAGGGCGGGTCATGGAGTAGCCATAGTAGGATTCGTAGGATCTCCCCCCGGCATGGTGCAGTAGTGGTTTCACGGGGGCAGAGTCACTCCTGGCAGATCGCAGTCAACCCATGCAAGCGAGCAGCTTTCATTTTAGGCTCTCCAACATTTTATTTCTCCATTTAATAAACAAACTATTCAGTCAGATCGGTATTTGTTGTGAAAGAAATACGGTTACAATTTTAAGCATTTTATCCAAAATGTAAGCACTTTTCAAACCTTGAAAACACAACATCAAAGTTCAAGCATTTTCAAGGATTTGAAGCACCCGTATGAACTCAGCAAATCCTCACACTTGAGAAGCTGGTAGCAGAAAACGTTAAGGCTGCACTAATCTAGCTCTCTATATGAACAATGGATCTAATGACTACTTGTATGTGAAAGGAGTCAGTCATAGTGGCAAACCCACAAAGAAATGATCAACCAACTCTGCGGTTCTCCTCAGCTGTAAAGAGCGTTTAAGCATCTTTTAGCTCATCGTTTTGCTCTCCTGACCTGCAAACTCTCATCACCAACGTTTCCAGCTGTGAAGAAGCTTTGATAGACCAACTGTACGCTAGCGAGCCGCCACTGAAAGGTAGCCAAATATGAAATATAAACATGATAATATGTTGTGTTTACAGCTTGCACCACTTTTCATTTAACCACGCTTCGAGTTATTGTATATTTGATCTAAACGATGTATTTGACATAAGGGTTTGTTTATGGTAAATTCTGGGATGAAGCAGCCACCAGCTCAGACTCAGTGCAGAACAAAGAAAAATTCCTTCCAGGATATCTCATTTTGGAGAAAAAAAAAAAAGTCTCTTTGAATTAATCCATGGGACAAACAGGTAGAATACCACAAGTTTGGAAAATAGTTTGGGTTTTTCATCCCGCGGGGCGATGTCGGTGCATTAATGCCCCAAAGGTCTTATGCTTCTTCGTAAAGCACTTTACTAAACTCACCTTCTAAATCACTTAACACTTGTGCTGCTGCCAGCTTACAACCCACACACCTTCTCTCCGGCGTACTGCAGAGTCTAAGAGGGACAAATAAGGAGAGAGCAGGAACGTAAGTAAAAAGCACATATACTCGTGCGTGGGAAAGTATTTGCACCGGCAGTGTTGAGTGTACACTGAGAGTACCATTTGCAGGAATGTGATAGGAATACCCCGACAAGGTCAAAATGTTAATACTTTCTTCACATCCAACTTAGGGCATACCTATTTCTAAATTCTTTGTACTTTTTACCCCTTTCACCCCCTTTCATACCGACACAATGACCTTCCATAGATCCACATGTGCCATTGAACCAGCACAGATCATCTGAACCGGACTCCTCGACTACGCTCTAGAGTTGAACAACTGTCTGTTTATACACTGCTTTGGTATGAGAGTATTTATGATTAAAAAAAAAAAAAAATAGAATAAAGACTAAATTCAACCCCTGTGTTGATTCCAAGTGAAAAAACTGCAGCAAAACATTTTAATTAAGGTGTATATAAAGGTATTTACACTATATTGATGTACAGTGTGCACTGAACTACAGTTGCAAAGGGAGGTCTGTGTCAACAGCGACAACCAGGGATTAAGCTGTAAAAGCAGACTGGTAGGTCAAACGTGGGTTTAACACATGTTCATTATCCCACGTCAAACACGGAGTTTGTGTATGAAAGCTGCCAGTGCCACAAGCATTAGGTAACTCTATGTGTGTGTGTGTGTGTGTGTGTGTGTGTGTGTGTGTGTGTGTGTGTGTGTGTGTGTGTGTGTGTGTGTGTGTGTGTGTGTGTGTGTGTGTGTGTGTGTGTGTGTTGGCAGAAACGTTAGCAGTGATGGGTAGAGTGGGCCAGAGGAAGCAGAGCTCAGAATGAGCAGCGCAGGGGGGTGATGGGTGGGCCATGTGAGTTGGGTTTAGCCCCTTGGTTTGGCCATGAACCAGAAAGAACAAGGCAAGGAGGGAGGAAAGGTGAGAGACAAAGACAGAACAGCAAATTCAGACACGGTAAAGTGAAAAGAAGATTAAGGAAGGGAACAGTTCAGATAAGTGGCAGGAGGGACAGAGGGAAGTAAAATAATTAGGATGGAAAGAGTAAGTGAAGATGGAGGGAGAAGTAGGGTGGAGGAGGAGGTAGCGTTAAAAAAAAAAAACTGAATTAGCAGTTTCCCTTAGGTTTGTTATTCTTCCAGACTCATTAAAAATAAGCATAATGTTCATCACAGCAACAGTTTGCCTTCAAAAGTTTTGAACTGGATTCAAAAAAGTATATAGCCAATGCAACCTCATGACCTCAAGTGAGGTAAATGAAACCTGCACTAGAACCGATAGTAATAGCTTCTGGCTCTGGCAAATACGTCAGAGTTTATGATCTCTGTTGGCATTGATGACACCGGTGCTATGCTTTTAAGTGAAGCGGACAAATACAGCTAAATATAAATGGAGTAACTTCTAAATGTTGCTTTTTGTACACCTACAAAGCAAAAGCCATAGCTGTACACATTGTTTTCCCACTGAGAAAAGGGAGTAGCACTCTTTATGCAACATGCAACGTTTCATGTCTGCACTGCATTTTGGTTTATTCAAGTTGTCTTCGGGTTTATTCATCTGCCTCTTCAACAACTGACTTTCTTCTGTTGTTGAACAGCAAGGCAAATATCCCAGCATAACATAAGTATAACTATGTTAGGACACTAACACATTGGGACAGACCACACACAATGAGACAGAAATGAAAGGTACGTTTCACTTAAAGCCAAAGGTTGCATGACAGGTGTAATCATCACAGATTTTACTCACTGACAGCATTGAAACATGTTTCTCAAAATACAACATGTCTAAGGGCCAGCTTTTAGAGCATCACAAATAAAACAATCCTAGGGCAGTTTTAAATGAAGTGAATGGAGAATAGAGAGGTATAGAGGGTATTGGGAGAGGGCGGGGGGAACTAGATAGAACAGGCGGGTGGGAGGGGGCAAAGGCTTTGGAGCAGGAAAGCAGGATCTGATCCCTGCTGGAGCTGTCACAGCTCCTATAGTCCAGTGACGTGAGGATCTCTGGCTGTTCTCCTACCAGCGCTAATGAGAACAATTACACAAGGACCATTTATACTCTCTCTGTGTTCACGTACACAGAAACAAACAACAGTGAAGGACAACAAAAAAAAACATTGAGCTCTCTGAAGACTCTCACATGCAATATCATCAATGTACTCAATTATGGACATAGGCACACAGAGTCAACAATGGTGGTAAATTGTAAAGACAGAAAAGCACAGAGGAGGAGACGCACAGGACGAACAGAAAAACTAAAGTAAAGAGATAGAGGGAAAAATAGAGAGTAGCAACAGGACTTTCCTTTCTTCAGTCAGCACTGTGCTGCTGCCTGGGAAGTACGGAGGGAGTACTGCTGCTGGCTGTAGATGTAACAGCATTTAAATAATCTCTCCAGGAATGGAAAACTGATTAATCCTTGTAGAAGGATCCAAGGGATGAGTACAGCGGTTGGGTTTCAAAGAAGAGGGAGGGAGGGAGAGAGGGGCGGCCAAGGAGAGGGAGGGATGGGCAAGGAGAGGGAGGGAGTGAGTAAGCGTGAGAGAAAGAAATAGAATGGGCAGCAATTCAAGACCAAAGGCCCCACTGTCTCCTTTCATGACTTGCCCCACCACTGTGCCAGCTGATACTCTTCATCCTATTTCATATGGCTTTGCTAAGGGAATTCCATGTTATCGGTGTTCAGACTGCATTCATAGTTTGGAGAGCAACATAGATAGGATAGCCTCAATCAATAAGGCCGGCCATCCGTAATGCAAAACACGCCTGGCTAGCATATCTGCTGAGCGCTGTTATCGGGGAGCTGGCCTGCTTGAGGTGATAGTGCCTCTGTTCTGCTCCAAAAACGGCCATATGAAGAGAGAATTTGAAAATTCTGTCACTATGGTAATCCAATTTTCCGGACCCCGCATTGTGGCTTGGCATGCTTATGTAAAAAAGAGGGGTATAAGAAGAAAAAAAAACAAGGAGACATTTTTAATGAAAGTGTGCAGTAGAGCTGCACAATATGACCTCAAATCTAAAATCACGATTAATTGCACATTTTAACTCGTTAACGATAAATAAATAAACTTTTCTGAAGCCAAAATGTTTCCGGTTGACTCGGACTCTGTGTTTGAGTTATCCTCCATTATGCTTTCCATGCAGCTGACTGGTCCAGGCGAAGTCACGTGACTGCACGAGTCAGGGAAAAATATGAATCACGATTTTTTTAGCTTAAAATTGATATCACGATTTTCTGCCACAATTTTTTTCTCACAAAGTGTAATGTTTATTGCACACATGAACCATGACAAAACTAAACAAATTCCATTGCAGTTCCAAACATATTTTTTTTGGCACCTATAGCACATTGATCATCACCACAAGCCTGTAAACACAGAGGCTTCAAGGAAGAGAAGGGAGAGCATCGCAGCGCTTGGGAGCGCTTTAAAACCTATTTTATACAGTCTGTTTAAAACTCATAGAAGAAGGTAGTAACGTTTGTGACAGTCGGCTCGTAAAATTAAATGAGAATCAGAGTCATAAAAAAAAAAAGTTATTTCAAAATAAAATCGTGAACAGGGTGAATCGAGATCGCGATTAATCGTGCAGGCCTACTGCACACATGGTAGAATGTTTTTAAGGAGAAAGTAGGCCTATCAACAGGAATAAAATATTGAAATTATGGTCATAGGAAAAAATACATTAACAGCTTCAGAATTTCGATGTCGATAAATGTTCGATTAATCGTCTAGCCCTAGCGTGCGGTGCATTAAAAGCCAAGCTAGCTACACAAGGGAAAGGCTGCATGTCCACGACAAACTTTGGGACCAGGATCAGAGTCAAAGGTCAGGGCCAATCTCCTTTCTGGCATCCTGGTTGGTAGGTTTATGGTGACAACAGAGGGAAGTTAGCCAACCAATCTCTCTGTATTTTTATTACCAATAACTGTAAAACAAATACAATTAAACTGTCAGCGACTGGAGTTGAAAAAGTCAAAACAGTATTGCACAGGGCTGCAATAGATGTAGTGACAGTCTGATATTGACATTCAGTGTTCAAGTTCAAAAGAACCATGTGAGATGGGGCGCCCAGCTGATTCCCCTTCATTAATGCTAATCGTTAATGCTCATCCCTAAATGTGATATTCTGGGTCACATGCATCAGAGCAGAATGAATTACTGTATCACAGTTTGAAACTCAGGGGCAGTATGACCTAAATGGAGTCTATTCAGTGTTATACATATGTATTCAGTATTGGCAAGCTGTCTATACTATATAGTTGGTATCGCTGCTGAAAATGTGCAGACCTTTTCCCTCTACCAGAATGTATTTCTCCAGCACTATCCTGTAGTGCAGTATCTGTGTTGAGTTAACATTACTGGTGTGAGAGCTCACTTTAGTGATTAGGCTAAGCTTAATTAAAACCAGTACACATTGGGACACTAGAATTTGATTAGGGATTTAAAATAGTGATTTATATTTGTGGTAATTAGGTTTCTTTATTTGCATTTTGTAAAGATTCCTAAATCAGTTCAGTTTTTTTTTTCTGTTATAAAATACGCCTTGATTGATCCCCAGAGGAATCAATCAATTATTGGCTTTTTTCAGGTGTTGTAGCAGCACAAGACAAACATAAGTACCGATACACAGAGGAAGGTAAAATAAATAATAATTATTAGAATTATATCAAATAATAATAAAATATAGAAACTATGGAAAGACTCAAAATTACAACGCAAGCAGTGTACAAATACCAGTGTTTCACACAAAGCAAGTCTCATTTTAAACAAAATGACTAGCACAAAAGGGAAAGAAAACAACTCATCAAATAAAACAGCAGTAGTCACAATGTACCCAAGCTGGTGAAAAGAGAGCCTGTCAGTAAACAAGTGGAACTCATCACCAGCTGTTTTCGCTCGGCAGGCCGCTCTTTGCTTGGATGATCTGTACACTTTGCGCCATCAGTGTCCCAGCAGTAATCGGAATCACTTTGTTTGCCAGGTACAGCATGTGTCCATACAGTGATCCACAGATGCAACATGACATCATGATGCAAAGATAGATGTTGATCCGGGGGACAAGTGCAAAACAAACTATGATCAGCAGAGTGTAATGTATTGCTCTGTAAACATCAGCCAGATGTACAAAGCATTACTAGCTTGAGAGCAAGCTGAACTAATAAAACTGCTGAAATGTGTCTAAGTCAGCAGGACAATGTGTCATTTCTATTCCTAAAAAGCATCTATTTTAGGACGTTAAAGATGTCTAAGGGACAGAACGAAAGCCAGAGAGAGAACGATGAGGACTTGGTACAAATAGGTGGTCCTCCACAGAGGAAGGAAATGGTGGGAATAGGAGTGCTGGCTACTGTTTGCACGGCTCACTCGCTCCCTGTCTGCCACTGAATCGTCTCAGGGTCCTTCAATCTGTTCCCTGCCCCCAGCAAGACACCATGACCTCCGTTTCCTGAGTACACATGACTGACCCAGGTTAGGGTTGAAATAGGGCCCAGACCGCTGCACAGGGAATATTACGTTGCTTTTCTCCCCTGCCACCTTTAATTGTGTATGTGTTTGTGTACATCAGCCTCTGTGTATCTGGCTTTTTGTGTGTGGTCATGCTTGTGTTTGTGTATCTAGGAGCGGCCAGGCATGGCATTAAAAGGGGCCCAGTCCAACAGCAGGTCAACCAGCCAGCCAGCCAGAGAGCCGGATATCACTTTGGGCAACAGCTGAGGCCACATTTAAACGACCAGGGCAGTACCCTGGCACCAGGGAGTGGCGAATCACTGTCACTGTATCCTCTTCCCTCAGGCATGCCCCGGCAATGATTCACAGACTGAATCAATGGGCAGGTTCCGGCCTGGTTTCCACCATAACGCCACACGGGGCATCCACAGCGCATCTTCAAGATTTATGTCCCTCGCAACAACATTTTTGTGATTGTTTATCAAACATTCTTGCCAGAAGAGATGGTATGTCAAATAGAGTGGAGTAGAGAGCTATAAACACTATAGTCATGCTGTGGAGAGGGGCTGCTGACTGAAAGCCTGCTCGGAGGGGTTTAATGTAGTGGTCTGAGTGCCCCAACTCCATCAATCCTGGTCCCTCTTTATGGGAGAGTGCTGGCAGGAACACAAAAGGTAGACCGACTAATGTGGAGCCACGGGAAGATGTCTTTATAAAAGTGGCTGTGAGTTTGTACCCCAGCTGACCTAAAAACAGCCACGTGCTCCTTTCATCTTAAACTAAGAAGACTCTCTATCGTCCTGCTTTGTTGAGAAGACATCAGTGTAGTCCAAAGTAAACTGTGGGACAGAAGCTTAACCTCCTCACAGGCGATCGCTCACAGCCAACCGCAACACTTTGTCCCTCACTCTAAAAGTGACCTCTGCTAGGAAACTTTGAGTCAACCTCGGAGCGAAAAAGCTACTCATGGAAACCGTGTTTACTTTTTCCCCTTGACATCATTGCAACACACACACACACACACACACACACACACACACACACACACACACACACACACACACACACACACACACACACACACACACACACACACACACACACACACACACACACACACACACACACACACACACACACACACACACACACACACACACACACACACACACACACACACACACACACACACACACACACACACACACACACAGAAGTGGATATGCACTTGACAAAACCCAAACCTGCCACAAACCTACAGTACACATTCTTTAAACACACACACACACAAGTGAGACAGACGACCACAGCGGCCTCTCAAGGCCCCAGAGCCAAAATGTCTCCATTATTAAAGTTTTGCTGTTCTGGAGAGAAGTACAGTGCCATTAGAAGAGTTGCAGCAAGGTGGAGAAATCAGGCAAAATACTACACACTGAGCATTGTACCAAAGCACTGCACTGAGCTGAGGAAACACAGACAATGTTACATATTCACTAGACCTCAGTAAAGTGCTGTTAATACATGATCTATTAATCCTACTTATGGCTGACTCGCAACAAAAAAGCTAGCATTAGCACATTTATAGAGTCTCAGGAGAAGAATTCTGATCTTAGATTGCAGTTTATACCCCCGGGCTTTGCCAACTCATATATAACCCCAAATGAATCCAGCAGAGCCCTTGCTGACCAAAAAACTGATAGCTGACCATGACAGAGCCCAGAGGGTCTATGTGGATTAGTGAGTAGTTAGAGACTCTCACAATCCCAGGTCCCATGTGTCAACATTCACTTAACAACCAACCACAGTAAATGTCAAGCTAAAACCTCGTCTAGGTCAACAAGCAGAGGATTTAACCATAGACTGGCAGGCCATTTCCCCAAGAAGAATAGCTTAGACTGTGTCACATCAGACACACTGTTTCTGTCCAGTTAAACAGGTCTGGTCGTCCCAGTTTGAGCCAGTTGGCATGCAGGGCACGGACATAAAACCAGACAGCACTTCCTGCAGAGCTGCTGACTCAGAAGCTTCAACTAAAATATCAAAAGACGATGTTATCAATAGTATCGATGGGTTGAAGGCAGTCTGTGGCAAACGTCATGCGCAATTGTTGGTTTCGGCCTCAGCGATAACTCTTCCTCTGCACAAGCAGCACAGTCATTTCCAACATAACCACATCAGAGCAAGTGTACAGTCCATAGCCGGGTTTCTGCCGACATACACAGCCTGCTACCACCAACTGTAAAAATGCCTTTGATGTAAACACCAATCTAAAGTGTGGCTTAATTCTCAAGGAAATGATCAGAATCACTGTCAGCAAAGATCTAACAAAGTACCTGAACAGGGCTGAGAGAAGCCTTCTGCCAGATCACTGTGTTTATGTAAAACAGTGTCATTAAATAAGTAAGGTTGAAATCCCTTTTTATTTGACTTGTGAGCACATGTTGGTCCTTCAGCCAATTCTTAAACTTCCAGTGAGCACAAACATGCTGCTTGATTGTTACCTTTCTGTTATATTCAAGTGTTTCTTTAATGGTGAAAAGGCATATAGGCTCCTGTTTGGCCCACTCTGCTTATCCTCGTGCCTATTATTCCTCCCATCATTCTCCCTTCCCTTGAGTGCCAAATTACTTTGTCTCTTTAAAGAAGCTATGATAATAGGACACTGACTCGCAGCAATATAAACTGGTACGACATCCGCAGCGCAAATGCACAGTAATATCAACAATTACTGATTAAACGTGGCGACTGTTACGTAATCAGCATTCACATTTAAGGCTGTTTTATGCTTCCGCGTCAACTCCACGCGGTAGCTACGCCGTAGTCATAACGCTTGGGGGGGTGATAAGTCTGAGGTTATTTGCGAGGTGTCTGCCAGCCAGTTTACGTTATATTAGCAAGCAAACGTTAGCACAACTGCCCACAAAGTACTGCATGCTGGCGAAGTGCTAATTTAAAAACGTTACTGACATATAGACCCTTTACAAACAGATAACCCTGTCACTGTAACCAAAATATGTTGGTTATTTGTTTATTTGCAAAGCTTATGTCAGTGAACTAGCATGTTGCTACTTCCCACCATAGGCTGCTTGAAACACCCATCAACACACAGGACCAGTTGACCAATCACAGCAATCACAGACCTTGCGATCTGTGTCGCCTCGACGCAAAGTTACACATTTCAACAGTTAGGGATGACACGAGCCCAGTTCAGACCAAAATTATGCAACGAGATGATTTGGAACTTGCAATTACTTGCAATACACTGGTCTGCAGCGTTTTTAAACCTGCCAGTTTACACCAATGTGACTAGACAAAATGGTTTATCCTCTCTATAGCAACAACTCTCTGTACTTCTGTTCTAACTTCAGACTTTTCAGTTTTTTTTAATAGCTGAATATAATTTGTAGCGTTTCAAAATGAATGAATGAGGATAGCGATGGTGTTTCTACGTACGTGTTTCTACTGGTTGACAGTTTGTAACTGTCTTGACCTGCTGACTTCGCTATTCGTGGATTGACTGTGTTATTTCCATTATCATAATTACTGTCTTCCTTTCCTCAGTAGACAGAGCTTATAGAGCACACAGACACATTTTACAGTAGCAGTAGGTCAGCCACAGTGCCACTACATATGATGCAAATTAGTCTGTGCCTGTATGCTAATATCAAAACAGAGACAGGTTAAGATATAGATGCAATATGCACAAAAATAAATTCCTTCCTTTGATAATCAAGATAAGTAATTATCTTTTGTAGCCCCATATTGCTAAATAATCAGGATCATTTCAGCTGTAGTCACAGAAACAGCAATAGTGAAGCAACTAATGTCCATAAACCATAAACAGTTTGTATACGTTTTATTTATGGGGCCAGAATAATTATTTAGGCAGGCTATTTCAGTGTATAAGAGGCGAGGAAAGCCACTGTGACATATGATGACAGTGTGTGTGTGTGTGTGTGTGTGTGTGTGTGTGTGTGTGTGTGTGTGTGTGCATGTGCATGAATGTCAGGGTGTTTACTGAGTGATGAAGGCCTGTCATTCTTCACTGCTCTCCTAATCAACATCTACAGATTGCTGCGGGGTAAATGTATTCTGCTGGGGATTTAGACGCCGCACTGGCGCCTTCGACACTTTGTGATGCCTCATACCACTTGAGAACATGTGTCACTTTGATACACCTAAACACAGACGCACAGGTGGAGCAAGAGTGAGAGGGCAGCGCACACACACACACACGTGACAGACAGAGTTAAGGCAGAGCAGCAGAGACAAAGACACAAAAAGGGCTGACAGCGTGAAAAGGATTTGAAAGAGAGTGAATGAAATACTGAAAGTGAATAAGAAATGGAGATGCGTGAAAAAGACAGGGAGAGAGACAGAAAAGAGAAAATATGGAAAAAATACTACTAACTACAACTACTAAAATAGAATCAAATCAAAAATGTGTTGTCAATAATACAGCTATTACAACACTATTGGTAAATGGTTAACAGTGCTGTTGGTGTGTGTTTGTGCAGCAGCAGGAGTGATGAGAGGTTTGGAGTGGAAAAGGAACTTCCTGCTGAGTGAACAGACATGCAATCACTACACTGCTCCTCTGACCGACCACACACACACACACACACACACACACACACACACACACACACACACACACACACACACACACACACACACACACACACACACACACACACACACACACACACACACACACACACACACACACACACACACACACACACACACACACACACACACTTTTCTGTTCATCTCACTCGCTCTCCAGGTCAGCTAAACGGTCCTTAAAACAGAGAATAAATTGAAAAAAATGAGAATAAACACAGATTCCTTTTAGAGCTGGGCAATATATCAATATTATATAAATATCGACATATGAGGCTAGACCTCATCTGAGATTTTGGATATCGTAATATGACAAGTGCTACATTACAATAAAGTGATGTCATTTTCTTTACTAACCAGACTCTTCTAGCTGTTCTTTTATTTGCCTTTACCCACTTAGTTATTACATCCACATTACTGATGATTATCAAAAATCTCAGTGTGTAAATATTTTGTTAAAGCACCAAACCATATAGTCAAACCTACAATATCAAACTTGAAATTGTCGCATTCCATCTCCATCTTCAAGAAAAGCCTGAAGGAAAAATAGCTTATAATATGATTGTTAAATATTCTTTGTGTGTTATATTTGTACTTGGGTCGTCTGTATTTTGTGGTATTTGTCTGTGTTGAGTTTTTAGTGTCTGTATATTCTCTGTTGTATGTTTATTGTTATCGGGCCCCCTCCGAAAAGCTTTTAGTAACTTATTTGGGGTTCCCCATTTCAAGCGGCCTACCTATAATCATTGTACTTTCTGAAATTGTGTTTTAATGATACAATGATGACGTGTGAATAAATAAAAAAATGCAATATCGAGCTCTAATTCCTGTGACCACACTGTGTATCTTCATTCACCTTCAAAAAGGAAGGTGATGCAAAGGGGGGTTGTATTGACGTCAGGAACCATCCAACCAAACTGGTCTTGTGAGCATGAATGCGAATGGACCTGTAGTATTCAGTGCAGCGGTTGAGCTGCTTGCTCATTTCAGGAATTCCTTTCACGTACCTGAGCTCCGCTCTTTGTACCCTGGTTGGGCAGTCAGGCTGAGGATGACTGTAGAATACCAAGTTACGCAACAGATTAAGTCAAACTGCTTGTGCTACCTGACTATTTAACCGGCAGATTCCACGGCTACTTTAAACCTATGGGAAGTCTTAATGGCTAATGTTGTGTTAGCGCTTAGCGGTGTGGTTAAATTAGATTAGTGAACACAGCACTGCCTCTGGAAATACAGGGGGCATTTCAAAAAGGTGTCGGAAAATCTATTTCTGTAGTTCTGTGGTGTGTGTGAAACTAGCCTGGAAAGCACCTGTGAAGGTGTGAGGCTGGACTATGAACTCATGTCAGTAAGTAATGAGATAATATCAAGTTTCACTTTAAAAACACCATGATTCTTCTGACCTCATAGAGACTGCTGTTATGTAAGCAACGCTCTCTAAATGGCAGGCAACTTATTCCATGGTGTACTGTTCTATCAGTGCCAGGAATAATTCAGCAGTCTTGGTAGATGGCTTCTTTTTTCCAAAAATGTTAGATGACTTTTTGTGAAAGAGTCCAAAAGTAGAAGGCTGTAATATGAACATAAGAAGTGATTTCACCATGTCCATTCTCACGCAGCCAAGGAGCCGGCCAATTAAGCGCTTTCTCTGCAGCCAAAGATCGAACTCAGGCAGGCAATAAAATCATTTTACATTTTAGGGCTTGGGCGACCTTTAATGAGGGAGCATGTAAGGCAGTATGATTTAATCATGCTCGAGCTAGTATGACGGTTGTGAGCACATAGGTTTATATTCCCACCAAAGAACTAAACCACATGATGTCACTGACCACCACACCTACGAGCAGAGAACAGACACTAAGCGGTGAGTATAGAGTTCAGATGAACGGAAAACCTGCACGGCACACGACCGAGGTGTAGGCGTCACACTCAGGGAAGCTTTTCCAAGTCACATGGCTGTAGGAAACACATTGGCTGCAGGGCTTGAACTTGTGACCTTAGCATTATTGATTTAAAAAAAAAACTAACTGAGCTCTACCCAGAAACCTAATTTAACAAGGAAGATTGTTTTTTAGTGGGCAAGGAAAGAGCTGCCCTGCCCTGTCATGTCATGTCTTGAGAAAAGCAGGTATAATAAAGCAAACAGACGCCTTTCCCTCCTTGTCCAAAAGACGGGGTTTGGGGCAAGCAGGAATAGGCAAAGAGGACTGCAGAGCATCAGATAATGGAAAATTACCAGGGCTCTACAGTCAGCTGGGCACCTTTGATCAGCCAGAGCCCAGGCGCCAATTACTGTGGGATAATCGGCAGCCCTCAAAGGCCTGACGAGCTGCAGGCACAACGGGTCAGTGACCAGCAGGCAAAGGCCTGGTCAACAAGGCTCACAGAGCCAAAAGCCGGCGGTGCCCCTTGCTGAAACGGCCAAACGGACATGCAGCACAGCGAGGCAATTGTTCCCCTCCTGTCGACTCAGCACAGTGGCACTCTCACAAGCCAGACATCCCTCTCCGCAGACCGCTTGGTGGTGGAGGAATGGTGCAATGGTGGGGAGTGAGTAAATCCGCGACTGCATGTGTCTCCGATTCTACACACACACTCCCTCTCTCTGCAATGAAACATATGCAACATACGTAGAACAAATGTGAACACGCATGCTGCTGACACAACTGTCCCTGTAATTATGTGGTAAACAAAAAGCTGCAGCACTTAAGGCAGTACTTGCTGTACAGTGATGCAACACACAGGAAACACGTTGCTCACCGCTCCTCTCCACTGATAACCCCTTCCTACCGAGGAAGAAAGGCTTAACTACCTGTCAAATGTACTTCACATTATCTGAGAGGAATGTGGACTGACAACGCAAAGTAAATGTAACTGTGTGACCTCTCCAACAACAACAAAAAATGTTTTCCCTCCCACTTTTTTCTCACCAATAGTCTGGCGTGTGACACAAAGGCGAGCTGGCAGCAATGATTAATAGGCAAAAACTTAGCCCCTCTACGTGAGGCTGAACATGATCGTCAGCTCATTAATAATTGACATCTTTCTTGTGCTGGGGAACGTTCATCATCGATTAGGCGGCTGCGCTGCTCTTCCCTCCACTGTCAACAACACAGCGATCTGAAAGAGTTTACAGACCGCTACACGCAATTTCTTCTCCTTAGTCACTTCTGCAATAATGAAATAACTCTTAATTCAGTTTGCCTACTCATACCGTGCAGTTATCTAACAGAAACGCAGTAGCCAGTGGACTTTGGATCAGAAACACTGCAGTTACACAACAGCCAGTGCCGGTCCAAGTAGACCCATATGGGCAGCATACAGCTTCCCTGAAAGCCACAAGTCAGCAGAAGAGTCGGATCTCTTCTCAAAGCAGTGAGAAACAAGAGACGTTACACTGGAGGGGAGAGAGCTTGTGTATGAGACCATTTTGATAAAAAGATGGATGTCAATTTAAATTTTCAGACTGCCAATTCAAAAGCTTTGTTTTGATCTTGACACCAAAGCTGTATTTCCTTTGATGCCTAATAAAGTGAAAACTGATTTCTCTACAATACAATTTCTTTACATTAAACAAATCAATCAAAACATCTCATGCACTAGTGTAAAATGCTGTCCTAACACTATCAACTGAATCTTTGCCTGAAAGTAATGGGCTAGGGATGTCACGAGAACCAGTACTTTGGTACCAAAATTCTGAAAAAACATGCCGGTACTCATTTTTCCAGGTACCGGGAGATGCAATCCTTCCGGCCCTGACGGGAGCAGTACATACGCCTAACGTTAACAATGTTCTAGACTGCCGCTAAATGCTGAAGAAGAACACCGACCCGCACGGAACAAACAGCGACTAGCCCCTCGTCTCCCTGTACGACTTGACCGCATTCAGCTTCTGGCTTTAGCATACATCTACGGCGGCGGCTTTCACGACTTCACCCGGATCTCTCAAACCGCAAGGGAGTCTATTTCTCTCTGCTGTCGTCTATCACAACCTAACATGTGCTCGGACGGACCTCTATAACATCAGTTAATTTTAACCAGCCCGGCAGAGAGAAACAGACGTAACTACTAGGGGTGTGCAAAAAAAAAAAAAAAAAATCCATTCACATTCGTATCGCGATTCAAGTTCTACCAATTCAAAATCGATTCATAGAATTCCAAAAATCTATTCATATTTTTTAATTTAAAAAGAAAATTTAACGTGAGCCTAAAAATCGACATTGAATCGAATCGTGACATTTTCTGAATCATGCACCCCTAGTAACTAAACATGCTTGCTGTCTGGGAGCTCCGGGTGAACACATGAAAGGTACCGTAACGCTGGCTGTGTGGTGATGCCAGGCTTCAAAGCATTGGGCCGTGAGGTCCACAGAAAGTTGAAACTAAAAGAAAACACTGAAAGAAGAGTGACATGACGCTCAGCATGTCGCCGTAGGATTATCTTGAAACGTGTACCTAAACTGCACATTTTGGTACAGTTCTGACGATAGTAGGTGGGGCTAAGAAAGGCCAGGAGGAAGCAACAGACAGACTGTCTGCTCAGCCATGTGAAGGAGGTAATGGTATCACGGTCATCCATGCTATGGACAGGGAGTTATTAGACATAAACACAGACGTAACTTAGTTTGGAGACAGGGAGTTATTACACCAACAACACACTGAGATGTTAACATTAGGGCATACAGGGGAACTGAGAAGTGAGATACACCAACATGGTTTTAGAAAGCCAATACCAAAATCGGATTATGTGTCACCCACATCAGACAAAGCTTTTAGTCATACTACAACTGTAGCGGCAGGATAAGCCTTGCACATGTTTAGGTAATATGTGGTAAAACGTTTTTTTTAAATCAGCCATTTGGTCAAACAACGTAAAAAACCTCAAGACGAGATCACAAATCTATCAATTCTATACTCAAACATTGATGGTAAATATACAGTAGGCCTAGTAGTGGTGGACCTGAGAAGCCAGAAAGAGAAAACCAAAAGAACAAGGAAGGGTGGAAAACGTTTTACTCACAAGCAAAATCCCAAACTGATTCCCTAGTTTTATAGCCAATTCAAGGTATTTGTAACATATTGGTGAGTTTTTGAGTCAATCATATGATTTTGGTTAAGGATAGTGTCTTGGTGAGGTGATAAACATACCTCAGCCAAAAGTCTTACATGTCTAACACAGTTACTAAGTTCCCACCCTGTGAGATCCACCACCGGTCAGCCTGTCCTGGGTAACTCCTAATTAAAGCAGAGATCACAGGACTGAATAAAGCATGAGCTGTTCCAGCGCAGGAGGCTCAGGTATCACTCTATATAGGGGCCCAGAGAGACAAAAGGAGTCCCTGAGCCCTACACCAGACCCAGGAGGAGTGATATCGATGCAAACCCGAAAGGCAACTCAAATACTGCATGGTTTGTGTAAAACAGGGAGATTAAGTGTACTGTGGTAACATTACTAGTCTTATCTGACAGTAGAAGCATGATTTCAAAAACATAAACACAAGCTATTTGTCCATGGAATAATGTAACGTTCTCACAGGTCTTTAGTTATGTGGTCGTGCAATGAAAAATAGTTCAGACAAAGAATGTAAAGTGCTAAGTGATGTGAGTGGAGGAAAAAATGTTGCATGGCTGCTATAGTTGGGACTGCGAGTGGTTGCTTATATTGGGAGTTGCTTTTTGATTTGTTGCAATAGTGTGCTAGATAGTAACGTGATCCATTTGTGGGGGTTGGTTGTCATACTAAGCACACACTATGGAGACTCAGGTTTAGGCATGAAAAAAAAATTGTTTGGTTCTGGTTGGTTGTCAGTTGAGGTCATGGGTTGATAGGGAATTTATTTTATTTTGTATTTTTTTCCCCCAGTGGCAGCAAGGATTTTTTTTGTTCCTTTACAATAGCAATGGATACTCTATTTTTCATAACATAGCCTACCTACATGTACAGTTGTCGCTTAGTAAACTGAAAACATGGTGAGGCTCATTCACGTGCATATTAAGTAGCCACATGTATCTATTTTGGTCTTATCCATCCACAGGTTTACCGCTCCAGCGGAGAGGATGGCTCGTTTAGACAGCAGCTACGTTTACAAGAGTTTGTCCAAAGTTCAAGAGCTGTTGCAAACTAAGATAAACAGTTAGACTACAAACTGACATCTTTCATTTTAGCTTGTTTGTAAAAAGTCACTATTTGCAGAGTAGAGCTGTGCTTGCACAGCGCGGTGGACAAGAGTGGACAGTGCAGACTGAAATATGGGTTTCTACATGATTATGCCTGTAGAACAGGTAGGTGGGTATTGATAAGTATTGCCTTTTTTTTTTTTTTTTTTTTAAATCATGGAGGGTTTATTGTAGGCTACTTACAGTAACGAGTGTAGTGTTAGTTCATCTGCACCAGCGGCAGTAAATAATGTATAATCTGTATCGTTTCCAATCAATTACATGTGCTGCGTGAAGTAACGCACACACATTGGCTCTGGTGTATGTGTGCAGCGTGCATCGCTGTTCAGAATCCCGTCTATCTTCCATAATGCAACGCTTGTATCCAAATGAATTGTGAAGTTGTCATTAGCTTCACTGCTATTAGCCACCTGCAATGAGCCACAGGGACTTGCTGTAACGTTAGAGCACTCTAAAGGCTGTTTACCTTTCATTTGATCGTGTTTGCTTGCTACGTTGCCATCCTCTTGAACGACATTAAACGCAACATATAGTTCCTGAGTGGTTTCATCTGCCCTGTTTAACGCGTTGAGGCTCTCCGGCGGCACAGTAGCACTGTAGCTGGCCGGTGAGGGCTGCTTGAAGGCGCGGTCCTCACGCTGCTGCCGTAAAACTGGACACGGCAACGTTAAGTGCCGCTGCGGCGACATCGGGTCCTCTTCCAGCATTGCTGGAGGACAACAGGCATCTTGCATCGCAAGAGTGCTGTACAAAAATGGAATTATAGTTCGCCTCAAACTTTTTATTTGGGTATTTATTTAATTCGTATCATTTCTTCCCCAAGCTCATAAAATAAATTTGGGTCGCACATAAATTGACAGGGTCGGTCGGAAACCGGAACCAAACTATTCTTTTTGTTAGGCCTTAGGAGCAGTCAGAACAGCGCAACAAATAGAACCATGTCCGGTTTCCTAACATCCTAACCTAAAACATGGCCAAAGACGCTCCTTAGTCTTCATGTTGTGTATGTCTGGGTTTGTGTACAATCAGCTTTTGAAACAGACGTTCCATTATGTGAAAAGGTCATGGCCAACAGCAAGAATGCCCCTCTGTAGAAGAGGATAGGGGTTAGGGTTGCTTGGTAAGCAGTACCAACAAACACATCAAACAAGTTCAATCCAACTCTGCAGTTCCAGCGAACCTATTTTAGGCTACTTATGTTGAAATGGGGTCAACTGCACATTTGAGATCCTGATTCTAAAACCTCCCCTCTGGTTGAATCTGGATCCAGTCCCAATCAGCTCAGCATATGGAGCCCTAACAAGTGCAGACAGTGCGCCTTCTTTCTATTGATGCAAAGGATACCAATTCCTACATGGAACCGGGTGTTAATGATGCTCACATGTGCATCTGTCCTCTGAAGGTATCGTCTTAGAGTTTGGATATTGTAATATGCCATAAGTGGTGTCTTTTCCTGGTTTTAAAGGCTACATTACAGTAAAGTGATGTCATTTTCTGAACTAACCAGACTGTTGTAACTGTTCTATTATCTGCCTTTACCCACTTAGTCATTATATCCACATTACTGATGATTATTAATCAAAAATCTCATTGTGTAAATATTTTGTGAAAGCACCAATAGTCAACGCTACAATATCGTTGCGGTATCGATAGAGGTATTTCGTCAAAATTATTGTGATATTTGATTTTCTCCATATTGCCCAGCCCTAGCAGATATGTTTATTTTGGTGCATTTGTGTACACATTTCATATTGAGTCACACTGCGCACTAGCTTGTGGCTTGCAAGTAGACTGCAGGCAGCTATTTTTTTTTTTTTTTTTTAAACTAAGCAGTGTTTTGGTGACTTAGAGTTTTTGGCAGAGCAGTGTCAAAACAAATCACAGCCTAGTTCCTGTAACTTGTCATAACCCCTGACACACACACACACACACACACACACACACACACACACACACACACACACACACACACACACACACACACACACACACACACACACACACACACACACACACACACACACACACACACACCTTGGTCGAGAACCTTACTTTCAGGCATCTCACCTGAGTTTCCGCGTCCTTATTCTCACCTTCCCCCACTAACCAAACTGAATCAGCAAACAATTGAGCATTGTATTAAATCACTCCCAATGTGCCTAGTGGGCCCTCACTTCTGTTGAGCTGTGATGTTGACAAAAACCACAAGTTGTGGATGACAACATCAGCCAGCACATTCAATGGATCGCATCGAAACTGCAGCCAAAAGCAGTGGTGGAATGTAACTAAGTACATTTACTCAAGTACTGTACTTTTTGCTGATATAAATCTAGATTGTGTTTGTTTGTTTTTTTTATACAATACCGCTGACGGCAACTTACATCTTATCAGTATCAAAATACGTATCCACTTTTTTGGTGTTGGTAATCTGTGGTGGTAATGAGGGAGGGACAAGCACGGCTCTCTCTCTTCCCCACGCAGATTTTATAGAGGTGGTCTGGGGATTGAACCAACGACCTCCCGGTCACAAGCTCGCTTCTCTAAACAGGATGCGAGTGCAGTCAAGAGCTGGACACAGACAAATTGTCCCGATCCAGACCGTCTGATGTTGTAAAAGAACTCTCCCGTTCTTGTCACCCCATATCTATTTAGTTACCGCTGGACTGAAAGCTAAGCTGACATTGATGCTCACTCTGCTTACACCGTAAGTGGCAAGAAGCTGGACTATATTGCTGCTATCAGGGGACAAAAGTGAAGCCCTTTGATTGCGTCGTCATCGCGCAGCAAGTTTATCTACCCATGTTGCATCACTACTCAACATTCACATGTACAGCTCACTGCCAAGAAAGGGCCTCTCCTCTGAGAACAGTGAACCGCTGAGAGTAACGCACGTTTCTCCCACAGACTGAATCACAAAGCTTTAGATAGAGACTAGCTCTTGCATTCGCCTGCTCTCTCAAACTGACAGACTTGCACAGTGGGTTTGGTGGCACATAGCCAATCTTGCCTCCCTCATTCTGTTAGATGAGTCAAGCAATGAGTTACTTTTAAAATTTGGGGTAGAACGAAATCACTCTGATCTCTTTGTATGGGAGAGACATCAAATTCCCTTCCAGAAGACATGTATACAATTTCCAAATGGTCCGAAACACTATGTACTAGGGGTGTACGATTCAGAAAATGTCACGATTCGATATCGATTTTCAGGCTCAAGAGTCGATTCAAAATCGACTGACATAAAATAAAAAAAATTAAAATATGAATCTATTTTTGGAATTCTATGAATCGATTTTGAATCGGTAGAGCTTGAATCGGGATTTGAATGTGAATCGATTTTTTTGCACACCCCTACTTTGTACCATCATCATAATTACTTAGCGACATTAGAGAACTAGTCATTTCACCCATTAGTGGATCACCAAAAAAAATGTATCTGCAACTATTTTGGTACGTAATTGATATGTAATTTTCCAAGCGAAAATGCCAAATATTTGCTGGGTCGAGGCTTTCCAATGTGTGGATTTTATGCTTTTTGTTGTCATATCTGATAGGAAATGAAATATATTCGGGGTTAGGACTGTTGGTAGGATTATATATCAAGCGATATGAACACCTCATACCTGGCTCTGGGACAATGTAATGTGCAATTTTTCACCATTTTCTGACATTTCCCAGCCAAAGCAATTAGAGAAAATAATTGGCAGATTAGTTGATAATGACAATAATTTTTGGTTGCAGCCCTATAAAACTGTACCATCAGTTTAATAAAGATTACAACTTTCTGATTTTCTCCTCACAATGGAAAGAACAAAACAGTGGTACATACCTAGTGTTTTACATACCTTACGATGCCAAACGGATAACTCAGATTGTGTTATATAAGTCACAAACATCACCACAACCCCATTAACAAAACAATAAAGTAATGACTCAACAATTATGGCTAATGAGAGCATCCAAATGTGGTTGCTGTCCAAAAAGCGGGATGTTTGAGTCAAATGAGCGATCTGCTGTGGCTAATACACAATCCATCACAGAGCTATCTTTGTAAAGTCTGCATGTGGAAGGTAATCTGGCCACTGATGTTTATCTGATCATGGTTGGCAGTCCAGATGGGAAATCTCTTGCTCTGTAGTTGTGCTAAGTAAACAGCCATAAAAGCTATGATATCATTACCATAGAAGAGAATCTGGGGCACATGATCGCGCTTTACAAAAATTAGGAGCGTTATAAACTGTGAGTCACAGTTTATATCTTCGGGGCAATCAACCTGTCTGATGGCTAAGTGCTGAACATATGAGCAGCTGTCTTTTCTTTTTAACCTTACGTTTCGATTCTAAGTGCGTTGTTGTGACACATTTTTACAAACGTACCTTGTCACGAAACTTAACTGCAAATGAATACACCTTGTTAATGTCAGCCTGCATTAGTGACGTGATATTACACAGTGGTCCGTGTAACAATCTAACAATGATGTGCTAGCTCGGTGGTTCCCAAAGTAGGGTCCGGGGACCCCCAGGGGCCCTTTAGGGGGTTCAAAGCAAAACAAGAGGCAACATTTATTTTCACTATAAATTCCATCCATAAGTAACACAATGACAGAATGTATTACTATTATGGCCATGGGTTTAATATAGACTTGCTAGCTGAGAATGAGGTTGATTTGTTGTTGTATTGTCCTGGTTACGGGACATAAGGAATGTACTTTTTTACTAAAATGAGAGAAAACGGGATACTTTAAGAACGAGCTGTGAAATAACCTATCATTTTGTGAAATGTAATACAATGTTTAATTAAACACTGCAACTGAAATGTTGGCGAAATGAGGGCTGGGCACTTCGTATGCATGACACGGAAATAAACAAAAAAAATGATCATACACTTTCTGTAATAAAACATCTTACAAAAATCCTATCAGATGGGTTGTCCGTAGTCTTTATTTGTGACAATTTAGGGGTCCCTTGACGTGAAAAAGTTTGGGAACCACTGCGCTAGCTGATAGCTAGTTCATCATTTTAGTCTGAGTTCGGTTCATTATTTTTGCTGAGTAACGTTCACCTCTCAGAGTTAACCAGGTAAGTGTAGCTACTCAACTACCTAACCTTAGCTAGCGAAATAACCTCTTAGCTCATTCGGTAGCGCAGAGGCAGACCTTTTCCATCCCCCGTGAAGGATGGTAAACACCCTCACAGCTTACATTTTGCCCATTCTTTTTTTCTACTCAGGTTAGCAAGCCAGCTCAAAGCCATGTAATTGGGTCTACGGGGAGCTAAGAGCCGTGGAGCTAACATAGCTGCGTGTGCCGCATCCGAAAAAAACACACAAGCTAGTGCTGCTTAGCTCGGCGAGCTAACAAGCATTACCGGGCAGGCTAATACAAATATACATTTTTCAAACCTACCTGTGATCACCGCTGCGACCCAGAAGATGCACCGTCAATGCCGTCACCTATGTATCACGAACCGTGCAGTGCCGAAATAATTCAAATTCCACAGAAAGAGTCGGGAGAGACACTCGCAGTCCAATCGCTTCAGCCACTGCCGCTGAATGGCTGCTACACGGAGACTCAACCAAACTTCCTCCTTAGCAACGGACCGCCTCCGCGCGACCTCATTGGCCGGAGCGTGCAGATAAGAGATGATCGATAGTCGGCGGTGCAACCTGTATCAAACAGGACTTTTACTGCATGTTTGAGCCCAGTAGACTTATTACTGCAAGGGAGACATTAGCTCAGCTGCTAGATTGGCCAAATACCTCAAATGAAATGACTCCAGTTAGTGTAGGCCTTCTAACTGTGACCTGCTGAGTCCAGATCAAAACCACTATTTGATGCTCCATAAAAACAACTTGTCAAGGTGCTTCCTAACAGGTTGTCCAATTTTGGAAGTAGGAACAATGTCACTTAAAAGATATCTGGAAGTTATCCTCTGGGTCCTAGCTCCATGTTCATTTCAAAGTACATAGATAATGTAATACAATGCAACCAGTGTGGACTGAGTCACCAGAGCAGTGTTAGAGCCAGTGGTTAGAACAAGTGTTCACATATCTTAGATCAGTTGTTGAATAAGTATTCAGATAAATACCACAGTGTACAAACGTTCAAGTCCTGCAGTAAAATTGCAACAGAAAAGTACATAAATATGAGTATTATCAGCTAAATGTTGCCTACTTAAAGTATCTAAAGTAAAAGTAGGCTACTCATGATGAAAAATGCCCCCCTATGAGTGTTAATGTGTAAGATGCATGCTACTTTTTAAAGGTTATTTTGGGGCCTTTTTCACCTCTAATGGATAGGACAGCTAGGTGGGAAAGAGGGGGAAGACATGCAGGAAATAGTCACAGGTCAGACTCAAACCCTGGACCTCTGCGTCGAGGCATACGCCTCTCAGTATACGTGCGCCTGCTCTACCACTGAACCAACCCGGCCACAAGCAGCATGCTACTTTTGTATTTGGTTGAGGTGGAGCTAATTTTAATGACATACTGTACGGTAGTTTTAAACTATAATGCATCAACTCTTATGCTTAAGTTGATATGAAGTTGATCTTTGCCCGTAACATCGAAATGCACAGAGTAACTTGTAACTAAACGCTGTCTTTTTTCCAGCTCCTGCCATGTTTGCCTCCACAGCTTCGTCCCCTGATGATGAAACCTCGGCCCCTTCAAAGGGCCAGAGGTTTATCAGCATTAACTTGCATTCCTCACATAGCTAAGAAGTCTACTAAGCTGCAGTGTGACGTGTTCTGTGGCCTTGAAGGTTACAAAACCAACAAAGAAAAGACAAACTAACAAAGTTGTCAAGCCTGTTAAGCTAATGATTCTCATGCCAATGTATTTCTTTGGAGGCGTGAATATCTCTCTCTCACACACACACACACACACACACACACACACACACACACACACACACACACACACACATACATACATACACATACAGTTGATGTTTCTATCTTCTTTTCACTGTCACTCTCTTTTTATTCTTTATTATCTTGAATACATTCTTTTTTATGACTCTTTCTTTACACGAAGCCTTCACACATCAACCTGTCAGTGATAAAATGTCGTTGGAGCGCCTCTTACATATCTGTGAGGATATTCTGCTCCCTTGTGGTCACTTTATGTAAATTCAGCTACACAACTACTTAATCACTTTTTTCTTTTCTTTTTATGTAACCCTGTCTCCACTGAATGTGTCACTTTATCATGCGTTCTTCATCGGAAATCTGTTTTCATGGTGTTTGAACTGCAGAGGAGTACTCAGATCTTTCACTTTAGTACCAAGTGTAGAAATACTCTGTTAGAAGTAAAAGTCCTGCATTCAAACTTTTACTCGAGTAGAAGAACAAAAAGTTTGCAACAAAATAACCCCAAAATACTCATTATGCAGAATGACTTATTTCTGAATAATACACCTTATATCATTTTGTTATGCATTAATGCATCACTTTAATGCTGCAGATGGTAAAGGTGGAGCTCATTTTATCTACTTTACACACTGCTGGGTAGCTTAAACCTATAATAATAATATATCAGACTGTATTTGTTGATTGGATTTTCTATTAATAAGCTAAATTAGTATCAAAGTACCTAGTATCTAAAGCTGTCAAGTAAACGTAGGAGTAGGAGTAGAAAGTGGAGTAGTATTTCCTCCTGAAATGTAGTGGAGTAGAAGTATAAAATGGCATAAAATGGAAATACTCAAATAAAGTACAAGTACCTCACAATTGTAGTAGAGTACAGGACTTATGTAAATGTACTTAATTACTTTCCACCACTGGAACTTGTGAAATAAATGTCTAAATGTAGACACACACAGTAGTGTACATGGCATGTGACAATGGCAGATTCACATGTCCATCCCTCTCCTGTTAGTTTTATTGAGCGGTGAAAAAAAATGTACATGGTCTTTCATGACACAACAGCACTGCTCAAATTCTAAAGATAATTTTTTTTGGCATTTATTCAATAGGACAGCTTAGACATGAAGGGCCACAGGTCAGAATTGAACCTGCAACCACTGTGGCAAGGACTGAACCTCCATACGTGGGGCCCACACTCTACCAGGTGAGCTATTTAGGCACCTCATCTTAGGTTGATTTCATGTCAATTTTAGAATGGTTTCTTTGTGTTTGTATTGTGAAGAATCAGATTGTAGCACTATGCCTTAAGACAGATTTCCCCTCAGGGACAATAAAGTGTTATCTATTCTATAATATGCCAACTTATTTTGCAAAGAACTAGAACAATAATTCCTTTGTTACCACATTTTATTTTTCAAACAACATATAGAGTACTTGACACAAAAACCAAACCATTATCTGCTTCAAATATTTACATAAAACTTTGTAGAGAGACAGAAAAGAAAAACATTCTTTGGGTCTGACCATGCAAAACAATAAATAATGTTCCTGACGGTGCTTTGCATGGTGCTTTCAAGACTGCTATTCAGCAATTAAAATTTCTTTTTGGCTATACATAAAGTTGCCCTGGTCTACACAGTCATAACAAATGCCTCGACCTAAGACTAGGCAACAAGACAAGCACTTACTATGACTCAGAGTCAGGTCCACCTCACCACATTTGCTACAGTACAGTATGCACTCATTAGTGTTAAGGGTAACCCACACTACTCCAATTTTAAGCAAATTGTTTACCAGGATATACTGTAGATACAGAAATGGAAAAAGTCATATGCGCAACAGTTTTTTCAGTGAAAAGCTTAGATTACGTAGAACTGCAGCATCCTGGAAGGATGAAGCACTGTACAGAAAAGACCTCAGATGTTTTTGCTCAACAAGGACTTGAAATGTTTTCAGCGATGCCCTTGTATCCCCATGGACCAGGAGCTCCAAGTTGACATCACAAAAGTACAGTTCCTTTCATCCCTCAGCACGGCGACAAGACTGTGCAGATGATGATGATCCCAATGAGTCCTTCTGCAGGCCGGGTCCCTCTTCCTCCCTCGTCCACTGTGGCTCAGGTGATGATTTGTGGCTCCCAGGACTGGCTGGCCACCTGGGGGCGACACTGAGTGACGACCAGAGGGCCCGTCGGGGTCTGACTGTCCAGGCACAGGCCACTGACCGTGTGCTGCAGAGCCGTGCCTTTAGGCTTCCACTTCTAAAAGAGATTCAAAAAAATAATAATAAGTAAAAACACATTTGTCAGGTCATTTCATAGAATCAAGATTCCAGATTAACTTTATTGTCCCACAAGGTGGGGAATTTGTCTTGGGCACTTAACCCAATGCTGCAGCTGTTAAACATATACAACATGATACAAATACAACACAACAAGCAATAATATGATCCCAATGGTGTGTAATACACAGCATGGTTTCATGCAGTGCATCTACAGTAGTTAAACATTTCATCACCACCCACCCAGATGAAAATCAAGAAAAGATGACAGTATACTACAATATTCAAGACAAAATAGACAATAAGCCTAAACCAAATAAACATATGCATAAATGACAACCCCATAAGCCCATCATACACGTCTCTGCCCAGTACAAAGCTTCTTAGGAGCCCCCCCAGAGAGCTCAGGTACTTTCCCCATTTTCTAGTGTAGACATTTAATCTGGCAAACCCTTTATATGTCATTGGATTAACGGCACCCCTTCATTCTTCCATCCTAGTTTAAAAAACTAACTAAAACTAAAACTAATCAGAGTATGACGCAGGTCATACTCTGTGTGCACAACGTGAGACGTGTCACTGACCATTCTACAGGCTTGTCTCAAAGTATTCTGTTCATAAATACTCGGCATCAGAGATGTATAGTAACGAAGTACAACTACTTCACTACTGTACTTAAGTACTAAAAGGCTGTATCTGTATTTAAGTGGAGTATTATTTTTTTTCTCCTACTTCCACTTTTACTTCAGTACATGTTTTCGATGAGTTTAATACTTTTACTCCGATACATTTTTTATGTGCTGCATCGTTAAGGCATTTTTATGCTTCTGCGTCGAATCGACGGCATACCCCCACAGACCCCTCTGCGTCTACGCCGGATCCTAAGCTGTAGCCTGACGTGCACCTCTCGAAAAATGTAACTACACGTCGCGGCGACACACGTCACTCGGCCGTGGCCTGGTAGTGTTGCATTTCCCCTGACTCATTTCCTGGTTCTCCTTCTCCATAAACAACATGAAATCAAGGAGAGGCTTAACTTTCCCATATTGGTCAGAAAGAACAGGGGAGCCACTTTGTTTCTCTCACTATGACTCTAGAGTCGCTACTTGCTCTGAAGCTAATCACCATTACTCTCTCACTTTCTCGCTCGCTCTATCACCCACTCCCCACACACACA
This sequence comes from Zingel zingel, assembly GCA_023566125.1. Classification (NCBI taxonomy): domain Eukaryota; kingdom Metazoa; phylum Chordata; class Actinopteri; order Perciformes; family Percidae; genus Zingel; species Zingel zingel. Next base: position 282,613 of record CM042333.1, read on the forward strand.
CACACACACACACACACACACACACACACACACACACACACACACACACACACACACACACACGCCAGCTCGACGCACAAACCAGCGCAAAAGTATAAACATCAGGCCACTTACGTAGGCCACGGCAAAAGCTCTGCGTGGAGTCTCCGCAAAACCATAAAACGGCCTTTACTCGTTACACTTATAAAAATGTTGTGAATCATTCCAAACCCACATTCTCGCTGCCAGAGCAGTAGATGGCTCTGTCACCAGGTTTGATGAAGCTGGCTCATCACTGAGTGAATCAAGCTGTCTTATAAGAAGACGGCGCGCGTGCTCCCGTGCTGCCTTTCGCTCTGCTGCCTGCCCGCACCGAGAACAGCCGAGCCCCGACCAGTTCGCCTCGAGGTGGAAGAACCACGTACATTCCTGTCCTTGTACTGCTGCTACAGCCAAAGGAATTGTGAGTGTCCTTTGGGCTAAACATTTGAAATAATATAAACAATATGATATTCAAACTTTTGACTGCTTTCTCTAATAACTACATAACACAATACTTGTACTTTCAGTAGGCTACTTCAGTAGTACATTCTAAAAATAAACTACTTGCAATACTTAAGTACAAAAAATGTTGAATACTTTAGTACTTCCACTTAAGTGTGGCGCTTGAAGAGCACTTCAACTTCTACTCAAGTCACTTTTTTGATAGAGCACTTGTATTTTACTCAAGTCTGGGTCCCTAGTACTTTATACATGTCTGCTCTGCATGGATAAGTGCTCTTTAACACCAATCATTTTCCATGCAGTATGAATCAATCAATCAGAACGGTTTATTCTTTAACTGCACAGAGAGGATGTAAAACCAAGCTGTGGTACTGCACCTGATTCGGCTCTCTAGGACTGCCTGATAAAATATCAACATACATTTTTTTTTTATCGGCACCATATACTCGCAGAGGAGGAGAAAAAATGCAACCGTTGCTGTGGTCTGCAACAGACGCTATTGACACGTGTGCTTATAGGAAGCATACGCGTCCTTCTCTGGTTTTATTATTCCCTGATTATAAATTTTGGGTATCAATCAGCATCATCATTCATGTTAGTCGTGAGGAATGGGCCGAGTCAGTCCTGGATAACAGTAGTCAGAGGAACGATTGATTTGTTGAACTCAGAGTGGAAAAATCATAGCAGAGCCAGCTGTAGTCCCAGCAGCCTGAAGAAACTATTTGTTTTCACTGATAAAATGTTCTGTAAGCCATTTGTTACTGAGTTCAGCAGTGGTAGAACGTAAATCAGTACATCTACTCAAGTAACGACTGTACAGTAAAATACAAATATGGAATACTTTATTTCATATTCCTTTATACGTCTCGTCTACATTTATTTTGTTTTAGTTTCTTCACAAATTAAAATTCTTAGATTCAAAACAAAAGATGCACTTTAATAGATTAAACTACCCAATATTATATCAAATAGTTCAAATAAGCACCACATGGACCAACAACACCTTTAACATCAGTCATAATAATCTAATATATATTAGTACAACACTCACAGAGGCCATTTTTCTGTTATGTGTACTTTTGACTTTTACTTTGAAATAATTCACATATGTAAGTTTATGTAGGTGTAAGAGTGCCTGTATTGTAGCTTAAACAATATGAGATGTTTGAGACCCATAGCGATATGGATATTTTGGGAGCTTCAAAAATATGAATAATATATCAGCTGATGTGTGACCATGATATGTACCAAGCGGGACATTTGACGGTTGAAAAAAAATCCGCTTGTCGGTGCACTCTGGTGGACAAACTACGCTATAGAGACACTGTTTCTGAATGACCTAGAACCACTTTGGCATTTCTGTCCATGTTCTCACACATTATTTATTCATTTGTTTATTTACATTATAGGGGTAGTATTAAATACGTATTTGCTTCTTCCCATTCCTTTTTGGACATGTTAAGTTAATACTGGGTTTTTGTTCTTTTAGCTTTTATTGTATTGTTGTTCTTTTTTTACATGTTTGAAATAAAAGCATTCATTCATTTATCAGTAATAAAAAGTTGTCAGTTGTCAGTTTATTAGGTACAGCCTTGTAGAATTAATCCAGTTTAATATAATGCAACAGCCATTAAAACTCCTCCCTTCAGGTGTTGGCGTTGACTGGAGATTGTGGTATTACACAGAGAAGTGTTTCTGTTATGTATTCCACCCTGACTGATATGAAAGGGTTTGACAGAATATTAGAAACACTTCTCAGTATGACGCAACATAAATCAACAGCATCACAAACGGCAGAATCAACACCTCTCTAAAATGGGTCCAAACTAAAACTGAACATTATAACCTTCATGAAGGGAGGATTTAGGGGCTGGGGGCGTTCTGCATCACGCTCCCTGTCTCAGCTTAGCAAGCTGCTGGGCTGGCCCAGGGAGCATTATCAAGAGCGTAGCCATCAGCGCCAAGCATAACTGTTTCCATTTGTGATGAATGGTTAAATCTAGGACGGGAGTGTTCCTGACTGAACTTCAGTTAGGGATCTGATGTGATGTGCTGAAGCCAAGAGGAGTCAGAGTATCACCAAAAGGCCACAGACTCATGGCTGGGGGGAAAAATGGTGTTGCATTTCTTTCTTTTAATGTTGTACTTTCCTCTAATATCTATATATGGTCATTATTACATCAGTTACACAGATTCATCCTATCTACAAACCACTCACAAGATACTGTCACGACAGGGATTCAGACTCCAGTTCTTGCTTACCAACACATCGTGTTATGATTTTATATTGTAACAGGATGTTTCACTGAGTAACAAGTCGGGCCGGATTTCTTTAATTCTCCATATATCTAATATTCTCTTCAAGAGAGATTCCCCAGGGTCTCTAGCCTAGAAATCTAGACCACCCTAGCGGCAGCAAAAAATAATAAAAAAATAATCAGGCCAATCACATCGTATATAAAGTTGGTGGGCGGGCTTAACATAATGACGGCAGAGTTGCGACGGTTCCGCGTGAATTCCCTGCTACTTGAAAACAAAGAAGATGGCTGCTGCTGCTGGCCAACAGTGGTCTTTGGAATTGGCTTTAGCCGCGACTCTGGAAGACTTGGAGTTAAGCACTGAAGTCATTCTTAAAAAAGGAAGATAAGTTCGGAGTTTTGCCGACCGGATACGGCAAAAGTTTAATCTATCAACTAGGGTTGCTCTGGTTGGCTATGAGTGCAGAGGGAATTTGAAAGACAACCGTTTATCCCGCCCCTCGGATTGAGCTCTGCCAATGGTGAGTTCCCAGACCCAACATCTTGATGTGGGTCTGGGAGAGAGAGAGAGAGAGAGAGAGAGAGAGAGAGAGAGAGAGAGAGAGAGAGAGAGAGAGAGAGAGAGAGAGAGAGAGAGAGAGAGAGAGAGAGAGCTCCCGATAGATCAGCAGGTAGAAGTCATTCCTTGATTAGCCTGCTGATTAAATAGTTAAAACTCAACTTAAAGCAGCAGATTTCTGGAGATATGGAGGCTTATTAAAGTGTGGAGGTGAATGGGAGGTTCATCTTAAAATCCCAGAGGAGGAGTGCGTCTGTGTCTGTGTCTGTGTGTGTGTGTGTGTGTGTGTGTGTGTGTCTCGCATACTGTAAACATGTATTGTCATGAGTGCTTGTGTGCAGTGGTGGAAGAAGTATCCAGATCCTTTACTTAAGTAAAAGTACAAATACCACACTGTAAAAAATACTATGTTACAAGTAAAATGTTACTTAAGTAAAAGTATGTGTCATCAGGAAAATTTACTTAATGTATTAAAAGTAAAAATAAGCTGAAAAATCCTCACGTTTACTGGAAACAATCAAAACCATTCATTTCAGCTGTACCTGTAGGCCTGTATATTGTTGGGTAGTTTAATTTATATATATATATATATATATATATATATATATATATATATATATATATATATATATATATATATATATATATATGTATATATATATGTATATATAAAAACAAACATTGTATTTATAAACTACATGTATTTATGTGCAAAAGTCTTAATTTGTAAAGTAACTAAATCTGTCAGATGAATGTAGTGGAGTAAGAAGTACAATATTTCTCTCTGAAATGTAGTGGAGTAGAAGTAGAAAGTGGCATGAAAAGAAAAGACTCAAGTAAAGGACAAGTACCTCAACATTTGTACTTAAATACAGTACTTAAATTCCACCTCTGGTGGTGTGCATGTACAGTATGTGCAACAAAGATAAGGAGGAAATTAAAAATGAAGTGAAAACGTTAAAGAATTTAGTAGCAACGGTGAGTACACTCTGTTTTTTGTTGTGTGACATGAAGCGCCGTTCACGTGAGGTTCAACTGATAATGATTTGTGATAGAGCTGCAGCGTTCATTCATGCCAAAAAAATTCCAAGTATTCCGTTACATTTATCCTTATTGGACAGGCTTCTAAATCAACGTTTAGACCAGCATTGGGCATAATCTCTCCAGTGAAACCCTAACTCATTAAAATTCTTTCAGGATTATATCAAGAATTTCTAAATAAAAAACCCAGAAACTTTCAATACAATAATGCTGAGAAAATAAAACATTGCAAAGCTGTTCCAGACTGTTTTAATCCATCAGTGATCAGGGGAAAGCCTCTGTCATATTGATGATGGATCGGATAAACTCTATCCTTCTAACCTTAGTTTTGGTTTGATATCATACGTATTTACATTTTTTTTTAAATGGTGGCAGCCTCACTTGTTGCTCCAAGAGTTAACCACTTCAGTACTCTTTCTTTAGAGAACAAAGTCAAAAACACAAGTATTTTTTTTCCTTCAGGGGATTGAACACTCAGGACAAAGAGGCCAAATGTCTCCCACAGCAAGAAGTGGATGCTTGTTGATGGGCAGGTTTCCAAGGAACTCTCAAAGGATCACGACGGGGCCTGCAGAGAGATGAGAGGATGGCCTGGCAAGAGTCCCGCGCACTCATACACATGGTTCGAGTTATTAACTCCCTCTTCGATGTCATAAATCAACTGTGCAGCCAGCGCGGGTCCACATGGGACGTGCATGTTCGACATTGACAAAGGGGAGATCTAGGAAAGAACAGGGTGGGGTCTGAAGCTAGGGGAGCGCTTGTTCTACTGCATCTATAAAATCAACTGCTCTTGCAACAGATGGTCTTCTGGCTGCAGCAGCAGCAGCAGGCTGCTCTGCATCTGTCCTGGAACCACCGTATATCTCCAAATCTTCTAAGTCTGACTTTCAACATGTGAGTGGCAAATCAAGGACAAATGATTCCAAAATGAGATAATCATATTGTCTTTTGAAAGGCTGATGGTTTGTGTCTGGTGTTTGGTGTTTTAAGCCCCCAACGTCGCCTTCCAGGCAACGCGGCAATGGTTGTCAGGGCTCCAGACTAACTTTCTTCACTAGGAGCACAGTGGCCCCCAACTGAAAATTTTAGGGGCACAACCAGAAAATTTAGGGGCACACACCATAAATCAACATGCTAATACAAAATAATAATAACATATATATATATATATATATATATACAGTGAGGAAAATAAGTATTTGAACACCCTGCTATTTTGCAAGTTCTCCCACTTGGAAATCATGGAGGGGTCTGAAATTGTCATCGTAGGTGCATGTCCACTGTGAGAGACATAATCTAAAAACAAAAATCCAGAAATCACAATGTATGAATTTTTAACTATTTATTTGTATGATACAGCTGCAAATAAGTATTTGAACACCTGTCTATCAGCTAGAATTCTGACCCTCAAAGACCTGTTAGTCTGCCTTTAAAATGTCCACCTCCACTCCATTTATTATCCTAAATTAGATGCACTTGTTTGAGGTCGTTGGCTGCATAAAGACACCTGTCCACCCCATACAATCAGTAAGAATCCAACTACTAACATGGCCAAGACCAAAGAGCTGTCCAAAGACACTAGAGACAAAATTGTACACCTCCACAAGGCTGGAAAGGGCTACGGGGAAATTGCCAAGCAGCTTGGTGAAAAAAGGTCCACTGTTGGAGCAATCATTAGAAAATGGAAGAAGCTAAACATGACTGTCAATCTCCCTCGGACTGGGGCTCCATGCAAGATCTCACCTCGTGGGGTCTCAATGATCCTAAGAAAGGTGAGAAATCAGCCCAGGACTACACGGGAGGAGCTGGTCAATGACCTGAAAAGAGCTGGGACCACCGTTTCCAAGGTTACTGTTGGTAATACACTAAGACGTCATGGTTTGAAATCATGCATGGCACGGAAGGTTCCCCTGCTTAAACCAGCACATGTCAAGGCCCGTCTTAAGTTTGCCAATGACCATTTGGATGATCCTCTGGATCATCCAAATGGTCATTGGCAATGGGAGAAAGTCATGTGGTCAGATGAGACCAAAATAGAACTTTTTGGTCATAATTCCACTAACCGTGTTTGGAGGAAGAAGAATGATGAGTACCATCCCAAGAACACCATCCCTACTGTGAAGCATGGGGGTGGTAGCATCATGCTTTGGGGGTGTTTTTCTGCACATGGGACAGGGCGACTGCACTGTATTAAGGAGAGGATGACCGGGGCCATGTATTGCGAGATTTTGGGGAACAACCTCCTTCCCTCAGTTAGAGCATTGAAGATGGGTCGAGGCTGGGTCTTCCAACATGACAATGACCCGAAGCACACAGCCAGGATAACCAAGGAGTGGCTCTGTAAGAAGCATATCAAGGTTCTGGCGTGGCCTAGCCAGTCTCCAGACCTAAACCCAATAGAGAATCTTTGGAGGGAGCTCAAACTCCGTGTTTCTCAGCGACAGCCCAGAAACCTGACTGATCTAGAGAAGATCTGTGTGGAGGAGTGGGCCAAACTCCCCCTGCAGTGTGTGCAAACCTGGTGAAAAACTACAGGAAACGTTTGACCTCTGTAATTGCAAACAAAGGCTACTGTACCAAATATTAACGTTGATTTTCTCAGGTGTTCAAATACTTATTTGCAGCTGTATCATACAAATAAATAGTTAAAAAATCATACATTGTGATTTCTGGATTTTTGTTTTTAGATTATGTCTCTCACAGTGGACATGCACCTACGATGACAATTTCAGACCCCTCCATGATTTCCAAGTGGGAGAACCTGCAAAATAGCAGGGTGTTCAAATACTTATTTTCCTCACTGTGTATATATATATATATATATATATATATATATATATATATATATATATATATATATATATATGTATGTATGTATGTATGTATGTGTGTATATATACATACACGCACGCACACACACACACACACACACACACACACACACACACACACACACACACACACACACACACACACACACACACACACACACACACACACACACACACCAGCTCTAGTCTACAATTACAATGAATTCAACTTCAAATTAAACATGCATTGTTTAGGCTACTACTGAACCAATATCGGTACCGATACCTGAAATTCGGTTCAGTTACCCAACAGTACCTTTTTTTTGGTACTTTCCCTCTATAATTACAAAACAATTATTTCAGTTGTAACAATTATTGTCAAACCTATTTATCCTATGTACTTAGAACATTGTTATTTCATTAGAATATGTTACACTCTAAAGAAATTAAACAAAAATAAAAATAAAACCCCTCCCTCTGTCCTCCCAAACCAATCCCTACAAACTATTAAATTGAATAATTATTAATTTCTTACTCACTGTAACTTTTATTCTTGTATTTGTATATTCTTGTTTAGCCTGTTTTATTTTCCTGACCGTTTTTAATTGCTCTTTAATTTTTCATGTAAAGCCCTTTGAATTGCCTTGTTGTTGAAAGCTGCTGTAGAGATAAAGTTGCCTTGTTGCTGAAAGCTGCTGTAGAGATGAAGTTGCCTTGTTGATGAAAGCTGCTGTAGAGATAAAGTTGCCTTGTTGCTGAAAGCTGCTGTAGAGATAAAGTTGCCTTGTTGCTGAAAGCTGCTGTAGAGATAAAGTTGCCTTGTTGCTGAAAGCTGCTGTAGAGATAAAGTTGCCTTGTTGCTGAAAGCTGCTGTAGAGATAAAGTTGCCTTGTTGCTGAAAGCTGCTGTAGAGATGAAGTTGCCTTGCCTTACAACCTCAGCCTGTCAGTCAGTCCCCAGGGCACAGACACCACTGTTGTGCCTGCTTAGGAAGTAACGTCAACAGCACCGCGACCGCTTTCGGCTCTCCATTAATATCATATCACAGCAAACGCTGTCTGCGTGAAGTTCTGAAAAACTGTAACCACACTTGAAACCACTTCATCGGCATTTCCGTGACTCACTGTGACTTCAACAGAACTGCAGAGCCGACGTAGTTTCACCGTCCGCAGCTATGCGTGTGTGTGAGAGTGTGTGTGTGTGTGTGTGTCAGAGCTCCGCTCTCTGTCAATTTTCAGAGAGGACAGATAAGCTTGATCTTACGCGCTCTCAGGTACTGACATTTCGACGTTTAACGTGTAAAAAAGGGGGCAAATTTACTCAGTCGCACACTCTCAAATTTTGGTCGCAAAATGCGACCATTTGGTCGCAGTCTGGAGCCCTGGTTCGGGTTAGCTGCCTGGAAGGCAACGTTGGAGGCTTAAAACACCATTGAGCTTTGTGTCCACTGTGGTGTTTTTTGACAGCAGGGATCACCCAGCTACCCAGAATTGGACGTTTGTTGGGCTTGCCACTAGCAGTTATCAATTTCAAACAGGCCTCAGCCTCCTACACAACCCCCAATGGCTGCACCTGATTGGACAAACGCTTTACAATTTACATAAAGTAGCCTGGATTCAACTTTATGCAAATTAGGAGCGGGCACACTTCTCGAAAGTGGCCGGGACACTACTAGAATACGTTGCCCTGCTGCTCACATAGACAACGAATGGGAAGCGGGAAAAAGACACTTGACAGCGGACACGTACCATAACACTATTTCTTCTTACCTGTCTGGGCTCTTTTGTGTTGCAGGTCTCCATCTTGACCTTTGACCCTGCTGTGAAGGCTGAAATGGCCAGGCAGAGGTCCTGCTGTCGGAGCAGTGGCTCTATTAGTTCCCACCTCTGTAAATACAGAAAAACTGTTGACTGTGGTGGTTGCTATCAAGGTTCATGTGCTTTTCACAGAAACTCCATGGTTTCATTATATTATTTCATCATCTTCTCTTATTATGTACAAGTATTACATTTAACATCAGTTCTTTTTACTAAATGTACTGCAATCCAACAGGTTTTGTGTAAACACATGGTTTCCAGCTACAGTATATGCAACTATCTCTATATAACTTTACTGGATTCCAGATTTCTACAGCTATCAATCAGAAACCTCAACTGATTTAAAGAGATGCAGTCTGAAATTGTCAAACTTGGCCGCGTTTACTTCCTGGAAAGGGAAGGACTGTCCCAAGGTTTTCCCACATTGAACCCCATTTCCTTGTTAGCAACATACTCGTGAATCTTTTTGTGTCACCTGCTGGCTTTAATGTGAGCCTCAGGCTGCAAACATAACACCTAATAATACCTGTTATGTCCAGCTGAGATCATCATGAGTAATAAATATGGTACAATCTCTACAGTGACTAATGCTGAAGACCGTGACTAAACGTAAATTAAGGTTTGGCATGCAGTCCCTCATGTGATATTAATAACATTTGTGTTCGTGTTTATCATCTCTGTAACCTAGCAACAGAGGGACATTTTTTTTAGGCTACAGAGGAGGAAGACTAAAAATTGTGGTATTAACATGTTGATAAGTCATATGTTCCACAACAAAAGACATTTATGTTACCATACTGTATGCTAATTTGTCAGATAAATAATAGTCTGGATCAGCGGAAATACATTGTCATGATAATTGCCTGCCGCGCCGGATGTCCCTCACCTTCCGCTCTCTGTGGGTCGCCGTTCTCAAACTCCGTTATCTTTGGGAAACGACGACAAACTTCGAGCTAGCAAGCTACACGCTGAAAATGGCAAGTCTGGAAGAACATTTGGATCGTGCAACAAGGCAGGCCTGCTTGGTTCTTTCGGGGAATGATTATAAAGATTTATAAAGAATATGTTTAGGGCATTTCCTCTCTAACTGGGACATTTTGGGACCGACTGGCGGGATTGCTGTGGACGAAATACACACGATGATACACTGGTAAGAGCAAATGACGTTCATTTTATATTGTATGTGGCGTTTACTTTTTCGGGGTGCAAATGTTCCACCAAAACAAGTTCTTTCCCGAGACTATTTTGCAGAGCCACCGCCGCTGCATCTGGAGCTTAGCGGCGCCCAAGACGACTGTGATTGGTTTAAAGACATGCAAACAACAGTGTTTTTTTCTCCTATCCAAGAATGTATGTGTGGTGTAGCCAGACCTTACTCCACAGGGCTGTGGAGATAGGGCTGGGAATGCGACAGTAGATAAATAACAATACTATATACTAAATACGTGTAATTTTTCACATCTGACATTCACATCATCACTAATGCTTGGGCCCCGTTGCACATAGTCCCTGTGCCTTCTATATACTTACACCTGAGTCATCAGGGTGCACATATTCTGGCAGTCATTAAGACATTAAGTGTGCAACCCACAGTCACTAGTCACTAGCCCACTAGTGGCAGAGGACTGACCTGCGACTGTGGCCTGATGGCGCCCATGCCCCTGCACTCCGCCAGGCCGAGGGTGTCTGTCCCACGGGTCTCCAGACACAAACCGCCTTGTTTCAGCACACTGGACACCGCTTCCTGCTCGGGCACCCTGAGGGAGCCATTTACAGAGAGGAGAGACACAGGGGTCAATGAGAGGTCTTATTACAGCAGTAAATAACAGATGGGTTGAATTGACTGCTTGCTTTATTGTGTAATTGAATCACACCACTAAGTAATGCACCCTATTACAACACATACTTTTTACTTTTCTTTCAAAATATACAATTGCAATTGGAGAAACCACAGTGATTTGGAAGAATGACAGATACAGCCAGAGAGGCAGGGGCGTAGGAAACAAGCTGCTGGGATAAACACTGATACCACACTCGGATGTTCCCATCCATAGCACATATATTTAGATCATTGGTTCTGAACTTGGGGGTCATAACGACCCGAAGGATTTGCAAGATCTTTACTGATTTAAGTGCTTGGGAGGAAGACATTTTGACTGCATTTATGATTGTGTCTTTTCTTTCTCTAAACGTGGCTTTTTACTGTTGAAATGAAAGACAGAAACTCTGTTCAGCCTCTAATAATCAATCAAAAGAAACACAGCCAAACACATTTTTTCAGTGTATATTCAATTCATGAGTATTTTCAATTGGTTGGTTTTTAATGGTGTTTGAAAGGAAAATTTGGCCCTCTTGAGCACAAAATAATAGTCACAGATCAGGCATAAAAGTTGTCCACGAATTCCAGGATAACCTGCAGACATACCATATACCTCCACTTAAAAATCTAACTTGGATGTTCCACTGCACTCTCTGTGCTCACCTTAAATCTGAGTTTAAACGTGTATGTATGGACTTTATATTGAAGCAGGAGACACCTTCCTTATTCTAAGTATTTATACATAGACAAAGCTTTGACAGAGAGCATGATTCAACCTGTTCAACATGAATGACAGTGATTGCAGCTCAGTTTGAGTGCCGTACCTCAGCTCAGGATAGACGTTCTCCATGTACCAGCGGAAAGGTTTGCAGTTCAACTTCCGCCGCAGTGTCAGGCGGTCTGCAATGCTACAAAAAGGAAACGCAACACAAGAGAGAGACACAGTAGAGAAGAGAAAATAGAAAAGGGATATGTGGAGAATATGAGACACAGTGACAGAGAAAGAAAGATGTTAAAAAATGAGACCCTGATGCAGAACTCGGCTGAACCTACAGACTCAACTAATGGGGATCTTATAAATAGTGTTATGGAAATTATGAGCGTGGGTCAGAACAACTATTTTAATGAGTTTATCAGTGTTTTAAGCCTCCAACGTCTCCTTCCAGGCAGCGCTGCCTAGAAGCCACTAGGATTAGGCAATGGTTATGGTTAAGGTTAGGGTTTAGGTTAGGTGCCTTGAAGTCAACGGTCGCAGCGCTGCCTGGAAGGAGACTTTGGGGGCTTAAAACACCATCAAGCTTTTAATGATCGCCTGACTAATACATTAAAGGATGTATAAACATGGTATCCGAAGAAATACATTAAAAAGTTAAGAGAAGAGGGTAACAGTATAATGGACTGACCTGCCAAAGGCCTTTCCCTGGGCTGACGGCCTTGCAGAGTAGTAGTACTGTTTAAACTCATCCATCCACACCTCAGCAGCCCGCCGGGTATTCCTGCGTGGACACAGACACACAACACCTGCTCAGACAGTCTCTCTCTCTCTCACACACACACACACACACACACACACACAGAGGAGCCTTCAGATGCCACAATATTTCCCCACATCTCCAGCAGGAATGTCATCCTCCTTAAAATCTAGATGTATTTGCGAATGAAGACAAATACTGTAGGCAGATGAGACAGTTTGGTGTGTTTCAGACTAGCAGCAGTATCTTTTAGACAAGATATTTGCACACAACAGCAGCAGTATTTACAGCCTATATTGATATTTAAAAATAAATAAATAATAGACCTTTAAGAAACCGATATCATGCTGAATGCTGAAAGGTGGGGGTGACTAGTTGCCTTGCCAACTCTAGTTAAATGTAAGTATAGTGTTCAGTGTGACGGTGAGCCAGCTAGGAACAATGCAGCTCCGATCACAACTTCAAACAGCAAAAACAGCCTATTACGTTAAAGAATTTTTATTCAGTTTTGTTGCTGGATCACGTTGTTTCCTTGCAGCCTGCAAGTTCATCCAGAAAACTTTATAATAGAAAATATTAAATATATATAATATAAATATTAAAGCTGGATCTTTGTCAGTATCCTGGACACTAAGTACAACTATTTCAAGACTGGGGAGTTTTTGAGTTATTTTGATGTTACATGGTGTCTGGGTGAAGATGTCCTGCAAACGTTTTCAAAATCCATACCTATTTACTCATCTCTCACTGCCGCTTGAGTCAAAAAGCCAAAACATATAAAACGTGTGAAGCTCTTTCACTTCACACTGAACTGTGCTGATTCATGTGCTGATTCATGTGACACTTAAGGCTGAGTCAAAGGAAGTTGGTTAATTGTTTTAGGATGTAATAAAGCTATACAGCAGACAGGATGTCAGGTTTCTAACTAGATCAACCCACTCACTTAATGTAGGTGAGGGCATTGCCTTCTGGGAAGTCGTAAGGGTGCCGTTTCCTAAACACGTGACCCACGCGGCTGCAGGGAAGAATCTCCAGGCTTCCTCCACACATCCACACCCGGAAAGAAAGCTCTGCAACAGAACAGACAGAGGATGAGGTCAAGTATGCAGGCAGGTAGTTGTTTCTCTGTCAGTCTGTGTGATCTGCATCATCCCAATCTCGGCATGGCCATGTTCACCTGCTACATCTTTTAAGCAGCAGATGCTTATAAGCTGTATATCAGCAAAATGAAAGCTGCTGTTGCAGATAATTTAATGCTGTGTTGCCTTGCAAATTCCAAGGTCACAATTGGCATTTTGGAGAGCAGGTTGCTGGGCCTCTGCAGCATCCAGAAGCATCTGCGGTGGCCCAGAGCCAACACGTCTTAATGCATGAAATGAAGAAATTAAAATGTCCAGTTTTATGACTTGAATTTGAATTTTTCATTATTATTTGTGTGTTCATGACAGCCGTGTCATTGGAAACAGCAGGTTATTATTATTTTTTTTAAATAAACATGGCAGTCAATAAGAGGAATAAGCAGGGCTGTAGTCAAGTCGACCTTTGTCGAGTCCAAGACCAGGACTAGTTGAGATCGAGTCAAGACCAAGTCCAAAGAGGTTCAAGTCCAAATCGAGATCAAAAAAGTTTGAGTCCAAGTCGAGACTTTGTCCAAATGAGAGACAGTCAAGTTCGTAGAAAGAAAGGGTCAAATTAAGGCACATTATTTACTTCCTTACTTACTTACTAAATATAAAATGGAAATGTTGCCATTCTTGAACTTTGAACTTGTCCTAAAGAATTCATAGTGCAAAATGCTCGCTGACATTGTGTCTGTGGCCAAAATGAAACAGATTGATGCCTGATGATTGAGGTACAGTAGCCAGGTGTACACCAGGCGACCAATCACGATGCCTGTTCTAGATGGATTTGGAATAAACAGAAAAGCGTCTTGAGTCCGAGTCCAGACTCAACTTCTACAGCCCTGAGAATAAGCATTCTTTTCTTCATTGGTTTTTGTTCTAAACTAGTGATGTTAATCCAAGTGAATGAGAGACTCTTTGTTCTGCTTTACAGAGAATAGAAAAATCATTGTTCTTCTAATTACTGAAAGTACATTAATGATTGCCACCAGGTTAAATCAATTTTCCCTCAATTGATTTTCCTTTTAAAAATCAGTGACCTGTGCGGAGTTCAGAGAAGTTAATTATAGGGATTTGATTTAACATTCCAATTCAGTATGTCTGTATTTTGTAAAGTAAGTGTATAATCATCTGTCTACCTATTTTCTCTTCTGGCCAACTCTTGAAAAGTCCACATATAAAAATGTAAATATCTTTCAGAAAAGGAAAGTTTAAGAAAATGTAATGGAGTAAAATTAGAAAATTTGTATTAATAAATATAATTAGGAATATTTGCTATGGAATGAAATGGAATACGTGAAATAAAACAGCTATCAAAACAAAGAACAGAAAAGCTCGGAATACAACACACACAGAGGGAGTATCACTTAATTCTCTGCTCAGAAAGCCATTACTTCACTTTTTCTTTACATAGTAAACAGTTGTTTGCATAGGCGCTGATATATTTTCCGTGGGTGTTCGAGCTCCGGAGCACCCACGGAAAATACTGAGCACCCACATGTGCCAGACGGCCAGTAGGCTACATTCATTTAAAATTAAACATTGCAGTTGATGCTAAGTGGAGCGTCTGTCATAGTGTGATTGGTTATGTCGCTGTCAGTCCCCTGCTCCATATCCTATCCACCAATCACAAATTCTCATCTCCAATCCTATCTGTATCTGTGAGAAGTGGTCCTGTCCTGAATTGAAAGACAGCCTACTTTACAGCTTCATTATCGAGTTAATAGGCGTGTGTGTTCGTGTGGGACGCTGTCCATTTCCTAAGGTTCTGAAATGCAAACATGTTTTGACTACTTTTTTTTTTTTTTTTTAAAGGGCGTGCGCCCGTGAGCACCCACGGAGGAAAACATAAATCTGCGCCTATGGTTGTTTGCTGCTGTATTAATGTTTTGAATGTCAAGTCAATGTCATGTCAACTCTGTGCAGAATTCCTGAGGATGATGATTAATAAAAAGTAATTCTTCTGATTCAAGTAAAAGTTCAAAATCATCAGTGAGCTGACCAAAGTTCTCCCCTCCCCAGATGTCCATGTGGGTGTCATACTGGCCCAGGTGGTTGAACCAGCTCTTGTCCATGACGAAAATCCCACCAGCGATGACGGGCGTCCTGCAGAGTAGAGAGGAGAGGAGTCATTTACATCTTTTACACTTACTGTACTGCAGTGTTGTGACCAAGTCATCTTGGCTCAAGTAAGTCTCAAGTCATTTGGTACAAGTCTTGAGTTATTTGTATTGGGGCACCTTTTTTTTTTTACACCCAAGATAAAGCACTCTTACCTGTAGTATCTGGTCTTTATAAAGAGAAAAAGACAAGGTATTAGTAGCTGACTGACAGCCAGTCATCCAATCATGACAATGGCTTAACAGGGAGCTTTGTGAGTCGTTGACTGATTCACGGTTTGTGCTGCTGCCGCTGCACAGCATACCTCAGAGTTAGACAGAAACATGACAACCATAACTTATTAGTTTATGTTTAACAGCTAACATTAAAACTTACAAATACATGCAAGTCATCCGAGTCATCATGCCTCAAGTCATGTTGAGTCTCAAGTCATTTATTTTTTTGTCAAGTCACAAGTTACAAGTCCTCAAGTCCACATCTCTGCTGTACTGTAACTCACTGTCTTATTCAGAGAGACATTTTAGTGCACCCGAGTTTGGGAAGTTTTTATAAACCTGATGATGATGATTCTAATTCCGGAGAGAAGATTACCATTCAATATAAGTTATATTATAAACATCACCAAAATTGAGTTACAATGGTTTTCATCGGAACAACAACAGATCAATGTAGGTTATTGAGTCTGAATTTCTACATTGCCACCATAGTTAGATGTATAATAAGAGCGCCAGGCTCACTGTGTGTTAACTGCTTTGTGCTATTTTTAATTGAACGTTTGTTTGGGAATCAAAAATAGCATCAGCTGACAAAATAAAGGCCTGAAGGTGGTTTTGTAGAGGGTCCTAATGTCTATATTTATATGTTAACATTTTAAATGTTGTACATACAAACATGCACAGAGAGCAGGAAGAACACTGGGTTACAGCTGATTCTTCCTGCCATGGTCAAATCAATTTAATCTGCAAACAACAAATGTGACTGAAAATAAAAGACAGGCCAACAAGGAATTATATCGTTAAAAAGAAGTAATGCTATAACTAACTTTAGTATGGGCATAATTTGAGCAGTCTACTGAGATAAGGAATATCTAGGAAGACTTTTGCAGAAGTGTTTTGCGCAAGATTGTTTTTGTACTTTGATTTATTAATGCAAATCCATAATATTTCATACCTATACATAACGTATGGCCATGATGAATTTTTCAGGTTTAGAATCAATATTATGGCAATACTATGGAAAGAGGAATAGGGATGATGACGAGCAGACAATAGTAGACACACCTGATCGCCTGCGTGGGGTCGCTCCTCGCCATCTTTTGCTCGATGGGAATCTGCTCCCATTTGAAGTGGAGACTCCAGTCAAATCCTGAAGAGAAAGAGAGCAAAATAAGAGATGAAATATCTTCTAAAGAAGAAGACAGATCAGAGTAGCTAACTGATTTTGGTGGAACTGATGTCATACCCATTATGGCAACAAGTTCTTGAAGAAATTCGTATTTAAAGTTCACTGCCGTTGAATGAAAACCTCACAAACTTTACTTACCAGATTGACTAATTCATCTAGCAATTTCTATCATGAGTTTATAATTTTTGTGTCAGAGATGGTGATGTCATATGTGGAGGGAGTTTGCGAAACAGGGCTTTTCCCCGACTGCTGTCAGCGGTGTGTTATCAGCCGTTACTGTACATGATTTGTGTGTTGTGTCCTGACCTCCTCTCAAGTCAGCGGAGGCAGCCAGATAGGCGAAGTTATCCAGGCTGATGACGTCAATGATGGGGCTGACCACTCGCGTATGGTCCTGCATGGGAGGAGGAGGACACGCAGACACATTACCACTGAGACATGACTGAACATTTGGAACGTATGCCTATCATACACTAGAAGACTCGGAAAAGACTTTGAAAAGACTAAAGTGTGAGTGAGATGGTTGTCATGATGTCAACTTTAGTCACAGACTGGATCAGTGGTCATCAACGTTTTTTTTTTTAAACCAAGGACCCCTTAACTGAAAGAGAGATGGAGCAGGTAGCCCCTATTACATATACTGTATATAATGAAGTTGCATATTAAACTGGGCCTAAAATAACATGTAGGGCAGCCTAAAGCCTTTATACATAGCCTTTTTAGTACATAGAATACTAAGCTATTAAAATAACAATTGTTGGCATGATTTCATTATATAATAATAATAAACTTTATTTCTAAAGCTCTTTTCTTAACAAGGTTACAAAGTGCTTTCCAGAAAATCTGTAACTAATGTTTAAACAGATAAGTAATGTTTGATATCACAATATAACACAGCTGTAATCATATAATTTATGTCATCATGAGTTATTTGAACACATTTATAAACTGTTAAACCCATCTGTGAAAGATTTGTACTAATCTGTTGATACACAATGACTGAGGCTTCATAGGAGGAGCTATAGTTGTTCATAGATACGTTAATAAACACTTAAAATGTCCTCATATCTGCTTACAAATACATTACAGTGTGTTATCAAACTTGAATTGAAGGTTTATATACTGCTCATAAATGCTAACTGGCGGGGTTAAAATAAAAAGTGACTGGACATATTTATGTTGTTCTAGTAGTTCTTGATTTTTTATTTATATTTAGTTCTTGATTTTCTGTGCTTTTATAATGTTTCTCAGTGCTGCATCTCTTTGAATCTCTTGTATGATGAAGAGCACAAACCGAAACGTGTTCCTAATATTACGAGTGTTGCTGGAGTTTTGACCTCTTCCCAATAACAGAAAAATTAGCAACCCTGGGCGCCCGGATAGCTCAGTTGGTAGAGCGGGCGCCCATATTTAGAGGTATATCCTCGACGCAGCAGGCCCGGGTTGGACTCTGCATGTCATTCCCCCCCTCTCTCTCCCCTTTCATGTCTTCTGCTGTCCTGTCAATAAAGGCCTAAAAGTGCCCCAAAAATAAAATTAGCAACCCAAAATCTGAACTCAGTCCTCCCGCTGTTGTTACATTGGATGGGAATGATAATACATAAAAATAATTACAAAGTGGAATCGAACCCTTCCCTTTTCCTGAGTTGCGTGGTGTTGTAAGTTTGTAGCACCATTTGTGTTATATTATGGAACATTAGTATAAAAAATGGAATAGACTGCTTGTATTGTGCAGAACATAAGCACCTCTGAATTCTTCCCACAGTTCATAGCAGACAGATAAACTCTGAACTTTTAAACTACCTCCTGCTGGAGAAATAACATGGAGCTTAAAGTAAACACAGTGCAGAAGAGAACTGTTGATTCCTGATAGCATGCGTTTGTTTGTGCATGAGTGTTGTCTGCAGTGGTGGTCTGGTGGAAGAAGTATTCAGATCCTGAACTTAAGTAAAAGTACTATTACCAGACTGTAAAAATAATCTGTTACAAGTAAAAGTCGTGCATTAAAAATGTTCTTTAAGTAAAAGTATGTAAATATCATCAGGAAAATGCATATATTTTAGAAACTGGTAACGATCCAAACACTTAATCATTCCAGCTGGACTTGTAGGCCGTTATACTGTTGGCTAGTTTAATTTATAATAAAACATTGTATTTTATAAACTACATGTGTTTTGCGTGCAAAAATCTTAACTTGTAAAGTAACTAAAGCTGTCAGATGAATGTAGTGGAGTAGAAAGTACAATATTTCTCTCTGAAATGTAGTGGAGTAGAAGTAGAAAGTGGCATGGAAAAAAAAGATTCTAGTAAAGTACAAGTACCTCAAATTTGTTCTTAAGTACAGTACTTGAGTAAATGTACTTAGTCCCATTCCACCACTTGTTATCTGCCTCTATATGTGAATGTGTGTCTGTGCCAACAGTGCAGTTTGCTCACGAGGCATCTGTATGTGTCTGTGTAGCCGAACAGCTTAGCATCGGGACAATCCAACTGACTGTTTCCAATTAGAGCCCTCCCTTTCCGCTCAGAAGTTGAACCCGTTGTGAACTTTGTGTTCATTGCACCAAAGAGTGAGTGTGTGTGTGTGTGTGTGTGTGTGTGTGTGTGTGTGTGTGTGTGTGGAGGGGGGATTTGCTAATGCATGAAGAGGCTGCACTTTCAAAATGGATGTCACCAATTATCTCTCAATATCTCTACCCTCTTTTCCCCTACTTGTTCTCTCTTTCTGCATCTGAATTTATTACAGTGCCAGTGTGCTGTTGTTTTGTCCCTTGCATCTGGCTGCCTTTGATATAGCTGAAATGTAAGCTCATCATTCTACTGTATGTCAATTTGGGAGAGTGAATCAATGTACCAGACACAGAACAGAAAAATGGAACTGTAGAATAGAATAAAAAGCTTTACACGACATAACTGGAAATGTGTTTTGTGCACACTGAATTCCACAGTTTCCAAATGTCATGTGGCGTGTGGAGATCTCTATTTCTTTGCTTCATCGCCCAGTAATGTCAAAGCGTTCTCTGAGCAAGAGACCAACAAGAGAACACACTGTCTAGCTTGGGCTAAAAGGTCAAGTGCCAGCCCTTTTTTGTGCTTTGAATCGTGTTAACTACTGTACATGCTTAATGCTCATACACTATTTAGAGATATTGTGTTGTTTGTGGTATTTTAACTTCACAAAAACATGGCTGTACCAAAGGCTGTCTATCAGCAGTGATTGTTCGAGTGCATGTCGGAGAACAGCGCGGACATGCGCTTCACACAGCGAGCGGGCACGCGTGCCACCCGGCGGAAAAGGGAGAGAAAGAAAAAAAGAGACTGCCGCTGTCCGGAGGATAACTAGCCAGTTGAGATTGCGTGTGTGTCCTTGAGAACAGTAAGTCGTATAATTGATGTTGTCAGTTCATTTAACGCATAACTCTCGCCAAAATGCAACCTAGGGTCTTTTTGTGAATGTACCAGAGTCAAACTTTCGTTTAAAAGCATATTTAGGACGGAATCGCCACTTTTAAGATGTACCGTATTTTAGTTTTTCGGTCAAATGGCCTTTTGAATGGGAGTGCTAGGGGCACTTTGATGTTAGCCTCAAAATAGCTATTTTTAAAACACTAAAGGCTCGACTTTAAATATAGTCCTATTCTAGCCCTCACTAACAATGGCAGACGTATACTCTGTGGATGAAATTAAATCTCGGGGGCATATTATATTGAGCAATTAGGAATGAAAGAATACAATAAATTAGAAAAAGGCAGCCAGTAGTCAGTGAAGAGAGGCAAGAAAGGAGGGCAGAAGGGCATCATATAACCAGTTGGGATACATTATTAGCTACTTATCAGGAGTATAACTGCGGTAGCTATATTTATACAGCACATTACAATTATTCTCCACGGTCTAAAAAAGGTAATGACTTTTAAGAATGTATTAAATGTCACCCCAACCTGGAGAATGTGTGTATGATAGGCTTACATCTCTAATCCCCCCAACATCTGTGAGTGGAGAGGTATACTTAATTACTATGTAAATTTGAGTGCTTTTATTTGCTGCTCTACATTAACAAATGAAAGGTGTCATTATGTTGCATTAATGAACATGGGCAGCGATCCTTCATCAGTATTCCTGCTCTCAGAGGCCTTCATCAACCCAGGGCCGTGGTCTGGGGAAGACTAATGAATCCAGGATGGGGTGCTGCCGAAACCGGGCTGGGCCGAGGAGCTGCTGAATTATCACTGAGCCCGGCGCTCTCATGAATGCCAGACTGAAAGATTATAATGCAAGCTGGAGTCATAGCTGCCCAGAGTCAAGGATGAGTTTACGGAAAGCCAAACACCATGTGCACACATTCGCAATGTGTAGAGTCTTCTGAATAAAACATTGGGGGGGGGGGGGTATTGTCTGGTGTACTTTCTGAACAAAACAGCAGACTTTTGTCTGTCAGCAAAGTACAAAATGCATTCTTTATTCTTTTAAATGAATAGCTGAATATTTTGGGAGATGTACTGGCTTTCTTGCTGAGAGGCAGATAAGAAGATTGCTCCCTCTCGCATATCTGTACACTAAATATGAAGCTACAGTCAAGAGACGGTTAGCTTAGCTTAGCTTAGCATAAAGACTTTGGGGGAAACAGCTAATCTGGCTCTGTCCAAAGTTGACAAAATAGACCTATCAGCACATCCAAAGCTCACTTATTAAGTGTAAAAACAGCAATTTCAGGGCAAGAAATAATCCAACACATAATCATGTGTAAAACTGCAAATCATAATTTTAGCACTTTAGGGTTTTGTACATGTAAGGAAGTGTTCTATATTGGCCAGCAGATGGCGCCCTTGTTTTATTTTGAGTGCTCCTTTTCTGTTTGGCTTGCTGTAACATGGAGCCTTTTTGACCCTCCGCGGCCACCAGAGGTCATATTCTCTTTTGTTATTTCGAAAGGTAAGCCGAGTATCAGAGCACTGTAACACTGAAACGTTGTTTTAAATTATAAATAGGTTGGTTGGTGCAACGATTTTGTATATTACACCTGTTTGAAGTTTGATCGTGTAGGTGGTTGAGCAGAATATGTAGACAGTGTGAATCAATGTTTAAGAAATCCACAGCTAAGGCTAGTTGCTAGCTAAGTGTGTGTGTGTGTGTGTGTGTGTTGCAAGCTAGCTTAATCCAGCATTTCTGTTATTCATATTAAACAGGCACATGGAGCTAGCTAAGTAAATAGCACTTACTGCCAAGAGGGGCAGCTAAGGTTTATTTTGTACTGTATGTGATTTATGAGCCAGATTGTTCTTCTAAACTGGTTGTGTGAGTGATATTCTCTTTTGTTTTCCGAAAGGCTCAATAAATGAGAGGAGTTTGGCTTGTCTCAACCACCATTTGGACTCCTGTTTTCCTGTCCCTGCCACGTGCCCTGGTATATCCAACATCCTACATAAACAACGCAGAGTCAGACTTTGCTGGGGTTTGCGGCCTGACGGATAGGGCTACATCTTTGGTGCCGTGACCCAGATGGTGGTTTACAGCAGGACAAGCAGACGATTTGCAGACTGTACATCTCTGTTGACTTAACGCTCAGGTTTTGTTGTTGCCTCTCATGTCTTAGATATTGGAACAAATAAGTGCTAAAACTGCTTTCAGATAACAACACTGTAAACTTTGACAAGTTATGTTAAATGCAAATGTGAATTAATTGTGTACATGCTGTGGTGCTTGTTGGTGCTTTATACTGTATCTGGTTGTGTCTCCCCTAGCCAACTCATAATACAACACTGATACATCCTTTCACTTCCTTCTATCACTACACTACCTCAAAAGCCAAACATGCAAAGACATTACGAAAACACTCCTTGCCATCCTTTGTCTACTATCCCCCCTGCAGTAAGGCAGACACTATACCACTCACGTGGACCAATGACTGGCACCGATGTGGTAATGGTAATGGTAATGACCTGTTGCTTTGGAGACGTGAACTGCTCGCACCTTCTGATTTACCTTGATGAACTCATTATCTTTTCAAAGACGTTTGAGGAGCACCTAGAACGGCTTCAACTGGTATTTGACCGGCTGCATGAACATGGTCTAAAGCTAAAGCCTTCGAAATGCCACCTCATGAGGAAGGAAGTCCAGTACCTGGAACACCTGGTGTCTGCCGAGGGAATTCGTACAGACCCAGCAAAAGTAAGCAAGGTAAAGGACTGGCCACAACCCACAAGGAGGTTCTGCAGTTTCTGGGTTTTGCAGGATACTACAGGCGATTTGTGGAGGGTTATGCCAAGTTAGCGGCACCCTTGTATCGTCTTACCTCTGGCGACCCCAAAAGGAAGAAGAGGGGAAAGAAGATGCCTCCTGCTCCTGAGCCACCCTTTCTCTGGACTGAGGAATGCACAGAGACATTTCGTATGATGAAAGAGAAACTCACATCGGCCCCGTTGTTGGGCTACCCTGACTACACGTTGCCCTTTGTGTTACAGACAGATGCTTCTGGAGAAGGTCTCGGTGCTGTCCTGGGGCAAGTTCAAAGTGGGACTGAGATGGTGATAGCATATGCCAGTAGGGGTTTAAGCCCAGCAGAAACTCGTTACCCAGCTCACAAGCTAGAATTTCTAGCACTCAAATGGGCTGTGACAGGAAAGTTTTATGACCATCTGTACGGGCACAAGTTTTCAGTACTCACGGATAACAACCCACTGAAATATGTGATGACCATTGCCAAACTGGATGCTACTGGACAGCGATAGGTCTCGCAGTTGTCCGGGTTTGATTTTGACATCCAGTACCGCCAAGGGAGATGCAACGCCAACGCGGATGCCCTGTCCAGAATGACTAACCAGGACGTTTGTAAAGCACTTCAGTCATGCCCTCAAAGAGTAAGGCTGAGGCGGGCCAAAGGTGGAACTAGGTCAAGTGGAGCTTGGTGACACAGGGTGTCAGACTGGGGAATCAACCCAAACTGGTGAACCCGAACCTCAACTTGAACCATACACAGGGGTCGGAACAGAGTCCCTTCCTTCGATGACCAAACAAGACATAAGAGCAGGACAAAAAGAGGATCCCGACATAGGGCCAATTCTGCATTACAGAGCATTGAATACCAAACCTGGTAGGACAGAAAGAGAGACCTGGGGAGAGCGAGCTACTCTCCTCCTTAAAGAGTGGAGAAGATTGGTGGTAAAAGATGGTACCCTATATCGCAGAGTTCAGGATGGCCAGCATGGAATCAATGAACAGTTAGTCCTGCCCCAGAAGCTACAGAGAATGGTTAAAACAGCCCTACATGATGAATCAGGCCACCTGGGATTCGAACGGATGCTCACTCTGATTCGAGAACGCTTCTACTGGCCTAGGATGTTTCAAGATGTTAAAGTGTGGTGTGAGCAGTGTGAGCATTGCCGTCTCCGGAAGACACTCACATCGGGCCTCAAAGCTCCCCTCGTCAGCATACAGCATACAGTTTGTATTGATTTCCTGACGCTGGAAAAGTCTGTTGGCGGAGTTGAAAATGTGCTGGTGGTCACGGACCATTTCTCCCATTTTGCCCAGGCCTACTCAACTAAAGACCAGAAGGCAACTACAGTGGCCAGGGTGTTGTGGAGTAACTTCTTTTGTTGTTTTGGATTCCCAGCAAAGGTCCATGCTGATCAGGAGCGCAACTTTGAGAGTGCAGTGGTAAGAGATCTGTGCAAGATTACTGGCATCATCAAAACACACACCACTCCATACCACCCTCAGGGAAATGGAACCACTGAGAGGTTTAATCGTACTCTGATGAACATGCTGGGCACCTTGGACCCCACCTTGAAACCTCGCTGGCACAAGTATGTTGATACAATGACACACGCCTATAACTGCACCCAACATGACTCCACTGGTTACAGCCCATACTACCTGATGTATGGCAGACATCCTAGACTTCCGGTGGATCTTGTGTTTGGTCTGACATCTGGTGACCCCCCTTGTGACTACAACAAATATGTTAAATGTCTTCAAGACTGCCTGATGTATGCGTACGATCAGGCTAACAAGAGCTCAAGACATGCCAAGGAGCAACAAAAGAAGCACTACGACCGCAGGGTGAAGAACTACACATACGATCCAGGGGACAGAGTCCTGATTAAGGTTTGCCATGTTGAAGGCCGACAGAAGTTGGGGGACAGGTGGGAAGCACAGCCATATGTTGTCCTAAAGAAACAGCCTGGTGTCCCGGTATATGTGGTTCGGTTGGAGAATGGCGAAAAAGAAAGGGTGGTCCATCGAAACCTCACCCAATGCATGTTCTTCCCAATGGGGGCCGAGCAGGCAGGCGAAAAGGGAGAGCCTGATAAGGAGTCGAGGACATCAGGCAGTGAGTTAGATGGAGAAATCTGGGAAAGAGGGAATGGAGAGAAAGATCGCAACAATGAGCAGCTGGAAGAAATTAGGGAGCAGGATAGTGAAGGTGAACAGGGGGAGAGGGAAGTTCTGGAGTCCATCACTGAGGTCCAGAAGGAAAATGGCTCTTCTCCGTGGAATGGTGTCCCATCATACACGGCGTATGTCCGAAGAAACCCCCCTAGGAATAGGCGCCCACCTAAAAGACTGTCCTATCAGCTGAGAGCCATAGACTCTGAATCAGCTCAGCAGGAGATTGATCAGGCCGGGAGATATGGCTGAGAGCCAAAGCAAAGCTGAGGGGAGAGTAGCAAAGGTAGACAGTGAGGCATCCATTAAGTCAATTACATGTACTGATTGACACTGTAACAAGCATTTGCTTACACATTTAACACCCCCCCCCCCCCCCTCTCATTCTCTGGTACTGTTGTTCCTGGTTATATTTTGCATACATGTTATGGGACTTTTGATTGATATCTGATGGCCGAGACGCCATCAAACAAAGAAAGGGTAAATGTAAGGAAGTGTTCTATATTGGCCAGCAGATGGCGCCCTTGTTTTATTTTGAGTGCTCCTTTTCTGTTTGGCTTGCTGTAACATGGAGCCTTTTTGACCCTCCGCGGCCACCAGAGGTCATATTCTCTTTTGTTATTTCGAAAGGTAAGCCGAGTATCAGAGCACTGTAACACTGAAACGTTGTTTTAAATTATAAATAGGTTGGTTGGTGCAACGATTTTGTATATTACACCTGTTTGAAGTTTGATCGTGTAGGTGGTTGAGCAGAATATGTAGACAGTGTGAATCAATGTTTAAGAAATCCACAGCTAAGGCTAGTTGCTAGCTAAGTGTGTGTGTGTGTGTGTGTGTTGCAAGCTAGCTTAATCCAGCATTTCTGTTATTCATATTAAACAGGCACATGGAGCTAGCTAAGTAAATAGCACTTACTGCCAAGAGGGGCAGCTAAGGTTTATTTTGTACTGTATGTGATTTATGAGCCAGATTGTTCTTCTAAACTGGTTGTGTGAGTGATATTCTCTTTTGTTTTCCGAAAGGCTCAATAACCACCATTTGGACTCCTGTTTTCCTGTCCCTGCCACGTGCCCTGGTATATCCAACATCCTA
This sequence comes from Zingel zingel, assembly GCA_023566125.1. NCBI lineage: Eukaryota > Metazoa > Chordata > Actinopteri > Perciformes > Percidae > Zingel > Zingel zingel. The sequence continues at coordinate 308,998 of CM042333.1, forward strand.
AATAAACACAACGCAGAGTCAGACTTTGCTGGGGTTTGCGGCCTGACGGATAGGGCTACATACACATGAAACAACTAAAATAGAATGTGTTAATTAGGGGAACTGCTGTGCTGATTAGAGCCCAGTCACAGGTTAGTAATGTCAGGGGAGGAAAAAGACAGCCAGAAAACAGCCTATTACTCATTAGCGAGACACAACACCAGACATGTCTCATGTCTTGGTCAGTGCAAGCGCTCACCTCTGCAGACAATTAGGTGTCTCTAAATCATATATTTACATGCGGTGTGCGCTTTGCTTGTGTGACTTTGTGACAGTGAGACAGAAAAGCAGACAGAAACAGTGAGGGCTCACAGCCCAAATGCATTTGAAGGTTCACATGAAAATACCATGAACATTGAAAATGCAATGAAAAAAATCCCCCTGGTAATGAAAAGTGTCTGTTTTCGAATTTCATCCTGGTCACATTTTTTTGAATTGCGAAACATTCATGCGTGAATGTTTTTGCAGCGTCCCTGGTGGGCTGCATCATTTAATTTGTAGGATGCGGCGAAAGGGGGGAGAAGCTTCCCGCTGCATGTTTTGGATTAGAAATGTATCCAGCATGCAGCCTGAAGCGAGAAGAAACGCTGTCACCGTGCACAACAACACAAACCACCACAGAAAAAACACAAAACAGACCAACTAGTGCCGTAAAACCCTCAGGTGGAAAACGGATTGTTTGAAAATAAGGCTTAATGCTCTTTCCAGCCGTGGCAAGGGCTGGAACTAACAATTATTTGTATTGTTGATTAATCTGCCGATTATTTTCTTGATTAATCGATTAGTTGTTTGGTTTTAAACTGTCAGAAAATGGTGAAAAATGTCGATCACTGTTTTCCAAAGCCCAAGATCTCTGCAGCGTAAATCCAAACTGCTAGCTAGACTATCTGTCAGCAGCAGTGGCAGCAAAAACTGCCCTGTCCTGTTAGTATTGTCCTGAAGAGTGTCAGACTGACTGTCCCAGCACGGTGTCTGACTGTCCCGGGACAGTCATGAGAGTCACAGGACAGTGTACAGGACAGTGGCTGACTGTCTCGGGATAGTTCAAAAAGGTCAAAACCTGTAGTTATGGCTATGCACAAAGTAAGCATTGGTGGTTCAGTGGTAGAATTATCGCCTGCCAGGAATGGGCCACTCGGGAATTCTTTAGCTAAAACGCCCTAAACTGATTCCCATTCATTTCCTATGGTACTGCTAAACCAGTACGGATGTAATATACATTTGGCCGCTAGTGTGCGCACTGGAGTCGTTTTGCGCCCTGGAGCAGTTTAGCGGCGAGTGAAGACAATTGCTTCCGACCCCTCAGTGCTCGTCTGGACAGTGGGTTGACAGCGCACACAGATTGAGCTCCGCTGAACATTACGCTAAACGGTAAGTTATATTTAGATGAATGAAAAAATGTTAAATGAACAAACGTGGCATGAAATTTTATGTTGGCCCCTGTCTGGCGTTTTCTATTTTAACGTAACGTGAATGCTATGAAGTTAGTCACTCTTCTGCTAAGTTTATTGTGTCGAACGGCTTCATGTCAACGCCACTTTCGGATGGATTACATGTTAACTAACGTTAATGTAACGTTAACCTTAAACCGTGACTTGATTCATGTGTTAGTTTATTGTCCATTTCTGTTCGTGGTGAGTATAAAATTATATTAAGTCGAAAGCATCATTGTGTGAGTTAACGTTAATGCCCATTCAAGTTATTAATATATCATTTAGCTTAAACTTAGCGCTAGCTACGTAAACGTTACCGCTTAGCTTTAACGTTACCAGCCGGTTAAGATTTTATATACTCTGGCTACTAACGTTAGCTAACGTAGTTAGTTAGCTACATACACACATTGCAAGAATGACAAACTATGACTGAACATTCTTACTTTGAGTTATGTCAATGCGTCGTGTTTTCTTCACACTCAACGTTAGGTTGACTGCTATCAGTCTACGTTGTATTTCTGCAGCTAAAACATGTCTTCGGTTTTCTGGCAGTTTTACATTTAGTGTTTAGATCCAGTGGCGAAATATAACTAAGTAACGTTAGCCTACATTTACTTAAGTAGACTACTGTAATGTAACGTTACTGCTTCTCATACTCTAATGTCACATCTCAGAGGGATATGTACTTTTTAATTGCTCTACATTTTTTATTTTGACAGCTTTAGTTACAAGTTACTTTGCAGGTTATTATTAATCAACACATACATTATGATGTATTATTATAAATTAAACTACCCAACTGTAGATATAGTAGTTAAAATCAGCTCCAACTTTACCAGCTGCAACATTACAGTGATATGCATTTATTACATCACTAATTACAATCTAGTAATATAGATGTATTTCTGAAATGAGCCATACTGCATAATGTATATTTTCACTTTTAGTATATTTTGAATGCAGGACTTTTACTTGTAGCAAAGTATTTCTACACTGTTTACAGAAGTACAAGATCAGAGAACACCAGAATATGGTAATGTTGTTAATAACATACTACATATTATGTATGCTTTATTTTTTTATAGGCTACATCATATACATTTATATTCTATCTATAATGTACTATTTAAGTTACACATTTGCCTGAGATTTTCAAAAGCTGAGTATATCAAACAAGGCACATCAAATTCTGGGTGTTTTTGGATAAGACTTCACACTTTGATGTTACTTGAGTCAACAGTTGAGTTCTCATGAAGGTTAAGGTGTGACTCCCCACTAAGCTGAGCTCCCTTCACCTTCAAGTTCTTTCCTGTGGGTGGGTCAAAGGGTTTCACCCACAGGGGGGTCTATCTTTGAAGGGTTAACAGTCTCACTTAACAAACACAGAGCTCATTGTCAAGACATACAGAAAGGCAGGCACTTAATCAAGTTCAAAAACATCAACAATATCAAATATAAAATAAGAAATAAAGCTATTTGGTATTTTTAAAAATCTTCAAACCCTAGACAAATACTGCATGAATATGCAAAGGCTGAGATGTAAACCTATTTTTTTCACTTCACTGAGACCCTACCTATTAACATTTGTTATGAAAACAGTCAATGTCTATGATGTAATAATATACTAATTACGTGACTTTTCTTCACGACAGGTAAAATGCGCAAACAAATCTTTTTTCCCGGGAGAATTGCAGTTACATTTCGCAAGGGACCTCTGGGGTATCTTCGTCAGGATCCTACTAATTCTGCAAAAGTCATTAAAGACAACCCATCTCTCCAGGACAAGTCTGCGCCTGTAAGGGAGGAGCTGGTCAGGCAAAATGCACTCAGTGTCGTCCGTCAGAGAGGTGGGGATGCCTCAGATAAATCTGAGGTGGCTGGAGAATACATCCTGCAGTTTGGGAAATACAAGGGGAAGTCCTTCCGCTGGCTTCTTGAAAATGATATTGGGTATACCATCTACCTAATCAGGAACAAGCTGAAGGAGGAGGCTGCAAGAATGTTCATAGCAGAGGGGCACAGCAAGGACAACCTACTGTCATTTGTGAACTATGCCCTCAGCTTTCAATAAATCCAGTCTCTTCTTGACTATGAGGCAAGAGGATGACCAGCTGGTTGGGTTTGGCTCTTGTGCCAACAACACCTGGCGAGAGATTTGGGACAGCAGGGATGATGGCTATGCAGCCTTTATACTGAAAAAAAGCTGTGCTTCAGGGACAAGGATGCACAAGCTACAGCAATACCTGCAGAAGAAGCTGCCCTCACCTTCTGGCTCTTCTCTAATGACACATACGTCAAATGTTCCTGCTGCAGCCATGGGTGGGTCTTGTTTTTCCTTTGTTTTGTCAAAAAGATGTACATGTTGTCATGGTAGCCAATACTAATATCTGTCTGTTTGCATCACAGTGATGGATGAAGATGAAGAGCTGGAGAGAGTGATGCTGAGCATTTCTCCTACCAAGCAACATGAGCAAAGCTGTGAGTAAACATTTGTTGCCTGTTTGATATTAATCCAGTATTCTATATAGTATATGTTATATACTGTATATCATTTTGTTCTGTTTTACAGCTGTTTCTGCACCAGCATCATCAACTGCCAGACCACCACAGGCTTCTGGAACAGATAGATGTTCTTAACCAAAACATCCTACATCAGCAGACAACTCTGGGACCATGAATTCTTATCCCAATATGAAGCATGACTTAAAGCTTTCCATCTCATGTTGACCATGTTCTGGTCATATTTGTGTTTTGGTGTTCTACCTATTGTCCTAGTGACTATGAATTGAAACCAGTCATGATGAGGGTAAGTATCAGTCTTTTGCTTATGTGGATGAAAATATATGATACATGTAAAATTGCTGTGGTTACTAACACTTGAGTGCATGTGTTTGCATGTACAATGTGTGTGTCATGTTGCTTCCCCTGCTTAGGCTAAATTCTAATGAGTGACTACTAAATATTAATCCTTTAAAAAAAATGATTGCATGTGTATGAATGAACATATTCTTTATATATTATTATAAGAAACAGACTGTTTCACTATATAAGACTGAGATAAGCAGGTGAAGTGAAAGATAGGTGCCTTAACCCTTGTGTTGTCTTCGTTTCAACCTTGAAAAAAAAACACTTTTCTGACATTTGTGACGCCTTTTTTCACAATTTGTTCTTGCTTTTTCAAACGTTTAAAATTTAAAAAATTTTCTAGTACATATTTTCAGCGCTTATTTCTACGTCCAATATTTGGACCCGAAGTCAACACAAGGGTTAACTTACTAACACAAATATTTGTATTTTGCCAAAAATATAAATGACTGAAAATACTTTTTCTGTTGTAGCACCATCAGCTACACAGTCTAGAACTACTAAATTGAAGAGCTCACAAGAAGATGGTAAATGCACTGTATTTTGCTTCATCCATTTAAAGTTTTCTGTCATATTCCCTATGCTTTTGTCCGTTATAAACTAATAATTGATTTTTGTTGTTGTCCTTCCCTCTTTGCAACCCAAGCCCTGCCACCTGTAAGGAGACCTGTGCCCCTTCCTCAAGAGCTGAGGTTTCTGATGCCAAAAACAGCAGGTCCTCTACCAACAGAGACAACTGTAACAGTTCCAGGTGTGTATTATTTTAATTGTATTTGCGTCTTTAAAAAATATCCATATGTTGTTCCATCCATATGTTGTGTCCATCATAACTGTTGTAAATCCTTTAAAATATGTTTAATTGTTGTATATCAGATACTGTTCCACAGTTTAAAGACAAGCCAGCATTTAAGTGTACAGCCTGCTAAGTTTCAGGGACTAAAATGTAGATGTAAAGCATAGTGTCATATTACTTTTTTTACTTTATCTTACCTGTAAATAATAATGAAATGTTTAATATTCGATATAGTGTCAGAGGCACTTGTGATTACTCTGTCTGCAGAGCCCAGTCAACCGGCGCTGCAGCCACCAATTGCACAGAGAGCTCAAAGTATGTTTTTTATTTGAATTGTGTGTTTCATAAAGATAGAATCAAGTCAAACACAAAATCTTAATAATTTGCCTTGTTATTATTCCTGTCAGCCGGTACCCAGGCCATCAAGGGTCCCAAGCATTCCTCCTCCACAGCTTCCTGGCTATGACCATGATGTCAGTCAGTGGAACTGTTCTCACCAGCAGAGGATCTGGATGAAGACAGAGCTGGAATCGATGGGTCTCTGGCCGTTCTCCATTCCTGTGCGCAACCCCATGAAGATGGTGTCATTGTGGCGTTTCCCTCCCCAGCCAGAATTAATTGACAGCATCTCTGATCTTCCATCCCCAAAGTACTTTCAGCTCCATCCCTTTTTTATATGGAAGCCAGAGAATGACTTAATGGCACGGCTGAGGAACAACGACACTCTGCCATGCATTGAAGGTTGTGCTCAGGCCCAAGTTGCCTCTGCAGGTGTTGGTAGACCTTGTGTGTTGGTAGACCTCCCACCTGTGGGAGGGTGTTTGTGTTGGACCACAAGCGCTGGCCAACCCCTATGAAAAAGGCTATTGACGACCTGCTTAATAAATACCATGGCCAGAAGGACATGCTCAAGCTTGTAGACCAGGACTATGCTGGTCTAGTTCACAACTCCTGTAAAGACCCAAACAGCATGCTCCACCCAACAACCAAACTACATATTGGACAGTATTTAAAGCACCTCAGCAAATTGTTAAACACCAGCTCCTCTTTAAATACCATCCCAGAAAAACTGCAAGAGAGGCAGGAACTCTGGCACTCTCTGACCAAAGGGGAATACGACTACCAGTGTGCCAGTTGTTACCATGCCTGCTGCAGTTGTTAATCCACCACCACCTGTGCAGACCCTGGCCACACCTCTAACTCAAGACTCTATTGAGAAAATAGTTAAAAACATAATGGACAAACAGCAGCAGCAACAACAGCCGGAACAAAAAAAGGCACAGACAAAAACATGTCTTTCCTGTGGCCAGCCAAAGTCGAGGTATGAGAATGATGGTTCTTCCATCCACGTCTTTTACCAGCAAGGCCCTGTCAGGTAGTTCTACTGCTCCACTAAGGGTTTTAAAGCCTATGGTGCTGAAGGTCTGACAAACCCAAAAATGCCCTTTAATGACTTTGCACAGACGGAGTTCTTTCAGCAGGAACTAGATGCCACAAAGAAAAGGGTGGAGGACAGAGGACAGCAAAAGAGGAAAAGGACCCCCACAGAGGAGTCCCAGCCCACAGGTCGCAAGTGTCGGGGTTTTGCAGAATGGAACTGAAGCAGGGCCCAAACAGTCCTCATATTCACACTGGATTCCCTGGAGTAGCAGGGAAGTACATTTACTGCCCTGCTAAAGTCTTTTCTATTTACAAAGACCAGGGCATGGAGAAGGAGATGACCTGGAAAGAGTTCCAGGAGTCTGCCTTTTATAAGTCAGAAAAACAAGACATTGCATTAACCAATATTTACGTGTCTCATTAATAAGTGCATAACGTTAAGAGAACAGTAAAATGTCTATAATTGAATGCAAAGGTTTTAAGAAATTGTAATATTAGTGGTTAATAGCCATGAGTAAGTCAAGTATTTGATACAACCGTGTCATTATATATTTTTAGTATATCAAGTTTTGTTTAAGGTATTTACTTGACTAAAAATTTAAAAACAAAAAACATACTAATAAATATCTATTTAACTGTAATAATGCATCACAGACATTGCCCCAACTGGGATTCGAACCTGCGTCCAGATAATAATGATTAAATATGCAGGAAAAAAACTCAGCTTGTTCAGCACCTTGGACAGCGTTAATAATGCTGCAACTTCATTGGCTGTCACTGGCTTCCACCTATACGCAACTTGCCCCCACGCGGCCAATGCAACACTGTTTTGGGTGGCTGTGACTCAGAGGCCACGTGTCCAAAAAACCTTTTAGCGTACACATGCTCCACCAAAACAAGTTCCTTCCCGAATCTATTTTACAGTGGCGCAGTGGATCCGTCCGGTGCTTAGCACCGCCTGAGACGATTGCAGTTGGTTTAAAGAAATGCCAATAAACCAGAGCACGTTTTTCTCCCATCTCCGAATGCTGTGTGGACTAGCCAGACCCCCCTCTACAGCACTGTGGACGAGGGTCTGGCAACTAGGTATATTATGACTTCAATCTGAACAAATTGAGTTTGTATTTAACAATATGCAATGCCAACGTATTACATCACAGCCAATAAAATCTACCCTGAATAGGAGCAAAATCCCCTGAAGCGTTACATCACAGGGCCAGAAAAAGCAACTGTTCCACCTCCGAACTGTGGTGTGTGTGTGTGTGTGTGTGTGTGTGTGTGTGTGTGTGTGTGTGTGTGTGTGTGTGTGTGTGTGTGTGTGTGTGTGTGTGTGTGTGTGTACTGCACGTATTAAGTGTCTAATTGGAGAGTGTGAATGACGGCAGACTGTGAGCCGGTGGGTCTGTACCTCCTTGACTCTCTGGATCATCGGCTGCAGCCAATCAGCGTTGACCTCGCAGTGGCTGTCCAAGAAGGTCAAGATGGAGGCCGAGGCCGTGTTGGCGCCTCGCACACGTGATCGGATCAGACCTGAGGGAGAACACAGGGAGAAAATGACACTCCCCTCACATCTACAATTTGATTAAATTGGATGCTGCTTCACTGCAAGTAAGGATGTCAACATTTGTAAAGCCTAATGTTGCAAAGGGACTGCTGGCATGAAACTAAAGCACATTGGAGATCACTATTAAAAAGGTGCACTCCACTGATTTAACATATTCAATAGTTATAGTAAATTTACGTCAGAATGACTACTCCTCTACTCCATCTTCCGTGGCTCTTAAGGGATAGTTTGGATTTTTTAAAGTGGGTTTGTACAGGTACTTATCCATAGTCGGTGTATTACTAGTCAGTACGATATATTCAGAATATTTTCCCCATTTTTACCTTCCCGTAAGACAGCCCTTTCCGACGGGGAATTGAACGTCATCGCCTTTATCTATGCTCTCTTCAAAGCCATTAGACTCCTTTAATAAAAACAGTCATTTTGCTTTTCAGAACACAGGAGTCGCAGGTCTACTCCTGCCTCGATCTGTTAGTTTGTTTGTACTATGTGTAAAATTTTGTCAAAGGAGTTCAGTGGCTTTGAAGGGAGCATAGATAACGGCATGAGCGGCAGTAAAAATATTCTAAATATAGTGTACACTTAAACTGATATTGATTTTTTTAGGTAGCTAATATATGTTTCGCTGCTGCCCCCATCAACAGCAGTACATTAGGGGCTGTCATGTACTGGTACAAGTAATACACGGACACTGACCTCATACAACCCCACTTCAGAATATCAGTACTATGCCTTACATGTTGGATGGGGTTTTTTAGTATGTAACCTGGCCCATATTAGGAAATAAAACTCTGACCTCAGCTGCATCACTTTTTGACCATTCTTTTTATAAACCATCCCTTGCAACTCCCCCAACCTTATAAAAGTACAATACTTAATGACTGTACTCAATTAAAAATAACTTTTACCAAGTATTGATTAATGCAGCTGCCCTTCTCTGCCTCGCCTTGTCTACTTCTACTACAGTAGATTTTTTGTTATGTCCTTTGTTTTCTAACAATGCCTTGCAAAAGCAACAAGTCAACAGGTGTGCTTCAGCTATGGATTGCATGTATAATGGCGCTTTTCCATTACATCGTACCGCCTCGACTCTACTCGCTTTTTTTGGTTTTCCATTACGAAAAAAAGTACTTGGTACCTGCTAACAGGTCTTTTTTTTTTAGTACCACCTCAGTCGAGGTTCCAAGCGAGCTGAGGCGAGCCGAAAAGGTGACGTGGAAGCGACAGACGGGGGTGTCCTGAACTAACCCGCTATTTTTAAATAGTTCAGCCAGCTGTGTTATTTTTTGCTGCCTCCAGCTTCATTAGAAACTAAATGTGTCTTCTGGCAACAACACACCTTCCACGTTCTGGGTGTGTGTCTCATTAGGTCACGCCAGTTTACTGCGGCACCGCTTGTTTACAGTCCTGCGGAGGCTCCAAGTTTTTGTCTGCTGAGGCAACTGTTGACAAAAAAATGCGTCTCTCTTCTACAATGGATTTCTCCTTGTTTTAGTATTGGACATGGTTGCAAAACAGAAAGCACAGGTCACATGGTCTCCATTCTGCCTGCAAGAACAGTTAGGCTTTAATCAGTGTCAATTTTCCATTTAAGTTCTAAACAAGTTGAAGACCTTTTCTCATTAAATATTTGTTTGTTTATTTTTCTTTAGGAGGGAATCCTCTGCATTTCTGGGATATTAATGTTTAACTGTTAGGTTGAAAAGCTTCTACAGAACTATAAAGAATTTTGAGATGGGGCCGGTTAATTGGATTCGTCTGAAGTAGATACCTGAATGTGTCCCACTTTTTGCTAACCACTTTAAATTGCACATGAGGAAAAAAAAGTGTTGATGTGAAGCCGAAGAGTTCAATCTCTTTTAAAAGACACCAAGTTGAGAACAGAATCGCTACAGGTGGTGGAGGAATAGTAATAAAGGTGTCTTTCTTCTGTCAAAGTGTGTCTACAATCACAGTCATTTGCATTTAACACAAGCAAGTGTGGAGGAGGTTAATTGTCTTTTTTTCTGCAGCATCTACAGTAAACTAAACAGGTGCATCTCATCATCTGAAGAGTTTTGTTCCAAATGCAAAGGTCATTTAAATAACAAGCCTGTGAAACTGTTTGTGTGAAATTGTTTGTTTGTGTTTTTCAGGGTGGTGATGGCGCAGTGGATATGACAAATGCCTTTGGTGAGGGAGCTCTGAGTTAGATTCCCACTGCAATACATCAACCAATGTGTCCCTGAGCAAGACACTTAACCCCTAGTAGCTCCAGAGGTGTGTGACATCTGACACACACACACACACACACACACACACACACACACACACACACACACACACACACACACACACACACACACACACACACACACACACATATAGCAATTGTAAGTTGCTTTGGATAAAAGTGTCCGCTAAATGTAATGTAAAGGTAATAGTTTTTTAAGGGCAAAAAGCAGCCTTGAATTCTAACTTTCAGCTAATTATTTGTATTATATATTCTATCTGTAGTAAACCCGGATGAATAGGTCATGTTTCTCAGATGAATTTAGCTTTTCCTTTTTTCCACCTTGAACAGTTTGCAGCATCAGCAGGGGTGAGGGAAAAAAATCTATTTATTTGTGCTATGTAGAACTATGAGTTGTAGGGAAGGAGTGATTATTTTTCTACTTTTTTTTTTTAATCAAATTCCTCAGAGATGCACACTAACACGGCAGTTCTATCTCAAACAGCCTTTAAAAAACGAGCTCATCCAGTACGTAACTAACAGAATCAACAGGATTTAACAGACACCGGTAGGAAAGAGCTTGGCTCAGTGCTGCTCACTCAGTTTGGTAGTAAAGCAGTACACATAAAAGGCTTGATATATAACCAGCATTACAGAACAACGAAAGAATAGTTTCAGAGTACCTTTTTCTAAACCTTTGCCTAAAGCAAGCGTCATCAACTACATTTTCCAAGGGCCAGAAGTTTCCTTAGCAGACACTGTGGGGGCCAGAAAATAAACCGATGCATACCTAAGCCCATCATTGTTTGGTATTTTCACTTTCTTACTAAATTTGCTTTTTTAAATTTATGAGTGTATTATATTATTTATGTATGAGTGTGAACAGACTTCTAAAAAGCACGGGAAATCCATAATGATAAATAGATAGGAATGCTCTCAGATCTCCGCCAAGGAGGCAGTTCACCGAGGAGTGATGGTTAAAATCGATGATTACAGAAACGTCTGCAGTGGAGGTGAAAAACACTCAGAGAGCCTGGAGCGAAAAGCTGACTTGGAAAACCGCAGCTTTACTGAAGAATGGATTGATAAGTTTGAATTCATTTTGCCAACTTTCAGTAACGCTAAACGTGACCCCTTCCTGATCAGCCTCTATTATTCATTGATTGTTTATCCTCCACAGCTTATCTATTATTTCCATCTCAATTGTTTTAGAGGGTTACTTCCAAATAGGAAGAAAAAAATGCTAGATATGTTAAAGACCAGAATGCATTTTTTTCCCCTCTTAACATTTTCTAAATTCCTTATTATTAAGCGGGCCGGGCTGGAAGCTTTGACGGGCCGCCGGATGATGAGCACTGGCTTAAAGGATGAGGCTTGCAACCTTCAATGTTTTTGTTATTGACAATAAATCCCATGAAAAGACTGAAACCAACAATGTGTTTGTTTGCCTCTCAATGCTTTCTCACTCCCCTGTCTGTGGCTCTGAGCGCCAAGCAAACCTTAAAAAACAGGGCAAGAATAAACCGTTTAATTTTAAGAAAAGCTTAGTAATATTCTAATGCAACTGAACACTGTCGTTTTAAAAAATATGCTACTCACCCGGACTATTGTTAGCCATGGATTTGGTTCTCTGGCGACTAATTACAGCAGCAGGATGGTTTATGTGGGATTGAGTGAAAATAAATTACAGTGCCCCTGATCATTGTAATAAAGGAAAATGTCACCCAGTGCAGCAGTAGGGCTCATTGATGCAATTTTAATAGGTTTTGTACAATAAAGGAGCTCGATGGCACAGAGGAATACCTTATTCAGGCTACACAGAAAATACCTATTATTAAGATCAAGAAATTGTTGGTTTTGGTCTTTCATTGGACTTGTTGATAATAAGAAAAATACAGACCATCAGCAGACTAACCCTTTAACTGGGAAATGAGTTTAATTAGGACACTTCATTCATGTGCTCCTCTGGTCACCTGGCAAAATGACCTTACTGAAAACATCAATCCTACATTCATTCTTTAGTACTTTGAAAGTTGCTAAAACATTGCTGTTAAAATCTACTGATGATTAATGAATAGTTTCAGTCATTTCTCAAGCTAAAATGACAAACTGTTTCCAGCTTGTCCAATGTGAGCATTTGCTGCCTCTCTGTATTTTAATATTACTTTAATAGAATTATCTTTGGGTTTTGTCATGTTGGTCAGACAGAACAACATTTGAAGACCTCACTTTGTGCTCTGGGACATTGTGATAGGCTTTTTTTTTTAAAGGTTGTATCAACTAAACTACAGAAATACATTGAATTTACAAAAGAAAAAAAAACGATTAGCCAGCTTATCTCGTAATTAGGAGTTACTATCTCATAATTCACGAGAAAAGATATGATCTTGTAATTATGAGAAAAGTTAAGGTATATCATCGCTAACCTAGGCTACAGGATAAAACAGTGGGCAAGGATGGCGCTATTGCATTTAATCTGGTTTTATTTCCTTCTCGGTATGAGACACTGGGAAATATTAATGCTACTTAATGTGGATGGCATTAATATGAGTATGTCAACACTACACAAATGAAAGCAGGTAAAATACATTATTGGTTAGTGTCGATTGATAACTATACCTCAACTATTAGTTAGCTACTCAGATCTTTTTCTAGTAATTATGAGATAGTAACTCTTAATTACGAGATAAAGGTGTCTAACTTTTTTTCTTTACTTTTGTGAATGCAATGTGCTTCCGCGCTAAACAATTAACGGACTACATGCAAAAACAAACAGATTAATCAATAACGAAGAAGATAATCATTACTTGTAGCCAATACTATTCTTCACCTTATGTGGGTGACAATAATAATAAATATAACAAATCAAAACCTTTTAAAAGATCTAAAGGTTGTCAGACGTTGGATGTGAGATATTTATTGGTTTAGTGGTATTCCACAGTTCCCATCATATAACAACAGAAGCCTGCCTCCCCATGCTTGTTTGTTGTAACTGTCGGTACATTTACTGTAATGCTTCAGTGCTTGATGATCTCAGGCAGCAATTTGACGCCATTAAAGGAGAGAAAGTCAATGATGCATGATTGTGTGAAACCATCAAAGTGCTCATATTATGCTTTTTGGCTTTTTCCTTTTTTTGTGCATGTTATAGGTTAACAAAGTGAAAAAGCCCAAAGTCCCCCCCAAAGGGACTTACCATCTCCAACAGAAAACACTGTTCACAAACTGCTCCAAACAGCTCTATTGTAGTCCAGCCTTTACTTCAGAGACAAACGTGGTCACTTTGGAACACATGTTATAATGCTCGCCTAGCTGCTAGCATGGCACGCCCTCATACTCTGCTTCTGACTGGCTAGTAGTCCTTACCTAGGTACTGTCAGGGCACGCCCTCATACTCTGCTTCTGACTGGCTAGTAGTCCTTACCTAGGTACTGTCAGGGCACGCCCTCATACTCTGCTTCTGACTGGCTAGTAGTCCTTACCTAGGTACTGTCAGGGCCCTCATACTCTGCTTCTGACTGGCTAGTAGTCCTTACCTAGGTACTGTCAGGGCACGCCCTCATACTCTGCTTCTGACTGGCTAGTAGACCTTACCTAGGTACTGTCAGGGCACGCCCTCATACTCTGCTTCTGACTGGCTAGTAGTCCTTACCTAGGTACTGTCAGGACACGCCCTCATACTCTGCTTCTGACTGGCTAGTAGTCCTTACCTAGGTACTGTCAGGACACGCCCTCATACTCTGCTTCTGACTGGCTAGTAGTCCTTACCTAGGTACTGTCAGGACACGCCCTCATACTCTGCTTCTGACTGGCTAGTAGTCCTGAGCTACTGAGCATGTGCGACTCCCAACAAAGATAGAACAGAAGTGTGATGCCTCACTCTGTAGCTAAAACAGAGAGCTCAACACACAGGGTGAAAAGAGGAGCTGCAGCAATGAGCAGTACAACAGAAATATGGTGTTTTTTGAAAATTAAACCACATAAACCTATTCTGATATAACCACTAAATACAATTATGAACCTGAAAATGAGCATAATATGAGAGCACCTTTAGAGCTGTATAAAGTAAAATCAACTCTAAAAGTCACAGGGACTTTGTCTTTTATGTGTGTGTTGATATAATCTCTGTATTTCTTGGGTCATCCAGTTAACCCACTAGTGATTATTCTACATTTTTACCTAAGAAAAGATAACAAACAGACATGATGACATGGATTAGGAGCCTATTTTACAGTAAACTTGAGCTTAATCAGGCTTGTGTATCACCTGGGATGCCTGTTGGGATCCGACCTGCCTAAATTCAATATGCTTATGTTTTGTCAGCATGTGCTTCGTAAGCCCAAACAAAGTCTTCAGCCTGCAGAGAGAGAGCAGCAACACAGGAAGCAACCTGAATAAGAGGGATTATCATTAAGACATCTAAACAAATCAGCAACGCTGCTTCTTTTGGCTTTTACTTTGGCTGAACTTTCTTGTTTTCTAGGTCGAGGATTTAATCTAATTCAGGGATTAACTTCATTCAATTCAGAAATGTGGGTGATTTTTTATATTTTGTGTTTTTTTAATATGGGGATGAAATTGAGAAAACTTTGCGGAGTTGATCCAAAATCATTTCTCACGTTTATGCACCTGTCCACAGGACGTGACAGGTGCATAATAGGACTTTTGGTCATTTGTGTTGATTATGGCTCTGATATTGAGGCTTTACAGTCTGGTTACGTTTTTTGTTACTGCTGTGCTGAAATTATTAGACGATTGATTTATTTATTTAAAAAATACTCTAACAGATTTTTAGTTTAATTATCCGGCAAGAATGTCATACAGCTTCTTAAGCGTGAAGATTTGCAGCTTTTCTCATTTTTGATTTTTGATTGTACATTTAATACTTTGAGTTCATGTTTAGACAGAATGGGCTCTTAGAACTTGTGATGGCTATTTTCCACTATTCTCTCATATTTTATTCTCAAATCAATCAATTGTTAAAATGAAAAAAAGAAAAAAACGACAGAGTAATAAATCATTTAAATGACTGTTAGTTGCCACAGTTTTCTTTGGTAACTTCACTAAAACTGTATTACTTTGTCTAATTTTTATTTTAAGTCATGTTATTTTACTTTATCTGATTATTGTAATGAATGATGCTGTGCTAATAAACATGCCTTTTTTTGCCCGATATTGTTCTTTATTTAGGATGCTATGACAATTATACCTTCATGTTGATTGCTTACAGTTTTTTTTACAACTGCTTACACACAAAATCTTTACATGTCACATGATTTTTGAAACCTCTCACTCAAAGAGCAAAACTACACACCAAATCTCCAAAACCATATGCTATTTCTCAGCCTTTCACTCAGTTTTCAATTGCATAAAACACTAAAAAAAATGATTACTTTCACTCTAGGACATTGTATGGAAATGTAGATATACTGTAATTCTATGAAAGACAAAAGAGCTTTAGATTTAGAACAACAATGTAGATGGTATATCCAATGATTTACCATTATGAAATAAGAGTTTGCCATTTGATGCAAATGCTTCATTTTGATGAAGTGTTTAGGTTTAATTTTGAAGGAGATATGAGGCATTTTTGCATTTTGTGTGTGCAGTTTGGGGCATTGTGTGTAGAGTATTAAAAAAGGAGATATAGCTTGAAAACGTGTGTAAGCAGTACAACACCTTTATGCTGTACCATCTCTTTTCCATTAAGACAGTTTACCTCAGCCCTCCACATCCACCCGGTCCCTCCACACTCACCCTCTCTCCTGGCGTTTCTCAGGCAGCGCACTTTGGGGATCTGAGAGAGCAGCTGGCAGTCCTCAGCTGGAGGAGGAGAGCACAGGAGATGGGATGTTATGGTGGAAGCAGAACACACACTGAGAAACACATACCTCCTCATCGCCTCGTCTCACACTCTGTCACTCACAAACACACCACACTGCCACACGTATGTGGATTGAGTGCACTTAAACACACATAAACACAGTCACACAAGGAGATAGTTACACAGATACACACGCTCAGTACAACCCACACTCACACCACAGTATAAGATGACCTAACACAAGCACAACATCCATTAGTGCTCCATCACAGTCCTGCAAATAATCGGAAACACACATAAACTCAAAAAGCAGTTCAGAGTGACTGAGTGTTCAAACAAAAGAGCTTCATTTCCCTGGATTTCATTCAAAATCTTTTTTCCATAAACACATCAAGCAAGCAGCTAGCTCATTCCCATCATCCACTCCCTTTTTCTACATGAACAATCTCTGGTGCAGACCTTTTGTTGATGTGTACGGATGGACATCATCACACACACACACACACACACACACACACACACACACACACACACACACACACACACACACACACACACACACACACACACTTGAGAGGATTAGCATTAGCAGCAGAGAGTGAGTGTGACCTTGCTGGGGGATTGTGGGTAGATCAAGCAGACCCTCTCCCTGGCAGCAATACAGCCATATGCTGTTAGAAATAAGCATGACAAGTTGTAATCCTCCTTAATTAAATGTGCTGTGTACAAACCTGTTTGTTTGCATTTACGCTGTCATATCACAGGGGACGTGTGAGTGAGTGCAGGAGTGCATTAGTACTTTAGTGGAGTTCATAAAGAGGGGACAGCTGGTGTGTGTGTGTGTGTGTGTGTGTGTGTGTGTGTGTGTGTGTGTGTGTGTGTGTGAAGCACTCAGGGAAAGAGCAGAAAGTCATAAGTCTAACTCACTAAGCAGATGTTGCATACTTGTAGCCAGATTTTATGCGTGTGTGTGTGTGTGTGTGTGTGTGTGTGTGTGTGTGTGTGTGTGTGTGTGTGTGTTTGCATACATTATACAGTTACATGCATATAACTGCAAATGAAGGATCATTTAAAATGCCAGCCAATTATACAAATTTAGGTTTTTTGTCAATGGGAGCTCCTGTCCCATAATGCAGTGCAGAATGTAAATAAAATAGCTTCTTTCAGCTGACGAAAACTTAGCTACGTCAATAAAGAAATTCTACAATTTCCTCGTATGAATTTGCTAAATTAAATTTTTTTTAAATAAGCATTATTACTCATTATAATGGCATTTGACTGGTGTAATTTGGGCCACAGCGTGCATGATTTCCTGTCATTACAACACGGTAAAGGCCGTTCATTTCTCGTACGCTAATTTACCAAAACACAGTTTTTGTCTTGTCTCGCTGCTATTGGAGCCAAATGCTGTCGTCTGGACTCACACTAAAGATCACTGTCCTACACTGAGGACGGTGTCCTTATGATAGGATTACACTCCTGTTGACCTACAACCCCCACCACCTCCTCCAGGCGTCTGCCTGCAGGGTCACATCTACTAACCAATCAGGTCGCACTCTCACTGCCTGTCTTACCGTGCGTTCATGGACATCGAAAAACCGTTTTTCCGAGTGAAAACGTCATCATTCACGTCCCTTCCTGTGGGAATCAGAGGTAGGAAACTGGGGCCAGATTTTGCTAACCAAGTTTCCCAGTTGGTGACGCGTTGTTGACAGCTGACGTTTGATGGAGGCGACTTTGGTTCACTGAACATATTTCAATGACAATAAACTGTTTATTGTGGACAAATGCCTCTGCTGAGAAACATATACAGACATAACATGTTTCAGATTATTCATAAATAGGCCTATATATATATATATATATATATAAAAAATTAAAAAAAAACACCTTATCCGTGACTTTTCCCGTTCGTTGTCCTGCAGATAACACAAACACCTGACGATGTGCTGTTTGGATGCTCGCATAAGAAAACATTATTGTGGCCTCCATGTTTTCACCAGGTTTTCACACACCTGATGCTCTAGGCTACGGCCAACAGTTGGTGGCAGTCATGAAACAAGTTGTTATGCCAAGCGCCAATATAAAAGAAGAAGAAGAACACGCATCCCCGACCATCCTAACCATGTAAACGCTGGTAGTCGGAAAAACAACGTAATCACGGGGGCGGTCCCTGTCATTCCGAGGTGGCATGAACGCGCCATAACTCTGTGACTTACAGACATCTACATATTCTATTATGTCTTGCTAGATATTTGTCTGAATATACATGAATGTGCTTTAAAAAGTACAATGGACAACAAATACAGTACATTGCAAAATGTATTGAGAAAATATGTTTTTGTAATTTGGGTGAACTGACCCTTTTAGTTTCTCAACACTAAGATGTACTAACCGGCTATTGAATTAAGACTGTAAGATCAATGATTTACTGTATAGCCATATTAAAAATCTGACTTTGAAAAGTAACATTTGTTAAGGCTCGACAGCGTGATAATCCATCATTTAAATATTAAAATCTTCTCCAGCATACCATGTTTTATTTCTCAAATTATGTCAGCTATTTTACCTTCATCAGGGTACTATCAAGTTGTTTCTGTATCTTTATTTACAACCCATCGATTAGTTGTGTGACTTCAAAAATCCCTACAACATATGTTTGGTTTTAGTAGGGATTTGTTGACTATATGACTAATTGATGGACTGTAGAAACCAGGAAAAAAAAAAACTTGATAAAAGCAAAATAAGCCAAAATCCTTTGGGATATAAAGCCTGGTATGTTGGAACAGAGCTGACACCTCACTGTGTGTGTAATCCCTAAGAAAAAACAAAACATGTTCAGTTAACATCATGCAGTGATTTGAGGTTTTAGAGAACATGCTCAACCTCCTGCCTTCAAACTGCAACTTAAACAGCAGTTTTATTTTACTTTTCTAAGCAGGGATTACTGAGACTTTAAATAAACTGAGACTAAATAAAACACAGCATTAGAAAGTGGCAACACAGGAAGACCGCATGGAAGAGAGAGCGGGAAGAGAGAGCAGGAAGAAACCGAACAGTCGGCTTATTTTCTTTGGTCAGACTGAGTCCAAACTAAAAGCCACAGACCGGAATCAAAGTGAAACATCAATCATTTTGAACTCCCAGGGAAGGTGTCCAAAGCACAATGGCTGATTTTGTATAAGATGCGACATTGTGACCATTGAGCGTTGAACATGCAATCTTCGGATCCAAAGGCAAACATTGATTTCAGCAAGCTATTATCAAGGTGATGACTCCTATACCTATTTTGGCTATATTTTACTGCAGGGGTCATCAACTACATTTTTCCAAGGGCCACAATGTTTCTAAGCAGACACTCCGGGGGCCGGACTTCCAAATAAA
Source organism: Zingel zingel (assembly GCA_023566125.1). Taxonomy (NCBI): domain Eukaryota; kingdom Metazoa; phylum Chordata; class Actinopteri; order Perciformes; family Percidae; genus Zingel; species Zingel zingel. Next base: position 328,492 of record CM042333.1, read on the forward strand.
GAAAAAATAAAATGAATTTATACCAAATACGCCTATTCTTGTTTGAAATTTTCACTTTCTTACTGAATTAATGCTACTTTTTTTTTTACATGTATTAGTGTGAGCAAACTCCTAAAAAACATGGAAACTCCATAATGATAACTGGCTCTTTAATTAGAAAAAGATCTCAGACCAGGAGGCAGTTCACTGAGGAGTGATGGTTAAAGTCTGGGATTAGGGGAACATGGTTGTAGTATGCAGCGTCCTGATTGGTGGAAAATGCTTGCAGAAAGAAATGGCTGTTGTCAGGTAAGAATGTCACTGTCAAAGAGGCTGAAAAGCCCAGCTTTAATGATGAATGGACTGATAAGCAGGCTATACATTCGTCATCTATGCCCCATTTGCAATGAAACGATGCTGTTGCAAAATAATACAACCAGCATCATCATCAAGAATGATGAACGCGAACATAATGATGGCGTCATTCACGTGCATATTAAGTAGCCACATGTATCTGTTTTGGTCTTATAATACATCCACAGGTTTACCGCTCCAGCGGAGAGGATGGCTCGTTCAGCCAGCAGTTACATTTATACGAATTTGTCCAAATTTCAAGATTCCCAGCAAACTAAGATAAACAGTTAACACTACAAACAGAGAGCTTTTGTTTTAGCTTGTTTGTAAAAATTCTCTATTTACAGAGTAGAGCTGTGTTCGCGTAAAACAGCGCGGTGGACAAGAGTGGACTGAGCAGACAGAGCAGATTGAAATATCGCTTCCTACATGTTTATGCCGGTCTATAGGGTGAGTGCATTGATAAGTATTGACTTTTTACTCACAAAGGTTTTATTGTAGCCTACTTACAGTAACGAGACTAGCGTGAGTTGATCTGCCCCAGCGGCCATTGGTTATCCTCTTTGTATCGTTCCCAGTCAGGTACTGCGTGTTTTAACGCACACACATCTGGGCTCAGCTGTGTGTGTGGAGCGCAGGCATCGCTGTACAGAATCCCGGCATGTGAACAGAGATGCAAATACAGGGGCTGGGTTTGTGCTCTACCTGTGTAATGTTACCTGCTGTAAATGCTTGAAATGCTAAATAACAGAATGCATTTTTTTCCTCTTCATATTTTCTGAATGCGAATAATCATTAATTCCAGACTAAACGCTTTGGCGGGCCGGATGTGGCCCGCGGGCCGCCAGTTGACGATGGCTGTTTTATTGAGTCAGCCTGTGTTGACTCAATAACATAACTTTCCAAAACTGTAACTGGACTGATTGTTAATCAGAATCAGGTGTGTTAATGCAGACACACATTAAAAATAGGCAGGGTGGTTGTCCACAGCACAATGCCTGACAAGATATGCGTATGATCATCTTGCAATACCAGCCGCCCGAACTCACAACCTTTGAAGCCATAGGCAGTTTCTGATCTCAGGGAGCTATTACCTGGATGATGTCACAAGTGGAATCGCAACACCTAGTAGACAAAGAGCAGGACTGCGTGAAAATGCGGAATTTTAAACTGCTGTAAAAAAATATTTTCTCATTAGAAAATTCTGAGAATTTGTGTACTTGGTTAAGACAACATAGAGATGCCTGTAATTTATTTTCACAAAGATCAATAAATGCCAAACTGATGTTTAATCATGCTCTATTTTGCATTGACTGCAATGCGTAGATGAGGACACAATTAAAAAAAATAATTAAAAATTCACTTTGAGATCTACAGTGATCTTCGGATGATGAATTTTTTTTCCCTGAACATCAAACATTTAAGTTGGAAGAAATTGCAGGATTTGTTTATACTACTGTATGCAGTAAAATGTTTTAATGCACTGTGGGCTCAATTTATGATGAATCGAAAATCTGAATACTATTTTTGTCAAGAACAGTCTGGAGATAAAGTTGCCCAAATTTGGTGTCAAATGAAATAAAAATATGGGAGGAGATAGGTTTAAGAAGTTTTGCAGTTTTTGCAAAAAGTAGAGTGATGGACTTCAAACTTGCCACTAGGTAAAAGCAGAGTACAGTTTCTGCTCTACTGGGGATACAGTTTGGCGTAAGTTGCGAAGTAGTAGCGTGTACGGTTGATATGTTATGGATTTTTTAAAGGGATATTTCACCGCTGGAAAGCTGAATATATCTTTTAAATTGGGTCATATATGTAGTATAAATGTGAGAATTTTTTTTAAATTGGTGCCTTCTAGGCCGAGAAAAGCCAGAAAATGTGTTTTTGGCTCATGTGGATGAAAGACACCAAATCCCAGAATGCAATTGCTTCGCTGCTCTGAGTCCACTCCCAATCCACGCCTACCGTTTACAGACAGTGAGACGGTCAACTCAATTCAACTGTGTTTTATTGTCATTTCAACCATATAGCTACACAAAACAGTGTTTCACCGTGGCTCAAGTGGTTACACAATTCAAATATATAAAAACGACATTATATAAAAACGACATACGAAACACATTATATGCTCCGTAACGTTCAGCTAACACATACTAGCACTAGCGCTTGGTAGGCTGTAAACAGAGCCGTAAATTTGCGTGGAATGTAGAATGGTCGGCATCTAACAGTCCCAAACTCCACCAGCGGATAGCAGTTAGTTGGATACGAGCACCCCATTTCTGCAACAGTCTGTGTTAAAAAAGCCCACCTCCACTAGCTAGTCTTACCCGGTGACAGAGCAGCACTGTTGTTCAGCCATGTTTCCACAACAACAAAAACACAGCAGTCTCTGAACTCGCGTTGGGAATTTCGTTGAAGTTGGATGTAGTCCAGTTTGTTGTCCAAAGAGACACTTGCAAGCAGGCTTGATGGAACAGGTGGCCGGCTAGCGTTGGTTTTCCACCTAGGAGTATGAGCTAGGGACATCCTCCGCGTTTCACCGCTGAGGATACCCCCTTACCGGTTAGCGTCATCGAGCAACACTGCAGGCTGAGGTGCTGGTCTCCGTAGCAGGGGAAGCCTGGCACAGGTGGCTGGCTGGCGTTAGCGTTCCACCTAGCTCCAACTCCTATCCTTGTCCCGCTTTCCGCACACCGCTGAGGATGTCCCCTTACCGGCTAGCAATGTATCCCGGTGGTACATGTGTGCGTTAGTTTGAATGCACATAATTGTTGTTCTAAAATTTCCTTCAGGATGAATAAATCTGTTTCTGCTAAGAAGCTAAGCAATGATTCAAGATGTCTGACACTCGTTTTTACCTCGGCAATCTCCGGAAAAAGCAGACAGTCTAACCCCCTATGGGCTATGCGGAAGTACTGGCTGTAGTCCTTTGCCTCTGGAAAAATGTATACCGATGACGTAAAACAACGATTTTTGCGTCATCGGTATACATTTTTCCAGACCCACAATACAGAGATCTCTGGTCTCAGGGAGACATGAGGGAGGGAAGCACGATCATTCAAAAATACTACCGTGTTTCTGCTGATACAAAGCTTAATGCTAAATCGGTGAAGTATCCCTTTAAGTTTAGAATTTTAAATGGCTGTTGTAGCGCCACCATCAGGACAATTAGCACACAAATCACACCGATTGTGTTTGGCATAGGACTGGACTTGTGTGCAAAGTTTGGTGAGTTTTCGTGAATGGGAACATGGATTTCTTTGGAAGAATAATAATTCGCTGCTTGGCCCCTAATAATTAATGCTATGATAATTGACATCCAAAACAGGGATGAGGTTAAAAGTCTTGCTCATGGAAAAGAAACAGACAACCATGTTGGCTCTAACGTCATGGCACTGCCAGGTCAACAGTGGTGGAAGAAGTATTCAGATCCTTTACTTAAGTAAAAGTACTAATATCACACTGTAAAAAATACTCTGTTCCAAGTAAAATTCCTGCATTGAAAATGTTACTTAAGAAAAAGTATGTAAGTATCATCAGGAAAATGTACTTCAAGTACTAAAAGTAAAATTACTCAATGCAGAAAAATCCTCATATTTTAGAAACTGGAAACGATCAAAACACTTCTGTCAATCAACTAAGTGATTAATGGTCTAATTATTCCAGCTGGACTCGTAGGCCGTTATATTGTTGGGTAGTTTAATTTTTAATAACACATTGTATTTTATAAACTACATGTGTTTGTGCCAAATCTTAGATGCCAAAGTAACTAGTAACTAAATCTGTCAGATTAATGTAGTGGAGTAAAAAGTACAATATTTCTCTCTGAAATGTAGCGGAGTAGAAGTAGAAAGTGGCATGAAAAGAAAAGACTCAACTAAAGTACCTCAAATGTGTACTTAAGTACAGTACTTGTGTAAATGTACTTAATTACATTCCACCACTACAGTTCAACAGGGGTTCAGGTAAATTGCAGCACACAGAGAATAAACAAGGCATTAGTGAGCTAACCGAGCTGCCGCTGAGACTGTTAAGATGTCTGGCCAGCTCTGACACCTCAGTGTGTCTCCATGTGTGTGTGCACATAGAGCTTGTGTATATATGCCTGAGTCCACAGTGAATGTAGGTCACTGTGCTTTTCCCACAGACAGCAGATGCATGCAGTGGTAATTACAGAAAGCGCTGTGAACAGTGTAAAGCATGAGCTCATGTAATTCTTCTGCCTCGTGCTGACAAAGGGGAATAATTTTTCAAAAGTGGTTATCCTCTAATTTCACAGTCCCAGTCAGCTACATAACAAAACAAAACCTGCACTTTGTGGTGCTATTAACCGATTTATTTTCTAAATATCAATAGGTCAATAGGACTACTAATTCACTTTTTACATAACAACTAAGCAGGTTCTCATGGTGGTAGCAGCTCCAGCTCATCCAAATCAGAATTAGGTTTATTTCCAAGTAAGTACTTACAAGGACTTTGCCTTGGTTGGTTGGTGCCTACATATATAACAAACACACACATTAAACATTAATATGAAATAAACAATAAAACATAAACAAATTTCTACAACATAGCTGTTTAACATAAGAAAAAAGAGGCTGAATGGATTGAGTGCAGAACGTGCAAGAAATATGTAGTATGTACAATGGATTTCATTTCTGCTTTAGCTGTGTAGTTGATGTATTTTCATCCCTCAGCAGCATCACTGATCATCAGTGAGGAAATCCTCACGAAGCTCTCACCTCCCGATTCAGTTTCAGATTTTCTGTGATACCAGACATCAATGTGACTCATCTTCAAAGCCACTCCTGTCTCTTGACATTATCACCACCCTACATTTTCCTATTGTTTGCTGGAACATTCCTTTGACATTTGCATCACACATATTTAAAAAAAAAAAAAGAGCTTAACACCTGGCACTCGGGGCCCAACCAGGATTTTAGAAATAAAGAAGTGAAGGGTCCAAATTCCCTCAGTGCCCCCAAATCATTTTTTGACAATCCACCTGTCTGTCAAACTGTAAAATTCTTTTTCACATATGATTTACTAATTTTCTAAACTATTTTGTTATACTGTACTTACTGGAAATGTATCTCCCTACATGATGGTCTAAATACTGTTCAAAAGCCTTCTCCAAACTGCCAGGCCTATAGGTCTGGTGGAGATATTCTAATTCCTTTATTTTGTTCAATTGAATACATTTTCTAACTATAAACAGTAAAATAATAAGATATCAAGCATAAAAAAACACATCTGAATCAGCCTTAATCTGCAATAAAAGAAACAAGCTGTAAAGACAACACTGACATGTCAACTTTTAAGTTGATATGGCAAACTTATTTGCAAGCTCATCCAGCAGACATGGGAAAACTTCCTTATAAATGCAAGTCTAATATTCATTCAACTAACTCCTGAGGGAACTATCTGGCTCTTTAGCAGCTAAATGCTCCACTATGTTCACTAGCTAGCTGCTAACTTTGTCTGGCTGCTTTCTGGCTGCTGTTTGGCAGTGTGCAGGTACTGTACAGTGTTTTTGACTTTTTCCGCTGGAAACAGCTGCCAGTTATGGCTAAAAAAGGGAGCAGAAAGAGTGAACCAAAACAGTAAAGTTCTCACAAAATCAAAACAATGAGCTGTTAGACACTAAAACGCTCCTCTAGTACCCAGAACCAATACAGAAGACAAACCCTCAGCGTGCTGCTCAATGGCAGCTACACCTTGTGCCACAGCTGTCACCAGAAATAAAAAACAACAACCTGAAACTCACGGTCAGAGCTGAAGTCATCTATCAAGATTATTTCTTGAATCAGGGACGGAGGACTTCGCATTAGGACACTGAGAGGGAGAAAAAGAGAGATGGAGATCAGAAAACATGAGTGAGTGTCGTCGTTGCGGACTAATCGGGCCGTTTGTGTTTGACCTCGTTACCTTTTGATGGTGCGAAGGAGAGTAGAGCGAGCCTCATTGTGGAAAGTGATGATGATACTGGTGGAGGGAAGGTCCGTGTCATAATTCAGAGATGCACACCTACGGGGAGAAGAATTTATCACACATTCATCTCTTTACAATTCACATGTATGCATTAAATTGGCACATCCGGCCCTTGAACACACACATACTGGGCAGCTGTTATTAGCAGCGGGGTCTTGTGGAGTTGCCTCAGCATTTGTTGCTGTGGTGACATGGAAATATCTGGTTGCCAGGTAACAATTGTATACATTTCTGAACCTCTGCTAACTGTTGCCAGGGGCTTTCAGGCCAGGTCAGAAGACATTCAGATGAACCATCCCACGCCACCTTCTGTTATTGTAAACCCATTCACAGTTTGCTTACACCAACAAAATAATTGTTCATTTGTTTCTTGCCTCATAGTAAAGAAAAAAGGTTAAAGTCATTATAACAAGTTTGTATGATGCGTCCATTTGCCTTATTTGTAGTCTATATTTTCACAACGTTCCACAGATTGTCACTCTTTTTGGATGTCCCGTTACCTTTTGCTTTCTTTGTGTTGTAATTTTAAACTCTGGTGGATTTCTGAGGACTATGGTTAACTGCTCCTCAGATCTCTGCAGGGTAAATCCAGACAGCTAGCTAGACTATCTGTCCAATCTGAGTTTTCTGTTGCACGACTAAAACAAATCTTTGAACGTACACATGTTCCACCAAAACAAGTTCCTTCCTGAGACTATTTAGCAGCTAATTCCACTAGGCGCCTAGCGCCCCCCAACACGACTGTGACCAGAGCGCGTTTTTCTCCCATCCCGGATTTCTGTTTGAACTAGCCAGGTCTGACAATGTGAGACTACTTTATTTGTGACTGTATACTGGTATGTACTGATCAAGACATGATGCCATTTAAGATTATATTCATATTCGATTTATTTATTTTATAGTGTTTATTATTCTGCTCTGCTTACGACTCATATTTGTTCTTGTATTATTTCTCAGTATTTTATTACATATTATACAACAATCTGTTAATGTAACAGAGCATGCGCACTCAGCCAACCTCCTCTGCTTGTATACATACAGATTCAATAAAAGTTCATTATACAGCAGTTCCTGCAGAAAAACGCGATTATGCGATCGCATAATTCAATGCATAATCAGCCAAAGTCCGCATATTTTATTTATATTTATAAAGTCACATATATCTTAGCAGAAAGTTGAAAAATGTTGCGTCTACTTCAGACAAGAGCAGCCATTTTCCCTTGTTGCCATGGGAATGTTATGAAGTGACGTAATTACGTGACGTGAACATCATCGAAGAGCTGCAGACCCCGCGATGAATGCTGCGTTCATGCCACCTGGGAATAACAGGGACCCGTGATTACGTTGTTTTTTCGACTGCCAGCGTTCACATGGTCGGGATGCGTGTTCTTCTTCTTCTGTTATATTGGCGTTTGACATAACAACTTGTTGCATGACTGCCACCAACGGTTGGCCGTTGACTAGAGCATCAGGTGTGTGAAAACATGGAGGCCACAATAACAAAAGATTTGCTGCTGTTTTCTTATACGAGCATAGAAACAGCACATGGACAGGTGTTAGTTTGTGTTATCTGCAGGACAACCAACGGGAAAGGACACGGATAAGGTGTTGTTGTTTTATACATGGGCCTATTTATGAATAATTTGAAACATGTTATGTCTGTATATGTTTCTCAGCAGAGGCATTTGTCCACAATAAACAGTTTATTGTCATTGAAATATGTTCAGTGAACCAAAGTCGCCTCCATCAAACGTCAGCTGTCAACAACGCGTCACCAACTGGGAAACTTGGTTAGCAAAATCTGGCCCCAGTTTCCTACCTCTGATTCCCACAGGAAGGGACGTGAATGATGACGTTTTCACTCGGAAAAACGTTTTTTCCGATGTCTATGAACGCAGCAGAAGCCATGATGAAACCGCAGTTTTTGCAAGTTCCCGCAATTTTTGCAAGTTCCCGCAATTTCATCGCATAAAATTGCATAAATATCCTGCATATTGCATTGCATTTTTTAAGAAAACGTGCCGCATAATCAAGGATTTTTGCCCGCAACAATCACAAAAAAACTCCGCATTTTTCTGGAAGGACTGATTATAGGTTGAGTGCAATTTAGCAATATTTGTCAGCTACAGTACAAAGGAGGTCGGTCAATCCTATGTGAGTCTTCTAAAGCGATATGAGATCACTGATGGGCTAAATATTCTGCTACAGGTACAGAGATACAGCAGGAAAACAGCAGAATTGTTTTCTATGTGAAGAGGAACAAATTGACCCTAACCAATAAGGATTTCATGTGCCCTGCTCACCTGTAGTGCCGGGTGTCTCTGATGGCTCGCTCGCTGCCCAGCCGGTCGCTCTCCTGCAGGTTGAAGGCGTGATCTCTGTACGGGTCATCCCCCGGCTTCAGCTGCTTCCCCGCCAGGTAGGCCTTCTCATTGAAGGCACCCAGCAGCTGGCCAGCCTGCTCTGCCCACGGGGGCTGGCTCACCTGCACAGGACACAACAAGCTGTGTTTACATCGGGGCTGTGCAATCAGTTGAAATTTGAATCACAATTGCGAATTCACCATCGAAAAATGATTATTTTGCACATTACGTTTTGTAAGTAAACCCTTATTTTGTCCTGTGTTCTGAATGAAAAAAACTGTTCAAATGGTTAAAGTATTGATAGGGAAATGTCACAGTTCAAGGTATTTTCCCTGTTGATTTGTTGAACTGTTTCACTGTTTTTTAAGTTAAAAAATTGCAACATCTTTCCAAAAGTCAACGTGTAATCGTGATTTCAATACTGACCAAAATAATCGTGATTATATTTTTTCCATAAACGAGCTAGCCTGGGAAAACCCTGACAAACAACCGGCAAATTTGAGATTTTCTCTGCAAGTCCGTTTGGCCAAGAGCCCATTCAATCCCATTTCCAATTTTTCCAAATCGAGGCACCAATCACAACCGCTGAGGCGGGCTTTACATGATGACGATAGCGCAGCGACGGCGAGCAGCTTTTTGTTCTCATTCAACATGACGGCCACCGAAGCGCAGCAACCTGTTGATGCCGCTGTCGCTGCTACGTCACCCAGATCATTGGTCTGATTGGTTGAAGGACTATCCAATTGCGCTCATTTGAGGCATCTGAGCGGCGTCCGTTGGAGACGCCCCTTTGGAAATGGCTGTGAATGAAACTTGCCCAGACCCACTCTCAGTTACAACTGAGAGTGGGTCTGGTGTCAACCAGGCTATAAACGAGCAGCACTAGTTTTACATCTTCACATCAGCCAGAAAAACAGGGACAACCAGTGACGTCAAAGGAGAAATAAATTATGAAAAACTCAAGTCAAAGAAAGAATAAAAGCTTGAAAATGAAGAATGCAGTGGGATTTAAATACAGACACACAAATCCACTCCCTGTCGCTCATGTCAACACACACGGAGGTGCAAACAGCAGCATAAATTGGTTTTGGTGTCAACACTCCACTCCTTCCCTGTCACCAAACTATTATTCTGCCACATCTATTATTACTGTGAAATTGGCATGCCACACGCTCATTCTCATAAAGGGATGTTTGGTATGTTGTTTTTAACTGTCTATCTATATGTTCTGAAAAGAAAAAGACAGCATTTCACATTCTAAATTTCACAGTTAAACCTTGTTTAAACATGATGTTAATGATTTCCCATGGGAGCTGTTGTGCTACGATTTTACCAATTAAAGGACCTCTCAGCCATGTTGGCATATACAATTTAAATGGCTTATACTTTATATTTTATTAGCACTGCATCTAATGATTTATTTTTATTTTTTATCATTGATTAATCTCTTGATTATCTTATAAAAAGTTGGAAAATTGTAAGAAAAGCCTCAGCTTTATTTTCAAGAGCCCAAGGTGACATCTTCAATTGCTTGTTTTGTTCGACTAACAATCCAAAACCAGTTGATATTACAGTGCACTGACTGTGTGGTGTGGTTGAAAACAAGTAAGTGGACCTTGGAGTTTCATTTTGAATTTATTTTTGCCAAACTGCTACAGCTGTAACAAGTAATTTGAGGGAAAATTAATCTTCAACTATTTTAAAGGTGCTATAAGCGATGTCACGTGTTTTTTAGGCTACAACATTTTTTGTCACACACAGCAAACATCTCCTCACTATCCACTAGCTGCCTGTCCCCTGAACACACTGTAAAAAAAAAAAAAAAAAGACCTAACCCTAACCCCCAGGCTCCACAAACTGCAACAAAAACAAACTACGCCAACCTGCATCACCAAACATAACAAAAAAGCCAATAACCTACAAGAAGGATTTGGGGGTGAGGGTTGGGGGGGTTAGTGCGCGGAAGGGAGGGGGAGGGGACGGGATGAGGAGGAGTCAACAAGAAGTGCCGTCACCCAACATCGCCTAGAGCACCTTTAACAATCGATGCATCTTGAAGTAATTTCGCAAGCAAAGATCTCAAACATTCTCTGCTTTCATCTTCTCTAATGGGATAGTTGCTTTTGTTATTATAATATCAGTGTAAATTGAATATCTTTGGATTTTGGGTTGGACAGGCAAGATGTCAGTTTCGACACTGGGAACTTGTGATGGGCATTGCCCATACTTTCTGACAGTTTATAAACTAAACAATGATAGAATAATCCACAATGAAAATACTTGTTAGTTGCAGCCGACAAACGAACAACAAAATCGTTGTCAAGGTCGAAAATCAGCTTTCACGCCCCACAAAGACATTCAATTTATATCTATACGAGACACAAGAAGCTATACAATTTTAGAAGCTGGAATCTTTGATATTTTTTTTTCTTGTAAAATGACTCAAACGATTAATACAGTGCCTTGCGAAAGTATTCGGCCCCCTTGAACTTTTCGACCTTTTGCCACATTTCAGGCTTCAAACATAAAAATATAAAACTGTAATTTTTTGTGAAGAATCAACAAGTGGGACACAATCATGAAGTGGAACGAAATTTATTGGATATTTCAAACTGTTTTAACAGATAAAAACTGAAAAATTGGGCGTGCAAAATTATTCAGCCCCCTTAAGTTAATACTTTGTAGCGCCACCTTTTGCTGCGATTACAGCTGTAAGTCTCTTGGAGTATGTCTCTATCAGTTTTGCCCATTCCTCCTTGCAAAACAGCTGGAGCTCAGTGAGGTTGGATGGAGAGCGTTTGTGAACAGCAGTTTTCAGTTCTTTCCACAGATTCTCGATTGGATTCAGGTCTGGACTTTGACTTGGCCATTCTAACACCTGGATATGTTTATTTGTGAACCATTCCATTGTAGATTTTGCTTTATGTTTTGGATCATTGTCTTGTTGGAAGACAAATCTCCGTCCCAGTCTCAGGTCTTTTGCAGACTCCATCAGGTTTTCTTCCAGAATGGTCCTGTATTTGGCTCCATCCATCTTCCCATCAATGTTAACCATCTCCCCTGTCCCTGCTGAAGAAAAGCAGGCCCAAACCATGATGCTGCCACCACCACGTTTGACAGTGGGGATGGTGTGTTCAGGGTGATGAGCTGTGTTGCTTTTACACCAAACATAACGTTTTGCATTGTTGCCAAAAAGTTTGATTTTGGTTTCATCTGACCAGAGCACCTTCTTCCACATGTTTGGTGTGTCTCCCAGGTGGCTTGTGGCAAACTTTAAACAACACTTTTTATGGATATCTTTAAGAAATGGCTTTCTTCTTGCCACTCTTCCATAAAGGCCAGATTTGTGCAGTATACGACTGATTGTTGTCCTATGGACAGAGTCTCCCACCTCAGCTGTAGATCTCTGCAGTTCATCCAGTGATCATGGGCCTCTTGGCTGCATCTCTGATCAGTCTTCTCCTTGTATGGGCTGAAAGTTTAGAGGGACGGCCGGGTCTTCGTAGATTTGCAGTGGTCTGATACTCCTTCCATTTCAATATTATCGCTTGCACAGTGCTCCTTGGGATGTTTAAAGCTTGGGAAATCTTTTTGTATCCAAATCCGGCTTTAAACTTCTCCACAACAGTATCTGGGACCTGCCTGGTGTGTTCCTTGTTCTTCATGATGCTCTCTGCTCTTTAAACGGACCTCTGAGACTATCACAGAGCAGGTGCATTTATACGGAGACTTGATTACACACAGGTGGATTCTATTTTTCATCATTAGTCATTTAGGTCAACATTGGATCATTCAGAGATCCTCACTGAACTTCTGGAGAGAGTTTGCTGCACTGAAAGTAAAGGGGCTGAATCATTTTGCATGCCCAATTTTTCAGTTTTTTATCTGTTAAAACAGTTTGAAATATCCAATAAATTTCGTTCCACTTCATGATTGTGTCCCACTTGTTGATTCTTTACAAAAAATTACAGTTTTATATCTTTATGTTTGAAGCCTGAAATGTGGCAAAAGGTCAAAAAGTTCAAGGGGGCCGAATACTTTCGCAAGGCACTGTATATTAACAAAATGGTTGATTAAATTCCTGTTGATCAACTAATTGATTAATGGTAAATGGACTTACATAGCACTTTTCTGCCTAAGCAAACAAAGCCGTTTACAATTTGACACTCATTCCCACACACGTACTATGCCAAGGTGTTGGTCTGGCCGTTGAGGTTCAATGTCTTGCTCAAGGACACCATGTGGACAAGAGGAGCTGGGAATCGAAAAAAAAACAACCCTGAGATTAATGAACGCTTTCTTCCTCATGAGCCTAAGCAGCCCAGATTAACCAATAAACTGTCTGAACGGTCTAAAAGCCATGTACAACAACTCCTCTGCTCTGGTGCTGCACTGCAATCCTGCTGCAACACTGCTCATCTTCTATTGCACTCACGTCGCAGCCAGTCTGGAGATTAAATGATTAAAATGTAAATGGTACTTTCTTATTCAGGTCACCGCCGTGTCGGTGCTAACAGGGCAAAAATGGGATGGGCCCTCATCAAATCAGAATACACAGTGTATAAAATCCTCAGTAATGAATGGGTTTCCCCGAGCAAAGGATCTTTTACGCTGCTAAGTGGGAGGGAAAAACAGCCAATGAATTCAGAAAATGAGATGAGAGTATCTGTCATCAAACAGGAGCAACAGCAAGATGGACAGATGGGGCAATGTAAGGAGAAAATGAAATAAATCCTCCAGCTACATCGGTGTAGCTGGAGGATTTATAAAAAGCTTCTGACCAGATTCAGGTGAGAGTGACCTCATTTTCAGTCCCTCCAGGGGAGCAGTGTGAACGTTTCAAGGTTTCACACATAACCATGTCTACAGTGCACCGCTACAGAAAAAGTACTGTAGATGAATGTTGAGATCACCGTGTTACCTCCAAAAACAATAACTGTTCCTCTATAAAATGTTACAAAACTATCTTAAAAGACATGTGAGCTGCTGTTTTGCAACTGCTTTTCTCAATGTATTGTTGTCCATGTATGTGTGTGTGTGTGTGTGTGTGTGTGTGTGTGTGTGTGTGTGTGTGTGTGTGTATATATATATATATATATATATATATATATTTTTTTTTTTTTTTTTTTTTTTTTAATTTATAGTGACATTCACATGTGTAAAGACTGCCTATAAGGTGGCATAGCTAGTGAAAACGAAGGGTTGTACATTAATGTTGCAAAACTAAATGAAACAAAATAATCCTTCTGTATGTGTTCACACACACACACACACACACACACACACACACACACACACACACACACACACACACACACACACACACAGTATTGTGGAGCATTTTTCCTCAAGAGTTGGTGGAGAGCAAAACAGAGCTAAAACACAACTCCAAATTAATGCTAATGTTGCTCTGTGTCTGTTGAATGCTTAAAATGGTCAGTGGTGGAAAGTAACTAAGAACATTTACTCAACTACTGTGCTTAAAAAAATGTTGGGGTTCTTGTACTTTACCTGAGTATTTCCATTTTATATTACTTTACACTTCTAATCCACTACATTTCAGAGGCAAAAATTCCTACGTTTTACTCGGCTACATTTATTCAATAACTTCAGTTACTGGTTACTTACTGCAGATTCAGATTATTAGACCATTTTACAAACTATTACCCAAAAAAATGAATTATGATGTATTATAATTAAGATAAGATTCTATTGATACCCAGGGGGAATTCCCAAGCTACCCAGTAGAGTTTATAAAGTAATTACATTCTGCATAATGAGTACTTTTATTTTTGGTACTTTATTTTGATACTACTAACCCTTTTGTACTTTTTATGCATGACTTTTACTTTCAAATGAGTATGTCTACACTGTGGTACTGCTACTTTTACTTAAGAACGGAGTACTTCTTACACCTCTGTAAACAGCTAACAGTTAACTGTTTGCTAACAAGTTCCACCATATTTACTTAAGTGACAAAATCAGTAAATGCAGGTTTAAATGGACCTGGCTTGTAGCTGATAACAAACATTTACTGTCTATTTCTGTGGTGAGGAGGTTAAGCGACTCTTTCATTCATCAACAAAAGGCTTATTTTATCTCAGGGTTAGCTAGGTAACATAGACCACAAGCTAGCTAGCTAGCTAGTAGATACATTAGCACTTTAACCACTTTACGCACTTTGGGCCTCAATAACACAAATTAACACTTTGTTTCAGTAAATGTCATCATACCGTGGTGACGACGACCAATTTCCCACATGTGGGTAGAAAACACGGATTTAGGTTGTATAAAGCATAACAAAAGGTAAGCTAATATATAAAGTTTTTACCTTATATAAACATAACGGTAGAAGGTATTAACGAGCTAGCTTGACAACAGCCTACCTCTATGCAACATTCTCTTAAAGTGACAGGCACACAAAGCTTTTCAAAATACACCTGTATTTTTTTTCATATTTACATTCTTTACAAATAAGTAAACCACATTATCTTTTACTTACTGCTCTGAAATCAGATGTATCAACGTGGATTAAAACACAACTTTTTAACTATACTGTAACAGTAACATGACCAGGAAAACGGATCTAATTAGTGCTGCTCTGTAAATAGCTGTCCCATATTTAGCACATTGTTGAGGAAAGTCTTATTTTCTCCCAGCTCTGTCAGTCACTCTTTCACACTCACATTATATCAGGCAACTATTTGCTAAAATATCACAAGCAGCGGATGCCAACACATTCCCGCGTCCAGGGTAGACAGGAAGTTTAAAGACAAAATATGTTTATATTTGTATGTTGTTCTTGCCATGTTTTGTATGATTTCTCTGTTTGGCTATTACCTGAAATCCGTATTGTATTTTATAATAAGCCTATACTGTATTTTATGTGCACCTGTGAAGCACCTTGGGGCTCTTGGTTTTGAAAGGTACTAAATAATTATAGTTGACATTATTTACTCACTTGCACCCTAACCGGTAGCAGCATTATAAAGCTCTTTTTAATCTGGTTTTAGAAAGTGAAAACATATTAAGTTTGTTAAAAATAATACGATCACTTTTTTTTATTTTATCTAGTTTTATTTAAAAGAAAAAAAAGAAAAGAATGAGATACAGCTCCACCAAATCTATCCTGTATGGTGTAATAGCAGGCAAAGCATTACACAAGGATTCAGTCTCCAGTAGTCTCTAGTAGTCATTTTATGCAACATTTTATTTGAGGAAAAACCTATACACATCCAAGCAACACATGCTGGAATTAAGACTATATCTATGATTTCTTTTAGAGCAATGGTGCACATTCAAAGCTATTTTTAAAACTATAATCATTATATATCAATCAAAACCTGTTTATTAGTATTCTCCAAATCACCTAGGACAAGACACTAGCAGGACTACAAGCTTATACAGTATGTATCCAATTTATCTTCTCTTAACTGCAACAAAGAGCACCGAGATGACCGAGTCCAGCTATGAACTAGAAAGCATTTTAAATAAAATAAAAAGTTGTGATGTGGTTAGTTCCTCTCATCCACCTTCACATTATAATTAACAGTGAACACAGCTACGCTATTTCTTCTACCATTCATCAGAGCCACTCACATCAGCAATATAACATAGCAAAGAGGTTTTATTAGAAGCCCTTTCCCAAATTGTGTATTTTATATCCCTTGGTAATTCACAAGTATCATGACTAAATATTAAATGCTACAAAGAAAATGTTATACTGTGGATAACGAGACAAAAATAACAGAAGGCACTTCGAGGCTTGGCCCACTGGATTAAATATGAAGCTCGTCTGGAACATGAACACGTCTGCTGGCTCCTTCAAGCCGAATCAAAAAGACAAATCACATACAAGTCAGATGTGCCCGATAGGCTGGAGATAAAGCCCTGCATGCTGTGGCTCGGAGGCCGTAATGACAGACGACAGAGGACACAAGACTGTTCATATATTATCTTACGCCATAGTTTCTGTATTGTTTCAAGTTGACACTTTCCTTAGCAAGTTTTTATTTTTTATATTTTTTGCATAGCAAACCAACAGCTAACAGGGATTCATACGACAAACACAAACAAAGTAAAATTACAAAAATGTATGATGCGTTATTGTAACCTCTTTAACCTTACCGACCTGCCAGTGGGTCAGTCATTAGGCTCGTTCGAGATGAGCCAGATCTGCGCGGAATCGATCACCGGCGATCGCCGCCCAATGCATGCCGGTTAGATTTGCGTCCGACTTGATCCCGACTTGCTCTGACGTCATCCACACGTGGGCAACGATAATCTCACGAGCTCAAGGCGGCCGCAGTTGCTCTCCACCGACTGCAAGAGCCAGACGGACCCAGGGCATGCTGGGAAACGCCTGGCTCTCAGCTGATATAACAGCTGATTGGTTCACAATCGACTGAACATGATAACGTTTTATATAAACTTTTTATTGATTTTGATTTTGAGGAATTTTAACTGCTATATGTTTGATTTAAAGGCTCATTCTGTACAGAACACATGTTGTGAGGCTGATAGTGACGTTTAGAAGTCAGAGAGACTAAATCTGTTCAGATCATGGATCATCTACAGTCTGTTGTTAATTAAAATCAGCAACAGATCGCATGTTGAGCATTTTAACAGTTACTCTGTCATAATTAAACAACTGCAGACTGTGTACATGCTGATATATGGGTCTGATAACATGTTATTAAATCAGAATCGGACCATAGTGTTTCTGTGACTTCCTGTTCAGCCTGAAGGCTGCTGGTATCGGCTGGAAACTGTTGGATTTTTGTCACTGCTGCCTGCTCTCGTCCACTTTACAGGCGAGGCGCAGTTCATCTCGAACGAGCCTATTATAAACTCATGCTGTGCAGCTACATTTTGTTCAAACTTGCAAAACTTTATTATAAATTGTAGTGGGGATCCCAAAGTTTCCAGAGATAATACATATGTCAGACTGAACTTTGAAGGAGTGTGCAAAAAAATAAGAGGCACAACACAACCACAATATTTTCATTTGGTGTGTTAATTTTTTTCTCTCCAATATTTTTATTGAAGTTCAATCACAAACACAGAAATGCTCATACACTGCATATTTTCCTTTTTTTTTTTTCAAAGTGTCAAAGTACAAACCCCCCTCCCCTCCCACTAGCCACATCCAGAAACGACACCTCCCACGGAGCCCTCTACCTGGAGCACTGCAAGAATCTGCTGGAAGTCAAGTACCAAACCGCAAATTGTAAATGCTAAAAATAAAAAAAGACAGATTGAATAGATAGAGAAATAAAGATAAATGGGTAGAGGAAGGCAAATTTAGACATAGACAAATACAGACTATGCAACTGCCAGGCAGACAAGCAAAGAAGCGAAACAGAGGAGAGAAAAAAAAACCTTCAGTTTGACTGAAGACTCTCAGAGTATTTCAGAAAGGGTCCCCACACCCTCTGAAACTACCCACATGAGTTACAAACTGAGTAGCGGATCTTTTCAAGGTCTAGACAGGACATAATGTCCCTAAGCCACTGAGCATGTGTGGGCGGAACAGTATCCCTCCATCTTAGTAGTATTGCTCGCCTAGCCAAAAGAGAAGCGAAGGACAGTGTGCGACTTTTGGTTGGAGTTAGGTGCGTGTCATCCACCCCAGTGGTGCCAAAGAGGGCAATCAGTGGGTTGGGCTCTAGCTCAAGATCCAGAATGAGGGACAAGGTTTGGAAAACATCTCTCCAGTATCTTTCCAGGCTGGGACAAGTCCAGAACATGTGAATAAGTGAAGCCTCACCTCTCTTACATTTGTCACACAAAGGATCAACATCTGAGTACATATGAGATAGTTTGACTTTAGATATATGAGCCCTGTGCACCACCTTAAACTGTAACAGGCAGTGACGTGCACAGAGAGATGCTGAATTTACCAGCCTGAAAATGGAATCCCATACATCGTTTAACAGTGAGAGGTTTAAATCCTGCTCCCAGGCAGTTTTAATTTTGTCCACAGGAGCCCGTTTTATGCCCATCAATTTGTCATAGACGACCGATATTAAGCCCTTTCGCGATGGATGCAGACCCAGTAACACGTCGGCGGTGGTCGCAGTGGTTGCCTCAGGGAAACTAGGCATCTGAGAATGGAGAAAGTGTCTCGCCTGCAGGTATCTGAAAAAATGGGTATTTGGTAGGCTGAACTTTTCAGATAATTGTGAAAATGATTTAAAGTTATTACCAATAAAAAGATCTTCAAACTTCTCGATGCCCCTTCTGCACCATTCTTGGAATGCAGAATCAGATAGAGAAAGTTGAAAGGAAGGGTTGGACAAAATAGGACTCAAGAGAGAGAAATCATGGAAACCAAGATGCCTCCTGAACTGAGCCCACACCCTCATTGTATGCCAAACCGTCAGTTAATTTACTTGTGGGGAGAGGGAGTGAGGATCCAAGCAGAGCCACAATGGAGACATTTCGGACCGATCTCAACTCCATTGTCACCCGTGTCGGACTGTCAGCTCGATCATGAAAGTGAGACCAAAAAATAAGACTCCTTATGTGAGTCGCCCAGTAGTAAAGTCGGAAATTAGGCAGTGCAATGCCACCATCTTTTTGGGATTTTTGAAGATTGACTTTGTTTAGTCAAGAGCGCTTACCCCTCCATATATAGGCCGAAATGATTGAGTCCAAAGAGTCAAAGAAAGATTTAGTAATGAAGATTGGTATAGATTGAAAGAGATATAGAAATTTAGGAAGAATGTTCATTTTAACAGAATTGATCCGCCCACCAGGGATGTAGATAGGCGTGACCACTGCATCAAGCGCTCTTTCACGTGAGTTAGTAGAGTCTGAAAGTTTTCTTTAAAATAAAAAGACACTTGTTTCCTTCTAAATATAATGCCGAGGTAGGTGAATTTATGTCCCACAATCTTAAAAGGGAAGTTGGTATACTTTAAGGCAAGTGCCTTTGTATTCACAGGAAAAAGTTCACTCTTGTGCAAGTTCAATTTATATCCCAAAATCTGGCCAAATTGAGTGAGTAAGGACAACATTGCAGGTAAAGAGGTATCTGGGTTTGATATAAAAAGTAAAAGATCATCGGTGTACAGAGAGACTTTAATTCCTTTCCTCAAAATCCCTGGAATATCTTTGCAGCTGCAAAACGCGTTTGCTAGTGTCTCTATGGCCAGATCAAAAAGTAGTGGGCTTAAAGGGCACCCTTGACGGGTTCCTCTGTGAAGATTAAAAGGTTGAGACCATTGAGAGTTGGTAAGGATAGAAGCAGTTGGACTTGTATATAGCAGTTTAATCCACCTAATGTAGTTTGGTCCAAAGCCAAATTTTTCTAAGACTGCAAATAAATATTTCCACTCCACGCGGTCAAACGCTTTCTCTGCGTCTAGAGAAAGGATGCATGCTGGAACTGCCTCAGAGGGTGAGTACAAAATGTCAAATAAACGACGTATATTGAAATAAGAGTGCCGATTTTTTACAAAGCCAGTTTGATCCTCTGATATGATCAGTGGTAGTATACCCTCTAATCTACGGGCCAAAACCTTTGTCAAAATGTTGGCATCGACGTTTAATAAGGAGATTGGCCTATAGGAGGAGCACTCCGTTGGGTCCTTACCCTTCTTTACAATAAGAGTGATGCATGCCTCATAGCGATGCTGGTAGTTTGCCTTGCTTGAACGATTCTTGGTGTGTTAATTTTGAATATTTCACTCACTGTAATCCAAACGCTAAATGGAAATAAAAGGGGGAAATGATGTAGGCAAACACATGGAGAGTCAACTTAATTGATGTCAGCATGAATGAGACGCAGTCAGCCGGCTGGCAGTTAAAGCAGAGCATTTATTTATTTTAATTCATATATTTCGATTCTTTGCTTGCATCGGTCTGTGTATGTGTGTTTTTTCTCTGCAAAGAGATAACAAAAACTAACCATACATTTTAAACATGGACACAAATTACGTGCATTAAGGACAATCGAGACAACTATAAGGACATCAACTCACAGGACGGACACATCATGGTTGAGGCGGAAAAGAAGGACCAAAGGGAGGAAGGCAGTATATAGCCTCTGATTGGGCTGACTGATTGCACCTGAAGGGGGCAGTTCCTTCCCCATGCAGAAGTGTTGGGTTTAACCTCCCTGCCACAGGTGTGTACTGTACGTTAGGTGGCCTCTGTTTGGGAACTTTTAACACTTTATGTTAAGTGGTTAAATTCAGAGGCTTTCACATGTCTACTGTCATGCCTCTAAACTTCAAGATAACTTACCTGACAGTATTTACAGTTGTAATGAAACACATCTTCTCCTTGACACACATGAATGCATTAATTGTGATAGGCTGAAAGGGGCCATTCTAGATTTGTTTATAAAAACAGGTAGCTCAAATCAAGCAATCTGATTGGTTCTTTGCCATGATATAATAACCACAAACAATGGCTATGATGCCAATTTCTTTGCAAAATAAGTGTCACTCCGCGTCTGAAAAAAAAAACGTTAGACTGACAGACTGATAGCTAGTGCCACGGAGGGAAGCCGTTCATCTGCACACAACACTGCCATGACACAGCTGGTTTAAAAACAGCCAAGTAGCTCTTAAAGTGTACGCTATATTTAGAATATTTTCACAGCTTTACTACTGGGAACTGAAGCTGTTCTCTCTGCTCTCTTCAAAGCCACCAGACCTCACAGGAAATGGGAGTTGCTTTTCTACTGCTGCCTTGAACGGTTAGTTGCTTGTCTATTGCTGTCTTCGATCGGTTAGTTTGTGTTATTGTGTGCCTGTTACAGTTTTTCTCTTTCTCACTTTTGGCATGACGCAGCCACCCCCCATCTGCTGTGATATCCTCACGTGTCACCTGTTTGCATTTGGTTCCCCTAAATTGTGAGGAAATTGTATTGTTCCCCATCTAGCCTAAGTCTATTCATCTGAAAACCACATACCTATTATGTTTCTAATATATGTGTGATAGGTTATTCTTATTGTTGGTGTATCTAGTTTGCATGTAGGGATTTACACAATGAACATGTGTTTTTTTCAAAATGGACCCTGAATGTTTTTGTGTCTAAGTGACTGAAGGGAATAACAATCTTTGACATTGGTCCAGTATTAAGCAAGATTGCTGCAATCGGCAGCGGAGAAACAAGCTACACTGTAAGTTAATAGGGACAATTGTGCAGCTTGTATTTACCTTCACAAAAGTGCTTGTAGGCCCAGATTAATATTCTAAGTATGCAGGACTTCTACTTTCTGGTGTATGTTTATGTTGCGGTATTGCTTCTTTTACTTATGTTAAATGATCTGAATAATTCTTCCACAGCTGTTTCTATTTTCTCAGCTAATGGACATAAATACTTAATGCCAGATAAAGATACATTTACAAGATTATTGCATTAAAATGATTAGAAACTCACATGAATCAAAGCTTACATGACAAAAGGAGACGATGTGTTACCATGCAGTCGCCAAGCATTGGTGGAGATTAACAGTAATACATTCAAGGCTTGTATGTATCACTGTAATGGAAAATATAGCTAATGATCGTTCAGACAAGGTTGTTAACAGCGCATTTAACCCAATTCTCTTGTGAAGGGTTTATATGGTCACATGTTGAATTAAAAATTTTTTTGTCAGGTTAGTCAGAAAAAAGTCTGAGCAATGAAACCAGCAGTCACAGCCGGATCTAAAGACATGTAGCCTTCTGGAAACTACCGTACAGTGTAGAGAACACACAAAATAAACCGTCATGTTGTATAACCTTTACAGTGAGTTGTGTCTGTCCTGGAAAAGACTTGACCACACAGGATTGTTACCAAGTGACAAGCTGATTAGCTGGATGTGGGTCAGTGGTCAGATGTTTACAACATGTCCACAGCTGATGTTGGGAGCCATGGCAACAGATGTGCTGATTACTGCCAATGTTACAATCGCATTCGACTGACAACACACTGTTACCGTGGAAAAGAGACTGGGAAATTAGACCACTCGACGCAGGAAATGAGAAAGAAAGAAAGTGGAGCCAGTGCAAACAGATTTCACAGATGATGTCATTAGAGAATGAAATGCTGCTAATGAACGGGCTTATGGGAAAAAGAACGAGGGAGAGAAAGAGGGAAGAGAGGAACAGAGAGAATAGGGGGAGCGAGGGAAGGACATATTGTAAGGTAAGTTATGAATGAAAAAAGAAACAGAAAGAGAGAAGGGTGGGACAAACCAATAAAAGGAAGAAAATAAGCAATTGATGAAAGAAAGTAAATAATGAAGAAAGGGACGAAGGAGGTAAGAAAGAATAAATAAGGGAGGACAGAAGGAAAAGACAGAATGATTAAAAAAAGAACGAAAATGAGAAAACAGAGAAGGGTGGATACAGGGGAAAAAAAGAAAGAAAATGGTAAAATAAATAGAAATAGAGGAAAGGACAGAATGACAATAAAGACCAAAAGGAAGGAGGTAGAGAATAAAAGGGATGGAAATGCAGAGGGAAAGAAGAGGAAGAAAGAAAAAACGAAAAGAGATGCAAAGATGAAAGAAAGACAGGACAGAAGGAAATAAAGAAACTAAGGGCGGAAGGATTAGAAAACTAGGAATTAGAGAGGGATAGACAAATAGAAAAAGAAAGAAAAGGGTAAAAGAAAAGGAACAGGGAAGGACAGACGGCTAAAAGGACATAAAAGAGGAAAGGAAGGGAAGAAGGGAGATTGAAGGGCAGAGGGATAAAAGGAAGAAACAAAGATGAGGATGGGCAGAAGGGAAAAGGAATTAAAAAGGGAAGATGGCCAAAAAAAAGGAAAGAAAGTATAAAGGACGGAAAATAACCGAACGACCGACCGTCCAACAGATGGATGCATATATAGATAGATAGATAGATAGATAGATAGATAGATAGATAGACACATAGAGAGATAGGTAGATAGATAGATAGATAGATACATAGAGAGATAGATAGATAGATAGATAGATAAATACATAGAGAGAGATAGATAGATAGATAGATAGATAGATAGATACATAGAGAGATAGGTAGATAGGTAGATAGATAGATAGATACATAGAGAGATAGATAGATAGATAGATAGATAGATAGATAGATAGATATATGGATAAATGGATAGATGGATAGGATAGATAGATAGATAGATAGATAGATAGATAGATAGATAGAGGGATAGATAGATAGATAGATAGATAAATAGATAGATAGATAGATAGATGGATAAATGGATAGATAGATAGATGGATAGATAGATAGATAGATAGATAGATAGATAGATAGATAGATAGATAGATAGATAGATAGATGGATAGATGGATAGATGGATAGGATAGATAGATATATAGAGGGATAGATAGATCAGCAGTACACAAACAAAAACACTGAACAGAGAATAGTACAATTCTTAAAGGAAGGAGGGAAGGATTTAAGAATAAAGGAAGGAAGGAAGGAACAGAATGACAAAAGTAAACTATAGGGGAGTAAGGGCAGGGTGTAGACTGGTAAACCCAGCCCGATCTGCCGGTGATTTGATTTCTCCCTGCAGCTCAGGCTGGAAACCTGGACGTTTATCTATCCTGCTTCCGTTACGAATCTGCGGGGACCAAATCACAAACTGGCTTATCCACCTGGCGCGCTATTGGTGGGTTTAACATGATGACGATAGAGAAGCGACCAAGCAGCTTTTTGTTTACATTCAACATGGCGGCCACTGGAGCGCAGCAACCCGTTGATGCCGCCAACGCTGCTACGTCACCCGGATCGTTGGTCTGATTGGTTGAAGGACTATCCAATTGCGTACAGAGTCATTTGAACTATGCCCCTTGATCACACCTCTTGTGCAGTAGAAAATACAGAGCAGACTCCCCAGACTAATGTTCAATCTTAAAAGATTGAGCTTGATCTGGTGATAGCCAGACTAGGCAGGGTGGGCAGAACTAAAGAAAGAAAGAAAGACACTCCCCTGAGTGAAAGCCCTCACTAGTGTGTGTGGTTGAACTGTTGGACTGCGTAGTGGCGAGGCCAGCTGGCAGCCTGACAGCTGCAGGTCACATTACCAGAACAAACTACAGCCAGGGAAATCTCAGTGCAGCAACGAAGGTGAACGACCCCGCTGAGCAAATCAAAGATTACAAAAGAATAAAAAGCTCTACTTGGAAACACTGGACTCCACAGTACACGGTTCAAAGAACGATCTGATTAGAGGTGATGTCAGTTTGTGGTTCACCGGCAGAGATGATATCTCTCTTCTTTTTTTTTTTACTACAATCAAACACACAACGGTTATTCAAAGTGCTTCCATATTTGTTTACATGCATCTTCAGATCATTACCATATTGTTGGCCTGCGTTCACACACTTATGAAGACCACGCTTTCCGCTTCTTTATACACAAGGTGACCGCTTAAGTAGGCCTGCGGGCTTGAATGCCACAACAGCTCCACCGTTTGGCATTTGCCCTTGAATTATTAAATCCTGTGAACATCGTTTTAATTAATCTGCTGCTGCTGGAGCGAAACATCCTGACATGTTGGCACACATTCTCGGCCACAGCTGAGACAATTTTATTCAGGGAAAGAACTGATTCATGTTTTTGTACTAAAAATCTTATTTTGTCATAGAATATTAACTGGAGTTACTCTCACTTTTACATCAAATGATCTCTCTGTCTCACCGATTCATATCAGGTGGAGAAGTTGAGTACACTCTTTTTTTTATTAGTGGGTTATTCTGTTAACCCTTGTGTTGTCCTTCTGGGTCAAAATTGAAAATGAACACTTTTTTTTTTTTTTACATCTTTGACGTTTTTGTCACTTATTTTGCTGGTTTTTTTAAAAGTTTTTTTTCAACGTTTTTGTAGCATTGGTCGACGTTTTCGGCGCTTTTTCCCCCCATTACTACCAGTGTACACTAACAACAACTTATTACCATTTTCTTTTGGAGTTCTGGTCACTAAACCTTACATAGCCTATGAAATTATATCTAACTTTTGAGTTTAAAAAGCAGAAAGTACAAATTGTTTTGACTAATATTTAAGATCAGAGGATGTTGATGGATAATCACAGACTGTCAAAGTTTAGTCAGAATAATGCTATATAATTGAATAAAACACCCAAAAGTCAATGATAGTAGTGAACTGATCCTTCATTTGACTTGTGAGGAGCGTTTCATGGAACCATCCGTTTGGTTGAAAGAAATCCAAATTCCTGCTACAGAAACTTTAAAAACGGGTCAAATGTGACCTGAAGTTAGTCAGATAAGAATCCAGATCATTTAAATCAAGAACATGTCAAACTAATGTGAAAATTACCAATCTCAAGTTTCCAAAGCACAAGTCCCAACTGTCCAAAACCGAACACGTTAAAT
Source organism: Zingel zingel (assembly GCA_023566125.1). Taxonomy (NCBI): domain Eukaryota; kingdom Metazoa; phylum Chordata; class Actinopteri; order Perciformes; family Percidae; genus Zingel; species Zingel zingel. The sequence goes on from CM042333.1 coordinate 354,515, forward strand.
TACCAGTGATATAAAACATGACTTGAAATCACTGTTGATCAATTGTCTGTCAATGGACAAACACTTATCCTGCAGCACAACTGTCCCGTTCACTGTATCTCTGGTTAAATGACTAAAAGCACAAGCTACAGGTCTTGCATCTCTTTCCACTTAATGCATCAGAAACCCCTGCAGCCAAGTAGACCATATCTCCTAATCTGAGCTGGCGTGGACCCAGCTACAGTCCCAGCATAGCACACACTGTTCAGACTGTGTGTGCCTGTTGCAACCTGGATAGGTTATACTGCAAGCCAAGGCTGACGGCCACCACACCTACAGTTACTGTATTTACCAGAGGTTAGTGTTCATTCCTCCGCCCTGGCGCATGCAGGCAACAGCAGGCGGATACAGACCTGAGCTGACAGAAACAGGCCTTTAATGACAGACCGGAGTGCACAAGCGATTGAGCATAGATGCCTCCTCTTGTGCCCTGTACGAGCTGAAAGCCTGTTACCCCACCTCGCATCATATGCATCTCAAGAAGGCTCTCAGCATAATGTGGTTTATAGGGTACGAGGTGTTTGCGCACGACGCACAAAGACTTAAGGAAAGCCTCTTACGTGTGCTTGAGGTCCTACCAGGCTCGGGGAAAACACTGAAAAACATCAGCAGGCAGCTTGTAGCCTAGAACAACTAGAATAATGGTACATGGCTGCACGGGAGGAGGCAGAAGAGGATGCGTGTTAAAGCCATACGTGTTTGTGAAAGCAACACAATCCTGCTGTGACACCCAGCTGTGCATCATTAGCACCTCCACCACCATCCTTATCATCATCATCGCCCCAGGTTTCACACGCACACGCACGCACGCACACACGCACACACGCACACACACACACACAGACACACACACATCAACATGCAGCACACACTCTCCTGCAGCGACAGCACCGCGCTCTCCTCTCCCCTTTCTCTCTCCCCCCCCCCCCCCCCCCCCCCCTCATCGCCGCGCTCACTCACTATCAGCGGGATGGTCCTGTCGTCCCGGTGGATCTCCAGCCGACCGGGGACCACCTTCTGACCATGGCCCCTTCCGCGGGTCTGCGACGCAGAGGACGACGGCGACGACGACTGGGGCTTGTTGTCCTGCCACAGGTAATAAAACGTGCCCAGGATCCACGCAACGGTCAGAATCGCGATGGCGTTGGCCCGTATCCTGCGCATGGTGAGCCCATACGGAGGGGCTCTGGAGGCGAGCCCGGCTGGTTCAGGTCCGTCCTCGGCAGAGAAGGTGCAGTGCAGCCTCCCTCGCCGCCGGTGATGCGTTGAGTCGCAGCGCAGACAGACTGCTTCTGTCTCTCTCCGCGCTCTCTTCTCTTCTGCCGGAGCGCTGCCTCTCTGCTGGGATTTGCGCACTGACAGAGCCACGGTCCTAGCGCCGAGTCATACGCAAATACTGTACAACAGGGTTGACTTACTTAATACTTTGAGTGCTTCCATTTTCTGATACTTTACTTTCCTTAAGTAATACTGTACTTTTTACTCTACACCATTGTACCATTGTACTTTTTACTCCACTACATTCATCTGACAGCTTTAGTTACTTTTTAAATGAAGATTTTTGCATCCAAAACACATGTAGTTTAAATGTTTCGTTATAATTAAAGTACCCAACAATATATAGTGTAGGCCTACAAGCCCAGCAGAAATGATTAGACCATTAAACACTTAGTTGATTGACAGAACTGTTTGGATCGGTTCCAGTTTCTAAAATGAGAGAATTTTTCTGCATTTAGTACTTTCACTTTTAATACTTTAAGTACATTTTCCTGATGATACTTACATACTTTCACTTAAGTAACATTTTCAATGCAGGACTTTAACTTGGAACAGAGTATTTTTTACAGTGTGGTATTAGTACTTTTACTTAAGTAAAGGATATAAATACTTCTTCCACCACTGGCCTGTTACACTTTACAATCCTCAGGCTTCACTATGAACAGTTTCAAGTTTCAGGGACTATTTCTTCTGTAAAAAGAAGTTTCAATGAAAACTAAAATTAAAACATGGACTAGTTCAACTAAAACAATCTGCCAGGTTAGATACCACAAAATATGCTAATATCAGTGACCTATAACCCTTTCATTTCTTCCATACTCTTCCCCCTGCAGCTGGAATCTGCAACGTATTTATCCTCCCTGTACAAGAAGGCTCATTATTCTGCCTATATGCATTTTAAATTATACATTTAAATTAAGAGCTGCAGCTCACACCGAGCAAATTAAGCAGCTGAATTGATCAGGAAGGAGAAAAAAAGAAGGCTTTGCAGTCTTTGAACACCAGCATCATATTCATTCTCCTCCTGAGTTTCTTCTGGATCTGCACAGATGACCTCTGACACTATGACTTAGGAATAAATCAGAGCCGTGACAAAGAAAAGTCAGAATATATTAGACTAAGAGGACCCCTCTCCAAAATCCATAACGGCCTTTAAACAGCTGCACAGAGCAGCGCCGAAATCAGAGTAGAGCAGTAACACCCCAGAGGCATAACAGAGCTGAGGAGGCTGAAATATTCTCATATTATAAGAAACATGAAAACAGCCCACAGCATGAGCTCATCCAACTCCACCTAACAGCTATATACCGTGTGTGTGTGTGTGTGTGTGTGTGTTTGGCGTCCACACAACTGGGCCGACCACCACAACATCAGAAAAAAGGAATGCCAAGTTTTCCCTCATCAGTAACAAAAAGGAACCTGATCCAGAGTCTGCAGGGGGAAAAGCAACACTGCTTACAATGAAATCAATCAATGGAAAGAGAATCCATCTGTGATGCATTCAAGCTCAACCTCTTTGTTGTCATATGCACACAACACATACAGAGGAGCAGTCGTTGGCAATGAGCATTTTGGATCTCAGGCTCCCTCTAACATTACTCATTGAATATGTTTTTAAAGAAAATTGCACAAGTAGAACATAAAAAATAGAGAATTTGAGAAATAGTGCAAGAAGTGAGCATTTATGATGTGCGGAGTAGTGAAAGACGCTATGCAATATGGGAAATGTAGGAGCCGCTGTTTTTGGAGCTTAGGGATTAAAAATCCGGGGGTTTCTCGGGCTGCACTGATTTAATTTGAATCATTCTGTCTCTTATGATTCCCCAAACTTTATGAAAGTGCAATAGTAAGTTGCTGGAGTTCCACTTTAACTTTTAATATACACATTCCCCATTCTCATCTATAGATGCATGATATGATATGAATATCTCTCATTGAGATTAAAAAACCTTGGGAAAGTTTTTTGGATTCAGCTGCTGAAATGAAAGGTGAAGTTTGATGGTGATCGAAAAGTTTGCCTAAGCAAGAGTTGCACCTGTAGGTATTTCTTTTCTAATGTGTTGAATTTGCTGAATGTGTCAGTGGTATATTCTCTACGGTATGCTTTTTTTTTTCACTGATTTGCATGATTATTATTGAATGTTAGAGCCAAAATGTTTAATCTATAAAGAAGCCTTTCCTCTTAAAAATGAAAGGAGCACATTTAGCCAAAAGAAATGAAAAGTATGAACAGTACAATGTAGTAAGCTGTAGAATGTAAGTAAATAATTCAAATGTGGCTATGTGACATTGGATGTCAAATATAGAGAAATATGGGGCAATGAGAAACCACATGGACACTGTAAAGGAGAATAGGACCAACATATAGCCTCAGTTATATGAATGATATGTTCACAACTCAATAGAACAACTTTTACATTTACTGTTGTTGTTTTGGATTGCTTAACAATTCCTTTTCATACCAAACTCCTTAGCTGCTAAAACATATTAATGTGACATGTTTCTGCCAATATTTCACCAGTTATCTTCAGGAAGAAGAATAATGCAACAGCAAGCAACACAATAGGCCCAGAAATGAAAGCTGCATCAGCGATAACAATGTTTAAATGTTGCTGGTTTTATATCAAACAAATCGGTCATGTGTTTAAAAAGAGAGAGCCTACAGTAAATGCACTGTAGAAATCAAAGACCCTAACAAGCTGCAGGCAGAGGTCTGTCTCTCTGAAGCCTCGCACTCGGAGGGTAATCTCATTATACATGTAAGCTGCTATTCCCTCTCTTCCCTCATCCCGTCAGGGAGAGACCCGTCAGCAGCACCCAGCTTGTGCATATGGAAAGGCAAGGTCCCAGGGGTCAGAGCCACATCTGGCTAAAGGCTGGGCTGATATTTGTCTTCATTGGAACGGACAGAGCTACGCTTCTCGCGGCGCTGCTGTCACTGTTATCTTTGGGAAAGACAGTGACGCCCCAAAGCGGGGGAGGAGGGGTGGGGGGGAGAGCTCTGCACATTCAGACAAGGGAAGGATACAAATTCACACAGCAGTCATCATGGCGAGGTGTTGGCAGTGGTGGAAGAAGTATTCAGATCCTTTTACTTAAAGTACTAACAACACACTGTAATTAAGTAAAGGTCCTGCATTGAAAATGTTACTTAAGTGAAGGTATGTAAGTATCATCAGAAAAATGTACTTGTAGTATAAGAGCATTAGTACTCAATGCAGAAAAATCCTCACATTTCAGAAACTGGAAACGATCCAAACAGTTCCGTGTAAGTGTTTAATGGTCCAATCATTTCAGCTGGACTTGTAAGCCGTTATATTGTTGGCTAGTTTCATTTATAATGAAACATGTAAATGAAACATTTCATTTTATAAACTACATGTGTTTTGTGTGCAAAAATCTTAATTTGTAAAGTAACTAAAGCTGTCAGATGAATGTAGTGGAGTAAGAAGTCCAATATTTCTCTCTGAAATGTAGCGGAGTAGAAGTAGGAAGTGGCATGAAAAGAAAAGACTCAATTAAAGTACCCTCAAATAAGCACAGTACCTGAGTAAATGTACTTAGTTACATTCCACCACTGGGTGTTGGTGGTACTGGCAGCTCTGTGGGGAATCGTGCTCACTCCCCGGCTCTGGACCTGCATGGAGCCCTTCACTGGCTTGGTAGTGTCAAGATTACTGGGTGCAGGAGAGGGAATCTAGGGCAGCATGCAACGTTTTCCAGCAGCGTCAGTCAACAACATGTCTCCTGAGACTCACGGAAAGACAAAGCTCCACATTCCCAGGACGGCCGTAAAAACAGGAACAAATGGCAGACTTTCCAAGTAAAATATACTGGGTGGGAAACTGGGACTGGGTGGCCTGTTTTAACTCGAGTTTAATCAATAAATCAGCACAGTAGTCACGACAAGCTAAGAATACAGAATAATAGGATTATTTTTATTTTATTGAAGGAACTGACATATTTGTCAGCATGAATGGACTGAAAAAAAGGTAGCACTTTATCACGAGAGATGTAACTAATGGATTTGTTAATGGTAATTAATCATTTACTATCAAGAATAAGAGCAACTTTTGGGTTGCCAGGTTGTAAAGAAATTCTCAATAATAGTCTGTTTGCTTATCAGAAAGTTATTGTGTGTGTGTGTGTGTGTGTGTGATTTCTCTGCTGGCATTTCAGAGGACTATGCCAAAATGGTGAATCCAGAAAAGCAAACAAAGACAGAAATCCCAACACACACACACACAATCCTGTAAGCCTATATGGAATTCTTCTATGATAATAGTGGAAACTCTGCCAATGGCCTCGCAGCTGTAACCAGTGATCATCGAGGTCTGCGATGTACAAGTTCAGTCTTGTGTGTTGCATGTGTGTTATGCAAACATCGAGTGTCAGATAAAACACACACACACACACACACACACACACACACACACACACACACACACACACACACACACACACACACACACACACACACACACACACACACACACACACACACACACACACACACACACACACACACACACACACACACACACACACACCCTTGTTGAGGCTACTGGGAGTTAAAAAACACCTTTGTGTCTTCTATGATAGATTTGATCTTTGTGTGATTGTGCACGTTGGTGCAGAATGTTGGCGTCTTGAGAGAAGTTTTCGGTTGTTGATTCTGAGGAACTTGACACCAAAATCGGACTCGTAGCCTCGATGTTGTCGATCTTTGACACCAAACAGCAGTGTATCTGTGCTGGAGATAACTCAATATGGCCCTTCATCTTTTCGACTTTAGGCCAGCTACCAGCAAGAAAAAGAAACATTTCACACAAAGAGGACACTAGAAAACTCAAACCACATCAACTAGCAGCTGTTTGCCTGAGTCACTGTACCACATACTGTCCTTAATCAGGTTCATTTGTGTTTTGTTACATGCAAGTCATAGGCCTAACATCAGACGGGTGGAGCTACAGGATACACAAACTTGCAAGCAGGATATCGTCCAACCCTGCCTAACTCTTGTGTCCTGTTTTTTTGCACATAAAACCCTGTTTGTTTTGGAAGATAAACACACACTGTTGAAATGAACATAGGGCTGGAGAAAGAGCTCACAGTACCAGGCTGATTATTGTCGCCGAAAGGGACAACACATCTGACTGGGCCGACTGGGAGCCGCCGAAGGCCGTGTTGTCACAAGGCACATGGGGGATTAGGAGGAAAGAAAAGAGGCAGCCGCAGTGTTTATACACACACACACACACACACACACACACACACACACACACACACACACACACACACACACACACACACACACACACACACACACACACACACACACACACACACACACACACACACACACACACACACACACACACACACACACACACACACACACACACACACACACACACACACCTCGGACATTATAAAAGACAGGGAAGATAATCATATTAGATAACATTAAAAAACAGATGCGTGTGAATGCAGTTTTCATAATCTGATGAAAAATAGAGAAATTGGTTCCCAGGGAAATATATTTTTTTACTATGATTCAAAGCTCTTACTCTCTCCCTGGCTTAGCAGGCTGCCAGCTGTGTGTGTGTGTGTGTGTGTGTGTGTGTGTGTGTGTGTGTGTATTATAGTCTGTGATTGTATAAGCCTCGCTCAGCAAAGCAGAAGTTCAGAAAAAATGCTTTTCCACAATCCTCAAATTGTGGAAATCAGCGCTGAGGCTGATGGGAATGTCCATTTTGTGTTAGATGGGATGCTTTTCTTTTTCTTGTTGGTGACTGCCTAAATGTTATGTTGAGTTATTTCTAGTGAGGCTTTTTCTGGAGTTTAATACATCTACAGGAACCAGATTTATCATAGAAGAGACAAAAAAAAAAAAAGATATGCTTATTTCTTCACCCATATGTAACCTCAACGAACCAGCTTCCAATTAAAACTACTTTGTTGTCTCCACTCCACTCCAACATCTTTGTTTTGTTAATTAGCACTAAACACAAAGTATACAGCTGAGGCTGATGGGACTGTTATCAGTTCTGCAGGTATTTGGTTATAAACCAAAATATGGGACAGGTTGATATTTTGACTTCATGATGAGGCTACATGAAAAGTCAAAAAAGTGATTAATAATAATAATAATATATACTTTATTAATCCCGCAAGGGGAAATTACAATGTTTTCACTCTGTTATTACACACAGGCCTGAATTACACACACACATGCTCAGTATACATGCACTAATGGAGAGATGTCAGAGTGAGGGAGCTGCCCATGGAAAGGCGCCCTGAGCAGTTGGGGGTTCGGTGCCTTGCTCAACAGCACCTTGGCAGTGCCCAGGAGGTGAACAGGCACCTCTCCAGCTACCAGTCCACCACCATACTTTGGGCCATATGGGGACTTGACCCTCCGGTTCCCAACCCAACTCCCTACTGACTGAGCTACTGCCATCCTGAGGGGAGTATTAATGTCTGAAGCAAATTTTATGTGAATCCATGCAGTCAATGTTGAGATATTTCAACTCAAAGCCATACTGTAAATGTGGGCCTCATGATGGCACTAGAGGAAAAGTCCAAAGGATCACCAAAGTTCTCGAGATCCATTGTCTGGGAACTATAAAGGTGTTACGGAAGAGGATTAGGGCCACATGTTGTGACTTTAAACTCACAACTCAAATACATTTTTACACGTGGCCCTAACCCTTTTCCATTAAGTTTGTGCAACATTTCAGGGCAATCAATCCAATAATTGTCAAGAAATGTCACAAAAAAAAAAAAACATTGCCAAAGGAGCCGTAGCCGGTATGGCTAAAACAAACAATTAAAAAAAACTAAACAGATGGAAGTTTCAGCATCTTAAAAGCACTCATCACATAGTCATAATTTGCTCAATTTCAACACAAACAATCCATAAAAACCCAGGAGGTATTTCCTCCCTGCCAGTTTTGCAGAACATAAAGCCGTGCCGGCCTCACTAAGTCCAACTGGAACATCTTTTCTATTTGCACACTGGTGCACCATTCCAAGACATTACAGCATCCCAGAACACACACACACACACACACACACACACACACACACACACACACACACACACACACACACACACACACACACACACACACACACACACACACACACACACACACACACACACACACACGATTTGGAGCATGATGAATTATTCAGCGTTTCTCTCAGCTTCATGAACACGGCTTTTTCCAGAATCTCAGGGGACATTGGTACGATCATGTTGGAGCTCCCCATATGTTCCAGTGATGCATTTATTAGCAAAAACATATTCTGCTGGTTTTAAGGTTCCCAGGGTGGATCCTGCCCAGACTACGGAGTCATCAGGATCCGGCCGAGACCCCGATGTAGAGAGCATTTGGCAGACTTTGCTCTCAGGGTGTGTGACTAACTGCGTTGCCGAGCAGTCGGGCTGTTGTGATTCTGTTACTCCAGCAGGCTCGGCTCAGCGTAGGAAGTCCATTAGCAGGACAAGTAACAGCATGGGTATTCTCCAGTGCCTCAACCCCCCCCCTCAAGGATAAGGGCCCTATCTGTGGGGGGGGGGGGGGGGGGGGGGGGGGGGACTTCCAGATGAGAGATTGTCCATGAATAGATAAATGGAGTGGAGCAACTCTTCTTCGCTAATGGTAACGGGAAGAGGAAATGCTTTAATCTAAAATGTCACACGTACTGTAGGAGAAAAAAACATTCAACAAAAAAATAATATCTTTCAATATCTTAAATATGCTAACAATCCAGTCTGTATATATGCACAGGCTCATGTAAGGGTTATTTCATTTCTGTGTAAATAGCAGTTTTTTTTGGCTCATGTCACATTTTATGGAAGTCCATTTCTGAAAGAAAAATGTATGAAGAAGCAGGAATAATAATAAAAAAATAGCTCATAAATTTGTATGATTACATTGTTTTACTTAATAAATCCTAAATTTGTCATTAACTTTTTCTATTTTTGATTAAGAATCTCACAATTTTGGGGTGCCCTGGTAGCTCACCTGGTTGAGCGTGCACCCCATATTCTAAGGCTCAGTCCGCAGTGGCCCGGGTTCTAGTCCGACCTGGAGCTCTTTGCTATTCAGCTGTCCTATCAAATAAAGGCCCAAAAAAACCCACCAGTGTGGGTATGTGCCGGACGGTGTGGTATCACACGGACACAAACATGAGTGGAAATGCTTCTTTATTACTGATTAAAGCCAGACAGTCAGACATATGGTACCTGCTGGGTAGCCCCTTAGAGTCAAACAACTTCAGTAAGGAATTTGTCATTAACACTCTCAGTCTTTATACAGTATAGACACAGTGGGACAAATGTTCCCACCAAAAAAAAAATGTGTGCTAACTTTTAAAGAGCAGAAGAGGAGGATGTGGAGATGAGGGGGTATTTCAAGGTGCAGGAGATGAAGATGAAGCTACTACTTGTGGGAAAACTTAAAACGGTTGCAAGACTTAGTGGTTAAAAAGACAAGTTTACGTCATGCAAGTCCACTGTCCAGAGTGTTGCTGAGCAACGACACCGAGGACTCCAACTCAGTCTAAAAACATACATTCATTGCTTTGACTTCAATTTCAATAAACTGGGGAGTCCAGCTTCTTGAATTACCTCCCCAGGCGGACAGTAAACAGACCCATTTTATAACAATATTGCTAATATAAATGCACAGATCAATCATACCTTTCACGTCATTCATGTTTCTTCCAGTTCTTATCACTCAGATGTGTGATTTGACAATAAATAAAACAGGACATCCATCCACTTTTAAAGTGCTGTACGTAACTTTGTGATCAGTCTTAGAGTGAGACTATATAACTTTGGAAAGAAATAAAGTATTACAACTCAACTAATGTTAGCAGACTCACCTCCACTTGTGCTCCTGTAATGCTCATTGTCACAATGATGTAGGGCTGCTACTATTTACTCGATTAATCGTTAAGTCTATAAAATGTGAAATACAAAGCAATTCCTCCAAGCTCACGGTGATGTCTTCAATTTGCTTATTTTATCCGATCAACAGTCCAAAACCTAAAGAAATGTAATTAACTGTCACATCTGACTCAAATGATTATCGAAATAGTTGCAGATTAATCAACTAATTGGCTAATAATGGCATCTCTACAATGATGTGTTTAAAGCAACTGGGAAATAAAGGGAAACGGTGTGTGATTATTCTGCAATTACCAATTGTGGCCACCTCGGCTGCTGTTCAAAAGTTACACAGTCTCACTTTAAATTATTCTACTTGAGAAACCTTTAATGTCTGGGAGAGAAAACCAACAAATGAATACAAATAAGAGAAAAATAAAGCATTAAAGAGAGGATAATGTCTGGTAGAAATCATTTGCACACTGTAAAGACACTAAATGAGGAAAAGAACGTCGCTATGAATAAATGTTAGTTGGAGAAGCCGCCTCAAACGTTTAAATGAAAATACAAAAACAGTCAAACACGGTGCAAGAAGAATGCCGTTTTGCTTAGTCAGTACCGGCACATGCTAACGCAAACCATGACAGACATCGACTTCACTGTGAGTACAATCTTCAGAGTCACAGAAGGCATTTAACTGTACTCCTGCAGAGCGTATATGGCGTATCAAGCAGTGTTTGAGGCCTCACCCAGTGTAACAGGAGGAGTGGGAGACAGTGAGAGGCAGGAAGGGAGAAAAAAATATAAAAACAAAGGCTTGTAATTATGTTGAGGATGAGCAACAACTCCTCGTCCTCTGGGCGTCTGTCAATAGCGCCCGTTTTCTTCCGAGGCGACGTGAAGGGAAGCGAATCCCTTCTAGCGTTACAGTGACACGTGCTTTTCAAATGTCACACTGTAACCCACTCGGTTCTCTTTATTTCTCCCCTCCTGTTGAGCGACCAGGGACATTCCTCCTGCTACTTCATGCACAGAGAGAAAGAAAAGTCTCAGCCTTTGATTTCAGAGAGAGGTCTTGTTCTGCTCAGCGGCTAGAGCATGACAACAACTGTGCCCGAGGTTGAAAAAATGTCTGCACTTGTAGTTCTGTCGGGTGCCACGGTGCCTGGCAATTAACTCGAGCACCCTTCGAACCTTCTGATTGCGTTTCTAGTTCAAAGATGTCCCAGCATTGCCATCCACAGAGAGGGAGAGGGGATTATTAATTAGTGGACAGTTTGTCGTCAGGTGGAGAGCTGTTACTGCTCAGTGGGACACGCGTTGCGGTCTTTGCAGCAGAAGTAATGCACCACCACGCCGTTGGGATACCGGGCAAACGCACTGAGAGAGAAAGATAAACAGAGCGTGCTTTACTGTTGGTAGGATTATTACTCACCGCATCACAGCAGATAAACACCTTTAATTAGAATTTAGAAGAGGGAACTGAAAATGTACGGGGGTATGAAATTAACAGCAGCTCAGGGCATAAAATCGTGCTCAAGTTAATAAAACCGAAACTGCAGACACAAAAGAATCTGATAAGAGATAAAAGATGTTAAATGGAAGATGCTGCTATACACTGACAGTGTCATAATACCCAAATGAATTAGGTGATTTTGAGGATTAATCAGTCCACTTTTTCAAGACGTAACATTCACGGAAACATTTTTTCACATGCATTAATAATAATTAGAAGAATAAAAAAGAACAAGAAAAACTAAGGATCAACAAAGGATACAATTTCAAGGATAGAAATATAAATGAATGCAGTTAAATGAATAAAAAAAATGTGAAAGCGTGTATTTTTATACTTATGACCAAACAAAAAAAGCCCTACAGTGAGAGAGTGTTACCTGTTGCCTATTTTCTTCTTGCAGACTCTGCAGGTCTTCTCCTCTGTAATGACACATTTAACCTGCTGGTGGAAGATTCGCTCCTCTTGCACCTGAAAACCAACGTGACATCATGACTTTGCGTGAACATACACGCCACTTTTATCTGTACACATTTTGAGCTATCTGCATGTATGTCTACGGCGTATACAGCGGACGGGTTGGGTTTAGGAAAAGAAGAACGGGACGGTTGGGTTTAGGACAAGAATAACGGGACGGTTGGGTTTAGGACAAGAATAACGGGACGGTTGGGTTTAGGAAAAGAAGAACGGGACGGTTGGGTTTAGGAAAAGAAGAAAGGGACGGTTGGGTTTACGAAAAGAAGAACGGGACGGTTGGGTTTAGGACAAGAAGAACGGGACGGTTGGGTTTAGGACAAGAAGAACGGGACGGTTGGGTTTAGGACAAGAAGAACGGGACGGTTGCGTTTAGGAAAAGAAGAACGGGACGGTTGGGTTTAGGAAAAGAAGAACGGGACGGTTGGGTTTAGGAAAAGAAGAACGGGACGGTTGGGTTTAGGAAAAGAATAACGGGACGGTTGGGTTTAGGTAAAGAATAACGGGACGGTTGGGTTTAGGTAAAGAATAACGGGACGGTTGGGTTTAGGTAAAGAATAACTGGACGGTTGGGTTTAGGAAAAGAATAACTGGACGGTTGGGTTTAGGAAAAGAAGAACAGGACGGTTGGGTTTTAGGAAAAGAAGAACGGGACGGTTGGGTTTAGGACAAGAAGAACGGGACGGTTGGGTTTAGGACAAGAAGAACGGGACGGTTGGGTTTAGGACAAGAAGAACGGGACGGTTGGGTTTAGGAAAAGAAGAACGGGACGGTTGGGTTTAGGAAAGGAAGAACGGGACGGTTTTAGGAAAAGAAGAATGGGACGGTTGGGTTTAGATAAAGAAGAACAGGACAGTTGGGTTTAGGAAAAGAAGAACGGGACGGTTGGGTTTAGGAAAAGAAGAATGGGACGGTTGGGTTTAGATAAAAAAGAACAGGACAGTTTGGTTTAGGAAAAGAAGAACGGGACAGTTGGGTTTAGGAAAAGAAGAATGGGACGGTTGGGTTTAGATAAAAAAGAACAGGACAGTTGGGTTTAGGAAAAGAAGAACGGGACGGTTGGGTTTAGGAAAAGAATGGAACGGTTGGGTTTAGGAAAAGAAGAACGGGACGGTTGGGTTTTAAGAAAAGAAGAACAGGATGGTTGGGTTTAGGAAAAGAATAACGGGACGGTTGGGTTTAGGTAAAGAATAATGGGACGGTTGGGTTTTAGGAAAAGAAGAACGGGACGGTTTTAGGAAAAGAAGAATGGGACGGTTGGGTTTAGATAAAGAAGAACAGGACAGTTGGGTTTAGGAAAAGAAGAACGGGACGGTTGGGTTTAGGAAAAGAAGAACGGGACGGTTGGGTTTAGGAAAAGAAGAACGGGACGGTTGGGTTTAGGAAACGTGACACGATCCCCGGTATGGGCTTTCATACTACTCGCTACGGCGTAAATTGACACGCAATCACAAGGTAATGTAAGTCAATGGAGGCCAAACTGCATTGATAAACACGCTAAAAAGCGATTATGCGTCTTGATAACACGCCAAAATGGCATACAAATGGGCGTGTCACACATACACCACTTATTGAGCTCAGTCTGTGAAAACAGAGAACAGGCGAGGTGAGCAGAGACACAAGTCACAGTCAATTAGCTTTTACATCTGGTTTCTGTGGCACAGGTTCTCGTGAGCTAGATAACAAGGTAAAAAAAAACCTCCATCTCTAATCCTAAGATCCCTTAACAATTAAACACAAATATTCAAAACTACATCATGGCAGACTGATGACAAAATATCGGAAAACCAACTCCACTCCGGCTTCATTAGTTCAAAGCTGTCACTGTGTTTCGTCCTGTCGATCAAACACTGCGGGCTCTAGAGCAGTACTTCCCATCGGCTTATTGGGGGATTGAGCCCCTAAAATTGAGTCTTTAAATGACTCTAAAAGGGTTGAGAGATGATTAAAAGAAAATAAGAAGAAAAACCATGCTGAAAGACAAACTTTGTTCATTTTTGGGACTTTCCTCCAATATTCGCTTTTTTTCTTGTAGAATACTGTACACTTAATTATGGTCCAACTGAAAGTGTGAAAATGTGTGTTTTTGAAATGTACTGTTAAAGGTTTTGGGTGAAATGAAGGAAACCGTTTTTAGGGAAATACCAGATATACTCATTAAGAAACTGTAGCTTACAAGCCATGGACAGATAGTGAGTGAGTGGTATTGGTAAGTCTAAGGAGCATCTTAACGGACTCAAGTGACATTTGCAGGCACGTTTGCATGCTGTTTAATGTGGGCTGTTGTTCAGTCTGTGGTTCAGAGTGTGTGCCTCTTATGTTGCGTAGCAGGCTGCTGTCTGATGGGCCATTGTAACTGTCTGTCTGCTAGAACACTGATAATACTGCAAACTACTTATGCAAAGGTTCGATGGAAACAAGTTCTCCATCTATGTAGACAGAGAAGTCGCAGTTCCTAATCCAGAGAACATTTGATCAACAGAGCAGATGATGCAGAAACTGCAATTTAAATTTCAGTTGGACTGCAGTCGGACAGGAAAAATCAATCTTCAATTGACCTGCTCCCAACTATGACCAGGGGCAGCAAGTAGACACCGCTTTGTATTAAAGGCTGGGAACTCTGCACTAAACAACCTCAACATATCTGATTTTCTGTTGATGAGTTTAAATAAATGGTGCTCTTTTATCTGTTCCACAAATACAGTATTATGTGACATACAGCCAGAGGTAGAACAAGTATTCAGATTCTATACTTAAGTAAGTAAAAGTACTAAAACTACACTGTACAAATACTCTGTTACTCCTGCATCGAAAATGTTGCTTAAGTGAAAGTATGTAAGTATCATCAGGAAAATGTACTTAAAAGTATTAAAAGTAAAAGTACTCAATGCAGAAAAATCCTCCCATTTTAGAAACTGGAAACGATCAAAACACTTCTGTCAATCAACTAAGTGATTAATGGTCTAATTATTCCAGCTGGACTTGTAGGCCTGCATATTGTTCATATTGGTAGTTTAATTTATAATAAAACATTGTATTTTTACTGTTAGTAAACATCTTAAATTTGTATGTAGTGGGGTAAAAAGTACAATATTTCTCTATGAAATATAGAGGAGTAGAAGTAGAAAGTAGCATGAAAAGAGAAGACTCAAGTAAAGTACAAATACCTTAAATTTGTACTTAAGTACACTTCTTGTTAAATGTATTTAGTTCCACACCACCACTGCATACAGCACGTTTAACATAACACAGGAGTTACGATGTTACAAATTTGAATCCCATTTCCATGAACCACCATGTAAACAAATTCTCCAGGACTCACCCTGAGGAACTCGGCCTGCAGCAGACTCTTCAGCACTTGGTTGCAGCGTTTCCTCTGCGCCCTCTCCTCCAGGACGCTCTCCAGGAACACCTGGATCTCTCGGATCTGGGTGTTTGCTGGGAGCAGATTGATGGCCTGTGGAAATAAACAACAAAAAAACGTTAGTTTGTTAAACACCATTGACACGTCATTAATTTTTAAAATTTTTTTTTTTTATATATTACAAAACTGTCATTATGAGGGGGAACTTTTGAGGATTGGATGGAGGTAATCAGAAGCAAATTACACTCATGTTAAAAGTATAATTTATCACAATAAGCATCTTAGTGCATCTCCATGTTGTGGTGAAACACAGTTGAACTGTTTTCAGAGAGAACACTGATAAAGACTTTAAATAGAGTCATTTCCACTTTCAGTAGATGTATTATTAAAAAAAAACGGACATAACTCGTGAATCATTTCAAAGTGTTAATATTAAATGAAATGACTCCCTCTTGGGGACAGTCATTTGCTGTGACACCACTTCCCCGACAGTATCTTCTCTTACTTTTAGGAATAAAAATAACCGGCCTGCGTGCTTTTGTGTGACTGCTAAGGGAGACTCTATCAACAATCAAGGTCAGTACTCTTGTTTTTCTCTTGTTCAATGCAATTAAATTCAATTAGCACAAATGGCCTTGTTACACTCAGACAGCTGAGAGTGAGAGTTCCCTGCCGAAAAAACAACAGAGAAACAGAGCTGGCATTTAGTTTGTGTATAACTCAACTTCAATCCTGTGAGTTCATTCACAGCTATGTAACTACACCACTACTATACGCTTAACAATATGCACTGCAGTTTAATGATTTAATACGACATGGTTTCTCTGCCGCCAACAGCAGTTCCCATTTTCCTTTTTGAGAACACCAACGTCTTTACTACTTCAAGATAAACCATCTGTAAGCCTTCAGTCACGTTTTGTGGATGTTTTCACAGAACAGGGAGCAGGATCCGGCTGCAGCAACCTCCATGTCCAGTATGCAGGTTGGTTACTTGGAAGGTGCAGCATTTTAATGAACATTCCTCTTCATGGACATCCTTTGTGCTCAAGTGCTGTTGAGCAGAGTGAGCCTGACCCTGTAGCTCATGTGGGGCTTCACATTAGCTACAACCAACATGGGAGGTCCCATTTGCTCCCAAAACTACTTGTAAACAAACTGTTTACATTACCTTTGTAAATAACAGTATATATATATATATATAGACGACGATTCATTTAGGGGGATTGCTCCATTGCACCCGGAAATTCCGCCGGATGTCCCCAATTTTTGGCCAAATGTCCGTCCCCTTCCTCTTTCTTTGTGTTGGCGTTCTAAACTCTGGTGGATTTCTGAGGACTATGGTTAACTGCTCCTCAGATCTCTGCAGGGTAAATCCAGACAGCTAGCTAGACTATCTGTCCAATCTGAGATTTCTGTTGCACCACTAAAACTACTTTTGAACGTACACACGTTCCACCAAAACAAGCTCCTTCCCGAGGCTATTTGGCAGAGGCACTGTCATTGTGTCTGGGGCTTAGCGCCGCCCCAGACGATTGTGATTGGTTTAAAGAAATGCCAATAAACCAGAGCACGTTTTTTCTCCCATCCAGGAATGCTGTGTGGACTAGCCAGACCTTCCTACGCAGCGCTGTGGAGGAAGGTCTGGCAATGTGAGACTATAAATAACAACAAAATTGAATCCCTCTAGGTGTTGGACTGTCAGTCAGACCAACCAACAATATGAAACTTTACCCTGGGTTCTGGTTTTTCACTATTTTTAGACATTTTATAGACTAAATGATAACTTGATAATTCTAATAATTCTTAATAATATATTTACAATAATTCTTAATAATATATTTACAGACTATTGACAATGAAAATAATTTTTAGTTGCAGCTCTAGGCAAGAAATTGTGAATTGCTTTGTGTTGGAAGTTTTTCCGGAAGTTTTGTACAGTCTTGTCTTGTTGCCCTTATGCTCTCTTGGCAAGCAGAGTCTGGGAACAAGGCCAGGGGAAATGAAAGCAGGGTGCCATTAAAGTCAATGAGGGGGTGCAGGGAAGCAGCGTGGCACAGAAAGAGAAGATGGGAGAGCTTCCCGGCTGTGGGATGTAAACCTAAAACACTCATGTAAACCTGCAGTGTTCCCCTTGAGAGACTCTTCATTTGACATGTCTGCGGTGGAGCACAGATCAGCGGGGCCTTTCACACACAATCACATCCACTTTAAATCACAGATACAACACAGACTGTTGTGGTGTATTTTACAACGAGGCTATTAACTCTGAACAGATAAACTTGCTGGTTTTATGTTATTAAAATATTTGCGGTGACACAGTGGAGGCGATTCAAAGACTTCGCATCTGTTGATTTGTAGTAAGATATGGAAAGAAAGAATATAAAATCAGCGGAGTGACGGTTTTGTCCTCGACGTGGACTGTGTGGAAAGATCTTTTGCAGCTAGATTGTAATTCAAAACAAAAACAAATAGCTTCATAAAAGGTTATCTTCTTTACTGGAGAGCATGCGGTGGGTTGTAACATAAAGGTTTGACAGGCAAAATACGGCATGAGCTGGTTTGGAACGGAGCAGCTTTTATTCAATTAACTCTTTGCTATTTTGGTTCCGGGTTCTGTGAGATGAAATATTGCAACGCAGACGCCCTCTCGAGGGAGATACGTACCCTGGTGAAAATCTTTGTTTTTTGGCTTGCTGGATCTGTTTTATCTCAAAGGCAGCAGCCTGATTACCCCCAGACTGTGCAAACCCCTCTCGTCTCGCTCTAAAAACAAACTAAATCAAATCTCTTTGCATTGTTAATCATGTTATCCCACCTCATTTTAATCCAGCCTAAACAAGCCAACTCTTATCAGTTCCACTTTCACGTCTTGTCTGAATTAACAATGATTGCTAAATTTGAGCGATGGCAAAGAGTCAACTTTTACTAATAAAGCCCTGGGTTCAATTAGAAACTAATTTTTGCTTTCTGATTTAATGTGCACATTAAATCAGAAAGCAAAAATTCAAGTACCAGATGGAGTTTGTTGAATTCGTTGTTGAATTCAAGTGAAACAATTTTGAGCACGTGTCAGAAGACTTTGACAGCCTTTCTGTGTCACCTTACTGGCAAACAGTTTGTTCTTTCTGGGGTTTTTTGTGATTAACTATTTTTTATTCTTTTTTAAAACAAGCAAAACATATCATTCACAACATGAATAACCCGCATTTTTCTGTCCGAGCCCGGCCCGAGCCCGACAGGCATTAATATATTTATGTCCGAGCCCGACAGTTAAAATCTCAGTTTTTTCTCATACTAATGACACATGTACATTTGTAGGAAGGCATTTGGAAATGTCAACAGATTAGCACATCAGCGCACACGGGACAACAAGTGCACGTTAACACAGGTGGCACCTACATAATAAGCTTTTTTTAAATTTAAAATGTTCAATGCCTTATCGTGCTGATGTGACCGAGCCCGACCCGAACATATATCTGTCTGAACCCAGCCCTGCCTGTCGGGTACCGCCGGGCTCGGTTCCGGTATCCATCCTCTAATATGAGTGCTGCTCTGTGGTTGTTTACCTTGGTGGTGTTGAGTTTGCTGTGGTGCAGTTCCAGGACATGCAGGGCCGCCTGCAGGTTGGCCTGAGGCTCTAACAGCTCCATCTTGATGGGCCCCAGGCAGTGGACGTCGGGAGGTGACAGGTACATTCGCAGCAAGGACAGATAAACCTGAAGGGAAGGATTACAGCGATTAATACTTAACCCATCGGAATCAGAATCTATTCATATCACTTGACCAGAAATGTGTCATGATGAAGGAACAGGACCCCACACACAGGACTGTAGTATATCATGTGAGGGTGCTTTCACACCTGTCTCGTTAAGTACGGTTGAATCGCACTAGAGTTGGTTTGCCCCGCTGGTGCGGTTCGTTTGGCCAGGTAAGAACGCGGCAATCGCACTCGGGTGCGTTCCAAAAGCGGACCAAACAAGAGTACCAAGACAGGCTTGATGAGGTGGTCTCGGTACACTTTCAATCAAACTCTGGAGTGGTTTGTTTGTGGTGAGAACGTGATCCGACCTCAGACTGCACTAACTATATGTACTCCGCAAGTCTGAGCTAATGTCTCCTGTAGTCAGGTGTGCTTTGTAATCTGCGACAGCACACTGTAGCAGCTTGCAGCATTCCTCTCACAGAAATAGACAGCAGTCAAGCTGTTGGAGACAGACGCCGGCAGAGCCAAGTGTCGGTGAGCAGAGCAGACGTAGCAACGTCGCTCGCAAAACTATGTCTGATTATTTAAATGATATTAGCTGGTTTGACCATGGAGATGCAAGAAATATGCACTAGTCCACGCAGGACCTTCTTCCTGTATTTACTTTCTTGCTCCCGGCTCCAGACACATCCGACCAATAAGAGGAGTGAACGCTCTTACGTGATTTGTAATGATGCAATTTGGTACGCTTGGATTTTTCCAGGTGTGAAACCAAACTGAACCAAGGGCAAACCGCTCCAAGTTTACAAACTCATCAACTGATTCGGATTAAGGCAAAGAAACTATAGGTGTAAAAACGCCCTAAGACAATAATGAACAACTACTTACCACTACTACAGAATAAAAAAATGATATATTTGCCAAGATACAGGAGAAAAAAATATTAGATAACATAAATTAGACAAAAAATGTTATTTAAATTTTCATTTTCATGCAAACAAGAATGTAAAAGAAGTTAGAAGAGCCTACATGACTGAAAACATGCTGAGTTTACAAAAAATAGTTTAACATTTTGGAAACCAAAACAACTACAGCATAAAAAAAAACAAGACATAACGTGTTAATTACTGAACTTTAGAGGTGCTAATATCAAGTTGTTTTGATGTTCACGTCTATCTCTCTGCAAGAAAGTGAATAAGCGCATGTCCTTAAATGTCTAACTATTTCATTAAAATCTGCCTAGAATAATTTATGGTAGACCTTACACACAGGTATCGAATATTCAGCAATTTTCTCCTTGTTTGATTGCAGAGTCAAGCAACATTTCAGGTTTTTATGTAGAACTGGCAATTCAGTCATTGGGAGACTGAGTCACAAATAATCCATTATATTTGTGTAGCACTTTCTGGAAACACAAAAGCACTTAATAGAAGGCAGCAGAGCGTAGAAAATGTAAAAAGTAGTCTTAAAAAAAAAAAAAAAAAAATCCAAGAGGACAAGGCAAAGAAACATTTTTTTCTGAGAATCCGGAATAAAACATTGGAAGCTACTTACATCTTTATTCCCTTCGACTAAACTGTTGTAATGGCTGTGACAGTATCTGCAGAGCAAACAGAGAGAAAAACCATGAGCAAAGACAAAAGTTCTGCTTATGTTTGACCAACATGCTCTCAGCACTGTAACAACATAATCAGGATGGCACAATTTCAGTCAAATGATTCAGTTGTGGCCTTTTGACCTTATTTTGCTGCATGCAGAACAGGCTCACAACTAAGTTATGATTTCCAGGCAAAAACAACAACAATTTACTTCATTCACAAACTGTCTGTTTATAGACTATTTTACAGTCAGAAATGAATTCCTCACTCATATGTTCTGGCCCTAAATTAACTACTTTTTCGATGAGTATTTTTGACACCATGAGCAGAGCCTACGATCGCACTATCCCGCCTAACCCTTTATCAGCCATTTTCGGCATTTCCACTGACGCTGACCTCCATGTTGCACTAAGGCGGGCCCTGGCGTTTACATCTGTGCTAGGCCGGAGACTGATCTTGCTCAACTGGAGGCTCTCCCGCCCCCCTTACACATAACCGTTGGATTAAAGAGGTGCTCGACAATTTAAAGCTTGAGAAGCTTAGATCTTCTCTGAAGGGCTCTATCTCGACATTCCTAGAGACATGGAACCCTTTCCTAGAACTCGTTGACTCCCTCAGTTTATCTCCTGACTTGGAGGACTGAACTCCTTCTGGACCGCTCCACTTGACACTTAATCTCCTCTCTTCCTGTATCTCTTTTAATTTGTCTATCTTTTTTACTTTTATCTTTTGGATGTTGTGTGCCCTTACTGGTGTGTGTCTGTCAGCGTGCATGGGTCTGTGTTGTGTTGGTTTGTGGGTGGGTAGGGGACTTGAGGGGAAGTGACATACTGTCTTAATTATGCTTTGTTCACCATGGCCTATGCTGTATGTCACTTATTGTAAAAAAAATATATATTTTTGTGGGGAAAAAAATAAATAAATGAATTCCTCTTCATCATTAGTCAAATTAGCTGCTGGACTTAGCTAACATTTGGCCAGCAGTTGGTGTTGATTTGCCACCCCAGTATACTGCAGGTTTGTGTGGCATTTGCAGGCGTACTCACTCTTCAGCCATGCGTGTGTCTCTCAGGATGTGCACATAGATGAAGAGCGCTTGCTCGTGTTTACCCATCCGACCCAGTAGCAGAGCCCGTTCCTCCAGCAGACCTTGGAGATGGAAAACCAGGTCAAAGGGGGAAAGTTTACCCTTCAGCTTAAACGTATATAACTTGGCTAAAACCTTACAATTTTCTCTTAGTCGTCTGTTTTTTGATTTCATTTTGAGGTTACTATCAGCTATGTACTCATCTATGTATTTACATTCTGTTCTCACATTATTTTACTTCTTGCTATTTAACCTGACTTCCAGCGCGTTTCTCTTTTTTAAACTCCAGACTGTGTGTGCATGTTCAAGTGCCCGCTGTTAGATGAGGTTTGGGGGAGGGATTAAGGAATGGGCGGTCATTTTTTTTTATAGTATCTTCTCTGTGATATGCAGACACTGTACAAATGTGTGTATTTGTTAAAAGAAATAACATAATAAAATATTTGAAGGAGAGAAAAAAAAAGTACTCTATAACTGAGAACATTTGTACATGAGGTATAACAACAAAATGAAACTCTGTTTTTCTTAGGTTCATGTTACATAACGTTCCAATAAGCCCCTTAAGGTAGATTTGTGACATTTGCTGATATTAATCTGTTCGGTTCACTTTGAACTTCTACACATTTCTGTATCAAACAACTAATTTCCTTTCATATTCGTGTAAATGCTTTAGACATCATTTTAACATGATCAAAAAAGGATTAAGTGAAATGTCAGCTTCTTTAATAACAAAACCTGCATCCTTGTTTGTATTTGTTAAGCAAACAGAAGAAAAGGGGTTGTTTGTCCACTGTGTAAGCCACAGCTCTTACCGTCAAAGGGAAAGTCACTGATGAGTCTGGCTGGTTCATAGCTGGTAGAAATATCCAGGAATGACAGCAGCTTGTTCCTGTACTCTCCCAGATCACCTTCCTCCTTCCCCGCAGCAACAGCTGGAACTCCTGCAACAGCACAGAGGTTTTCATTACAGGTTACATTAGTCTAGAGCTGGAAGGATTGGTCCATTAGTTGAACAACACAACGGTAATCTGCAACAATTTTGATAATCAACTAATATTTCTATTCATTTCTTCCTCCTCAAAAATAAATATTTGCTTTACTTTTCTTAGTCTTCTGTGATAGTAAGTTGAATTTATTTGAGTTTTGGACTGTTGGTCAGACAGAATAAGCAATTTAAAAAACATTGGTTGATTCCGGGAAACTGTGAAGGGCATTTTGTTTTACAATCTCATGACATTTTATAGACCAAATGATTAATCAAGCAATTAAGAACATGATTGGCAGATAACGTACTAATTAAAATAAGCAAGGTTACAAAACTGTAGTATCAATGATGGAGTACATCAAGTGTTTCAAAAGTGTTTAAAAAGGTGTGTGAATATATATATATTTTCATTCACAAAAGTCATGGTTCGGTTAGATACGAGACAGTGGTGTCACGGTTTGGTACGTTTTTGATACAGCAAAAAGGACATTTTTAGATTTTTACAAATTTTGTATTTATTAAAACTAACATCATAAAGTATGATTTTTTTTTTACTTTGAACCATTGTTAAAAAAAAAATCCTATCCTTGACCCATCTTCTGGGGTGTCTTCTTAGCTGCATATAAAACAAAAAACGCTCCTTATAAAAAATGATACACGTTACAGTCAGGTACAGTGGCGCAAAAAGTATTTAGTCAGCCACCAATTGTGCAAGTTCTCCCACTTAAAAAGATGAGAGAGGCCTGTAATTTTCATCATAGGTACACTTCAACTATGAGAGACAAAATGAGAAAAAAAAAAAAAAATCACATTGTAGGATCTTGAATGAATTTATTGGTAAATTCCTCGGTAAAATAAGTATTTGGTCACCTACAAACAAGCAAGAATTCTGGCTCTCACAGACCTGTAACTTCTTCTTTAAGAGGCTCCTCTGTCCTCCACTCGTTACCTGTATTAATGGCACCTTTTGAACTTGTTATCAGTATAAAAGACACCTGTTTATTGGTAAATTATGGTGGAAAATAAGTATTTGGTCAATAATAAAAGTTCATCTCAATACTTTGTTATATACCCTTTGTTGGCAATGACAGAGGTCAAACGTTTTCTGTAAGTCTTCACAAGGTTTTGACACACTGTTGCTGGTATTTTGTCCCATTCCTCCATGCAGATCTCCTCTAGAGCAGTGATGTTTTGGGGCTTTCGCTGGGCTTTCACGGACTTTCAACTCCCTCCAAAGATTTTCTATGGGGTTGAGATCTGGAGACTGGCTAGGCCACTCCAGGACCTTGAAATGCTTCTTACGAAGCCACTCCTTCGTTGCCCGGGCGGTGTGTTTGGGATCATTGCCATGCTGAAAGACCCAGCCACGTTTCATCTTCAATGCCCTTGCAGATGGAAGGAGGTTTTCACTCAAAATCTCACGATACATGGCCCCATTCATTCTTTCCTTTACACGGATCAGTCGTCCTGGTCCCTTTGCAGAAGAACAGCCCCAAAGCATGATGTTTCCACCCCCATGCTTTACAGTAGGTATGGTGTTCTTTGGCTGTAACTCAGCATTCTATCTCCTCCAAACACGACGAGTTGAGTTTTTACCAAAAAGTTCTATTTTGGTTTCATCTGACCATATGACATTCTCCCAATCCTCTTCTGGATCATCCAAATGCTCTCTAGCAAACCTCAGACGGGCCTGGATATGTACTGGCTTAAGCAGTGTGTTACTGATGGTAGCCTTTGTTACTTTGGTCGCAGCTCTCTGCAGGTCATTCACTAGGTCCCCCCGTGTGGTTCTGGGATTTTTGCTCACCGTTCTTGTGATCATTTTGACCCCACGGGGTGAGATCTTGCGTGGAGCCCCGGATCGAGGGAGATTATCAGTGGTCTTGTATGTCTTCCATTTTCTTATAATTGCTCCCACAGTTGATTTCTTCACACCAAGCTGCTTACCTATTGCAGATTCAGTCTTCCCAGCCTGGTGCAGGTCTACAATTTTGTTTCTGGTGTCCTTTGACAGCTCTTTGGTCTTGGCCATAGTGGAGTTTGGAGTGTGACTGTTTGAGGTTGTGGACAGGTGTCTTTTATACTGATAACAAGTTCAAAAGGTGCCATTAATACAGGTAACGAGTGGAGGACAGAGGAGCCTCTTAAAGAAGAAGTTACAGGTCTGTGAGAGCCAGAATTCTTGCTTGTTTGTAGGTGACCAAATACTTATTTTACCGAGGAATTTACCAATAAATTCAATAAAGATCCTACAATGTGATTGTCTGGATTTTTTTTTCACATTTTGTCTCTCATAGTTGAAGTGTACCTATGATGAAAATTACAGTCCTCTCATCTTTTTAAGTGGGAGAACTTGCACAATTGGTGGCAGACTAAATACTTTTTTGCCCCACTGTAGCTCTGTGTAGCCCTTGACTAGGGATGTAACGGTATGAACATTTAACCTCACGGTTATAGTGACCAAAATCATCACGGTTTTCGGTATTATCGCGGTATTTTTAAAAGTGTGGTCAATATGTTCAGAAGGCACTGATAGGCCTACACAAGCTGGAATAATTTCAAAAAGTGTAACAGGTCTGGTTTAAATGGGCTCGTGAAGGAATAGCGTAACGTGGCTCAATTACTTTAACCATGTTTGTTAAACCTGCGTTTTTCACCACAGAGTAGGGTATCATATCTGCTGCTATAAATGTACCTATCGCCGCAGGGATGTCTTTTGCCCAGTTTGAATCAGTTGAAAATTGCTGCTTAAATGCTGCAGGGATCGTTTGTAGCGTGTGTGTGTTGCCTCTAGTTTTTTGTCTAGTTCCAGTTATTGACACACTGAGGGGATGTCGGCATAAATGAGTTGACATGTTTGTAGTATTCCCACTGGTGGAGCCTATTCTCGTGCAGCAGATGCGACATACCGTTGTTGCCATACCGTTTACCATAGCACGTTGTCTGTTACGTCGTTTGGGCTGCCTTGTTGAGTGCCCATTATACAACATGACACTTTATATTGTGTGAAATATAATGACGTGTATGCGGCCATCAAGTGTTTATTCAACACTTTTGAATGTCAGCCAGAGACAGTGTTTTTAACCAACTCCTGGAGCTATTTGTTGGCTTAATTATATTTCACACAACTTAAGGTCTTTTTTTCTAAATGAAATATGATTAGTATTAGAATATGTGTATCGATACACCCCTGATAGATAGATAGATAGATAGATATATAACCGATTTTTAAGAATTTTTTGGGCATTTTTTCAGGCCTTTATTTGTACAGGACAGACATGAAAGGGGAGAGAGAAGGGAAATGACATGCAGCATAGGGCCGCAGGTTGGAGTCGAAACCGTGGCTGCTGCGTCAAGGACAAAACCTCTATATATGGGTGCCCGCTCTACCAGGCGAGATAACCAGGCGCCCACTAGTTTTCAACTTTGCTACTGAATCAATAAACTATCATCCCTGTGGAGTTTTCAACCACTAGTAGCACCATAGACTAATGTTTTTATCTTGTTTTGTTTGTCTTGGGCACGGCCACGGTGGTGCACTTGCCCGAGCATGCAGCGTGGTTCACATCCTGCCAATGGTTTTACAATATTTTAGTGATTGACAGTTTGTGGTGATAACACGCCAACAAAAACAATAAAGAAGAAGACTGCTAGCAAGCAAACATGGATGTAAACAATGCAGGTTTTCAAATATCCAAACGTCGGCTTTTCAGATGTTTTATGAAGGAAGGAAATCCGCTCAGCACGTTTAGAATAAGGATACACACAATGTGCTTTGGTAAGAAACTAAACTTTTGTTTTTCTCTTTACAAGAAAGTGCCAGAAGAAAACTCAACAGGGCAGAGTTGAGGTGAACCTGAAAATAGTACTGATACAGCAAGTATAAATAATGTATATAAAACTGAATAATCTAGGAGAAACAATATCTTAATATCACAGACTGTGTTCTGCAATCATGACGTTGCTTCATAAAGCAATAACCTGCCCCAGGGACAGATTTATCTATTTAATTAGTTGCTTGTATTAGTTTATTTCTCAGACAGAGTACACATTAATGAGCTTCCCTGGAAATGTAGCCATCAGAAAGGTTCATTTCAATACACGGCCTCTGGGTGATCATTAAAAAGCCCAAATTGAGAGAGACAGATGGATTTCATAAGTCTTGACACAGGCTTTATCTGCACAGCATTGAGAGACAAATATCTGGATGAGTAAGCAAAGGCAAACTGAAGCCATCTGCAGTGATGTAATTACATGGAAATTGTACGATAAATTAGAATTAGGCTCTTTTGGCATTAAGAGGATATTAAAGCCCGAGGGTCATGTTGCCCCGCAGCTCAGTCACAACAGTTATACACTTCCATATAAAAGCATTCCCTTTACTTTCAGGTAGAACTGAATGTTAAGTATCTGTCAGTGCCTCTAATTTCACATCTGTATCAGGATGAAAACAGATAAAAATCTGTTTTTAAAAAAGATAAAAATCTGTTTTTAAAGAGGTAAAAATGGAACTATAAAACTTTGAATGACTTTTTAAGGGCCTGCAGATACTAACTTAACCCTATTAAATCAACACTTTTTTTCGATGATTTTGACGGGGGGGGGGGGGGTTTTAAATGTTTGTCGCTTTTTAAAACATTGGTAGTGCCTTGTTTGACGCTTTTTTCAACACTTTATTCTGCTCTTTTCTAGGCTTTCAATGCCTTTAGTCACTTTTTTTAATGTTTTTGGCGCTTTTGTCACTTTTGTCATTTTAGTCAACATTCTTTGACATTTTTTTTTTTTTTAAACAGTTTAATTGCGAAGAGCGCTGCGTTGAACCATCAATGTTATTTTTGGGCAATTTTGTTGAAAGAAACCCACATTTCTGATATAGAAAACTTTGAAAAGGGGTCAGATTTGACCCGAGGACAACAGGAGGGTTAAATGAACTAAGTATTGTCTCGTCCTACCTTCTGGCAGTGAATTGAGGTACTGTTTCATGAGGCCTTGAACCCTCTCCAGGTAGAGCTGGATCAGCACGTTGTGAAACTCTGGGCCCTTATCATCCCACACGTAAACGATGTGCTCCAAATATGGGATGGCGAGTTCCTTAAAGCCCTCCTTCAGAAAGTTCAGCACCTTGTCTCTGGGCAGAGTCTCCACCTCGGTCAGGTCCTCGGTGAAGATCTGGACAGGAAGAGAGCTTTTTAAAACTACAGGAGAGCTTTATTTATGGTAAATAGACATACAATGTAGTATAAGGGGCTATTGTCATTTTGACAACTGTAGGTTATGTGAAGTAAAAAAATTTTTTAAAAAAAAAAGGCACAAAAAAGAATGAGCTATCTACAACCAAACAGCAACACATATAAAAATGTAAAGCAATTTACAACATTCATGTAGAACAAAACAAGTAACTGAACTCTTATCTAATTTTGTGACAATCTCTGTGTCCCACCTTCAAGCCATCCTCAGGACAGATCTTCAACACCCAGGGAGAAAACTCAAAGATTATTCCCAAATTCTCCACTCCTGTGTGTGTGTGTGTGGGAGGGGGGGATGGGGACAAAGCATGTGATCAAGCTCATAATCAGCAATCCACTTTAGAAAACTTCCTTTCAAGGAGACACATGCAGCACTTTACCATCAATAACACATCAATACAACAATGACTCAGAGTTATTGGCACAGCTAGTGTTCCACTTCCATATCTTGTAATTGTAATATTTATCGCAATACAGTACATGCTTCTTCTGGTAATGCTTTTTTTTTTCCTGAAATAAAAAAAAAGAGACCAATGTTGTAGAGCTTCAATAATTAGTCAATTAATCAAGTAGTGCATTAACAGAAAAACATCAGAGATTTTACGATGTCACCGTAGACATTATTCTGACAGTTGAGTTTATAGACCAAATATTGCCTATTTATGAAAATAATCATCAGATGTGCTAGATCCAAACTGAAATGAAAGAGTAAGTAATATTCCAAAATATACCCAAGCAGAGTTGTTGTCTTGACCTGAATAAGTTTGAGACCCAGTGTTCCCCACATATTGAAAACGTATTTGTGATAGATTGCCGAAAAATGGATTTGGAAGGTTTGCTTGTATTGTTATTCCAAAAGCATCATTCCAGTTATAATGGCTTTCTTTATTTGTTTGTAGTTGGTAGAAAGCAGAAAAAACCTGCTGTATAATGCATTGCTACCATTAACAAATTGAACCACTGCCAAGGAGGTTGAAAGCCTCTAGACAGCTTTTGATATTTTTTCCACTGGGTTTTATTAAACAGGCAATTTACTGGATTGAATTTCAACACATTAATAGGCTGATGGGAAGAACCAAAAACAAAAATTACTCCCAGCATTTTTTTCTACAGCCAAGAGAAAATCTTAAACTTAAAAAGATCTCTTTGTGACCAAATGCAATGCTTTTTATAAAAAGTAGTTTAATGTTTAAACTATAACCGAACACGGGCACTAACAATACAACAATGGTATTAAAAAAAGCTTCTAATCATCTCCATCATGGGCTTACTCTACAAGAGACATTGGCCCAATCCCAAAGTGAGCCCTGAGGACTAAGGACTAAAGTGAGTGAGTGTGTGAGGCCACATGGGCTCAGATAGGTAGAAATGGGATTGGGACAGCACTTCACAAGATCACGTTACCATAGCGACGTTTTATAACAAAAGATTTTGCTGACACTTGCCGGTTTGGGAATTTTCATTTTAAGTTTGTTGCTTTCCACACACCAAGGCCCAGGAGACAGCTGCCTGATTCCACGTTTTTTTAAACTCTTGTTTTACAAGCAGGACAACAGGCTGGTCTGTTCTCCATGGTCGTGTGTCGTGCTGTTGTTTACCTTTATAATTCCCAGATTTCCCTACGGTCTCCGCAGTAAACGTCACAACGCATTGACCTGTGGGTAATTCCCTTTGGTGAAGTCTGCATCGATGCAGACTCACGGAAAGGGCTCGGTAAGTGTGTCCTCAAATCCTCACGCCCTTTGAAATTTGACACTGGGACAACCCTAAGCCCTTACGAATTTCACGAGAACGCGCACTAAAGTCTGTGAGTCCGGACTTTGGGGTTGGGCCATTGTAATGACCCAACCATTATACCACACTGTCACAATTCATTTGAAACTTTAATCACACACACACACACACACACACACACACACACACACACACACACACACACACACACACACACACACACATTTAACTGCCAAGTATCCAGTACATGAATTTATCTTGCCATCACTGGTGCAGAGGTATAAACAGAGTAAATACTGACACATATGGTACAAAACCCTCTTTTAGTCAGTGCCAGACATATGAAAGAGTGCAGATCATGACATGCGACAGACGATACATTTCATCCAACATCCACAATCAATCAGGGTGAAAGTTCTCTCAGAGTCTTTCCCAAAATCACCCCAACAAATGTTAACATATCTAGTGGAGATGACAACTTTGACACTAAGTTAAAACAGACGTATGTTGGCCGTTGATCCTTACCCAGTCTTTGAAGGTACTGCACCGTTCGCTCATGGCCCTTCAGTGGAGAGTTGGCCTTGGTGGACTGGTCCAGCAGCACCTGCAGAGCTGCAGGAGGGCAAACGGGGTGAGGAAAAATGAAGGGAGATGAGAGAGAGGGCAGCAAGAGCAAATGTGCGATTAGTCTGAGTGATGGAAAGTAGAGAGATGTCATCTACTCTGTGGCGTGCACTGCGTTACGTAACTCTTGTCAACAGAAATTGGATAAAGCACATGCAGTGTTAATTGTTGAACAGGACCAACTGGTTTGAATTGAGGGGCCGACCCGAGCAGCATGACATCAGAAGCACAAATTGCAGCAGGTCGATTAAAACCAGCCGCCGCTCACAGCGAAAACAGCCCAGAATCTGTCGCAGAATCCCGCCAGAAACCAAATAACATTAAGAAAAGCTCTGATCTAC
Organism: Zingel zingel; assembly: GCA_023566125.1. NCBI lineage: Eukaryota > Metazoa > Chordata > Actinopteri > Perciformes > Percidae > Zingel > Zingel zingel. Next base: position 385,403 of record CM042333.1, read on the forward strand.
GAGGATGACGAGTCGACCACATGCAGGAACTGTGTAGCCCGACAGAGCAGTTCCACGATGTGCCCAGAACACAGCTTTGTTACAAGCACATAACTGGTACCTATTGGATTAAAACATGATAGAATAATTCAGCGTAAAATGGCTCTTGTATTTGAATTGGGAGATGAGGAGGCCGCTGAAGGTCTGGCGTCAAGTGATGTGTCATTTAAATACGAAACCCCAAACTCAACACCAATTTGAAGGTGAAATTGGGAACAGATGTTTCAGTGTGCGTTATTGTTGTGTGCTCAGTTGTCATGCTCAGTTGTCATGCTGAGGTCTGCAACAGAGGAACAACATTTCGGCGAATAAAACTGAACTGACTTATCTGTTGTCTGCTGCTTGATTATTCATTTCCCACTTCTAAAACAATGTTTTATCACATCGGAAATTTCATTGGAAAAGTAAACAAATTTAGTACAAATTGAGTTTTTATTTAAAAGGTGTATAAAATGCAGCTCTATCTCCAGCCAGTGTAAACCCTTGCTGTACAACAAGCCGTTGGTCAAGCTTTGTTTCCTGATTCAAACAATATTGAGAATTTGTTAGAAAAGCAAAGAATAATCCTGTTTTTTTATTCCCAGTATTTTTGAAAGGAGTGTTTGTTAAGCAATGAGTTAAAATACATGGAGGAAATCTTGGCAACATTTTTTTTTTTTTGAGGAAAAGAAACTTCAAGCAACAGGGCAGTGATCATGTTTAGACTTTTCCTTAGTTTGATAAAAAACCACAGCATATTAATTAATGTCTTTAATTAATGTTAATTAATGTCTTTCCTTGCATTAATGTCTTTCCTTGCATTCGAAATAAGATCCAATTATTAAGGGTTTACTTTATTGCCGTTTACCAGGTTGGTCAGTTTGGCTCTGTGTTGAATTAAGGTCAGTGCACATTTCTTTAGAATTACCCGATATCAGTCATGAAAGAGAGACCGAGTGAAATGATACCCCTGTAAACAGAGCTAACAGTGTATGTACACATATGTCTGGATCCATCCATCCATCCATCCATCCATCTTCGTCCGCTTATCCGGTATCGGGTTGCGGGGGCAGCAGCTCCAGCAGGGGACCCCAAACTTCCCTTTCCCGAGCCACATTAACCAGCTCCGACTGGGGGATCCCGAGGTGTTCCCAGGCCAGGTTGGAGATATAATCCCTCCACCTAGTCCTGGGTCTTCCCCGAGGCCTCCTCCCAGCTGGACGTGCCTGGAACACCTCCCTAGGGAGGGGCCCAGGGGGCATCCTTACCAGATGCCTGGATGTGACTCCCAAAATGTATTTATCAGATATATAAAGTCTTGCTCATATGTATGTACATGCCTGATTTTATGATATATTTTCATGTTTTTTAAATACAAAGTGTGCCTTCTACTTGCTTATGCAGCTGAAAATTACTTTAAAAAGTTACCCATTCATGCAAAAAAAGCTAATTTCAACTTGCACTTAAACTCAACAGAGCAAAAATATCTGCTAGTTTTCCAGGAAAGCCACAACAGCTGAAGGTGTATTAAACGCCGACAGTTGAAATGAATTATTACACTTCAAAATCACACATAAATAAACAGAACTGGATCATTCAGAGATCCTCACTGAACTTCTGGAGAGAGTTTGCTGCACTGAAAGTAAAGGGGCTGAATCATTTTGCACGCCCAATTTTTCAGTTTCTTATCTGTTAAAACAGTTTGAAATATCCAATAAATTTCGTTCCACTTCATGATTGTGTCCTACTTGTTGTTGATTCTTCACAAAAAAATACAGTTTTATATCTTTATGTTTGAAGCCTGAAATGTGGCCTGCTTTTCTTCAGCAGGGACAGGGAAGATGGTTAAAACTGATGGGAAGATGGATGGAGCCAAATACAGGACCATTCTGGAAGAAAACCTGATGGAGTCTGCAAAAGACCTGAGACTGGGACGGAGATTTGTCTTCCAACAAGACAATGATCCAAAACCTAAAGCAAAATCTACAATGGAATGGTTCACAAATAAACATATCCAGGTGTTAGAATGGCCAAGTCAAAGTCCAGACCTGAATCCAATCGAGAATCTGTGGAAAGAACTGAAAACTGCTGTTCACAAACGCTCTCCATCCAACCTCACTGAGCTCCAGCTGTTTTGCAAGGAGGAATGGGCAAAAATGTCAGTCTCTCGATGTGCAAAACTGATAGAGACATACCCCAAGAGACTTACAGCTGTAATCGCAGCAAAAGGTGGCGCTACAAAGTATTAACTTAAGGGGGCTGAATAATTTTGCACGCCCAATTCTTCAGTTTTTTATCTGTTAAAAAAGTTTGAAATATCCAATAAATTTCGTTCCACTTCATGATTGTGTCCCACTTGTTGTTGATTCTTCACAAAAAATTACAGTTTTATATCTTTATGTTTGAAGCCTGAAATGTGGCAAAAGGTCGAAAAGTTCAAGGGGGCCGAATACTTTCGCAAGGCACTGTAAATTGTCCTTTTCAAGGAAAGCAGATCACTTCTTTTGTTTGTGCCAAGAAAATGCATAAAACATGCCCAGCTCTACAGTAAAAAAGCAAACATTTTAACAATCTGTTTTGTTGTCTTTTTCTCACATGACTTGACAAAACAAAGGATTAGCATCTTGAGATCTGTTGCAAATCACTGCCTATTCAAGAATAAAAAGAGTAATGCCTGCACAGTCACTCCCAACCACAAGTGTTTTTATATGGACGTTTTGATTACTTGTCAGATCGTCGTCAGTTCAAAATTAAATGGTTACCTTAACCATCTACTAATAAACTGTGTTTTTTTTTAACTTACTATTAACAATTCAAGTAGCATGAAATCAAAACTTGTAAATTCATCCCAAAGAGTAGGAGTTCAGAAACATCAAATATATCCCAAAAATACTGTTGTAAAGTTGTTTGACCTGATGAAGATGCAACTGGGAAGCTCAGATTGCCATAATTATACACAGCTCTCAGCATGGGTGCCTGACTAGCAAGCAGACCGCCTCTCTTTTAACCTTACCTTTCTGGTGCAGGCCTTTCTTCTCATAGAGAATAATGAGCTCGCTGTACTTATGGGCCTTTTTCAGGACGTACTCGCTCTCCTCGATGTGGCAGTGGTTGTTTTCCAGACGAAGGAGAGGAGACACCAGGGCCACGTTGGTCTAAAAGAGGGGAAGGGCAGATTATAAAACATGAACACCACACATTTCCAAACTTTAATCCATTCACCCCTTCAAAGCTCAAGTTGTCTTTTGACCTCACTAATTATTTCATCCTCTCTGCTTAACAGTTTGTTTATCATTTAAATAATCTGGTGCAGGTGTTGGCACTCCAAAGCACAAATTGTCTTGATCTCCAGTCACTCCTAGGTTATCCCTCCAGTTTACTCTGGGTCTGCCCTTGGAGTTCCTCTGCACATGGTGGCATTTTTCCTGGATCCAACATGGAGTGGCTCTTCTAGACGTTAAGCAGCGGCAGAAAGACGGTTTAGCTCCTCAGACAAAGCCCAAACTATCCTGTGGAGAAACTTACTTTGGCTGCTTAAAATAATGATCTCATTCCAACACAAGTTACTTTCTTACCATAGATGGCTACCGGCCATCTACGTGTACCACGCCTTCCACAGAGCGAGCGCCCGGTGCTTTTCTTCTGATTCAGAACAGAGTCCATCCACGCCGTAGTAGCCCACGTTACCGACTCTGGCTTTGCCTTCGGCCCATCGGTGATGCCCACACTTGTTAGTCGAGTAGTTACGTTTCTCTGACAGAGATTATTACTAAGCAACCAAGATGCATCTTCAACCACACAAAAGATTAAAAACAAAACCGCGAAAATCCGAGCGGTCAGTATGACCGTGTATGTCCAAAATAGGGAAAAGTGATTGTATTTTCTTTGCCTTTTGTATAATGTATATACAAACAAATTTAAATACAGACTCTTTTAGGGAAAGTCAGGTACCAGCAGGATTGTATTTTTTTATTTAGCAAAGTAAAATAACTTGTGATTAAAATAACCGAGCCTTGGAGTTATTTTTCCAAAAGCCAAGAAATATCAAATGCACACAGCAAGGCTGCCAACTTTGCCACTGAGGTAAATATGCAATTAGTTTCATTATGAATGGTTTCATACTATAGCCTACTTTGGGTTTTGGTTTCCCTATGAACAATTTCTTGTAAAATTCCGACAGACCTGCCCCCACTGCTAAAAAAAAAATCCTAAAGGAAACACTAATTATTGTTCAAAAGGTGGCAGTCGTGACTGAAATGTCTCGATTTGTTAAATCACAACAACAACAACACGCATGAAGGAAGAAAGGCAAGATCGTCTGGGCCTTACGTGCAAGTAACATTTCAGCAGGGTGGTATCGATAATCTGCAAGAGCTTTTTGCGGCTTTTAATAGTAGGCGTGCCCTCCATGAGCGGAGACGTTGTAGAAGGGTCAGAGTCATTCAGCTGTTTCACCAGGTGGCTGCGTTTCTGTGGGGAAAAACAAAGATGTGGATTATTAATAGTGTACTTTCTTTGATTTACATTAATTAACTTTATTACTACCTTGGCGCTTTTGTTAATTCTCCTCAAAGTAGAGCCTCATTCAAAGCTTAAATCTTTTACAATGTGGGGTCTGACAAAATGTATCACTTCCTTCATGGATTTATGCACTATACACACACACACATATACACACACACCTGGGTGAGGTAATCGATGAGAGCGAGATGAGCCTTCTCCAGCTCTGCCCCGGACAGAGTAGGCAGAGGGTTAGGATAGTGCAGTTGTTTGCGGTAGTCCGACGGGAGCAGGTCTGGGTACAGGCCAATCACATGGGTGGGATCTGCAGGGTACACAAGGGGGGAATCTGTCACACTTTATTCCACGTATGACACTTGAGTTTTATTTTTGTAGACTTTGATTAAAACAGAAAAGTGATTTGAAGACGGATTTTATAATACAAACACACAAAAAAACATATTTAATTGACCAGACCTGAAATCAAGGGCTAATTAGAGCAAGGGAAAGTCTGTCATCATTGTGGAATAAATTCTCACAAACGCAAGATGTGACATCATTACATGTCAAAGTTATACAGTATGTGAATGAAAAACATTTCAATCAATATACACAATAGGCAACAGATGTCTAATGAGGTCAAGGAAAGAGAAAGGAAAACAAAAAGTAGGCAGAACAAATGTGACAAAATGTTCATCTGAAGTAGGCTCAAATACAATAAAATAGATCATAAGAATAATTATGGGTGAGGTTTATCACACTGGGATTAAGCCAATCACCTCATCAAAGCTGACAAGAGTACAACATATTTACTTTACTACTCCAGATGTCTAAGCTATGGGCACCCATCCCATGCAGTGATTAGCCATGTGTTCGAGGTTAAACCAAATAAATATTACAGCACATACAAGTCTTACAAATTTGGCCTGAATAGACAGAAATCATGTGTCCACTGGGAGGGAGGAGAGGCCTACCTGTGCCCAGTTTGGCAAACACCTGCATGGAGTCATCAAATCTCTTCTGGCAAAACAGATTGAAGGCATAGAGATTCTGGATGTGATGTATCTGCTGCTTCTTATCACCATCCGCATCATCCTTCATCTTCTAGCAGAAAGAAAAATAAAGAAAAGCAAAAAATACATCATGCTACTGCAAAATGGCTCCAGTTATTTAGCAGAATAATAGCTTTACAAAAATGTGAAAACCACATGAATGGTCTTTTTTTATTCTTGAACATGCCCCTGGAAAGCCAGATTGCTAGATAAGCTGACAAAGTCCAAAGCTGTTTTGCTGTTTTCAACATACTGCTCCTAATCAAGATAAGTGTTTTGGTGTTCCATCCTCTGAGCTAAAGCACCAATCTTGAGGAATAAATAAGGTTAACCCTTGTGTTGTCTTCGTTTCAACCTTGAAAAAAGCACTTTTTTTTTCCTGACATTTGTGACGCCTTTTTTCACAATTTGTTTTTGCTTTATTCCAATGTTTTAAATTTCTAAATTTTTCTTCTACACATCTTCAGCGCTTATTTCTACGTCCAATATTTTCTGATATAAAACAAAAATTAAAAACGGGCCAATGTGACCCAAAGACAACACAAGGGTTAAAGAGTGAAGTGAGTGGTTCTGCCGCTCACCGCCAGCTGCAGAGCCAGCTCAAACTGCTTGTCCTGAAGAAGCTGTCGGATCTGGCTGGCTATTGACACGGGCACCAGGCGCCACACAAAGTGGTTGCTGGCAACATACACAATATTTTGCCTGGGAAAGATAAGAGGAGAAAACATGATTAGAGAGACTGGAACAAAATGGTTTTCTTTATAAGAAAGAACTGTTCAGTATCACTATCATAATAAAGAAATAGAAAACAGCAGAACGGATTAAAGCGGCAAATCATGCATGACGCTCTTTTAAAAGGAACCAGAGAGTGGTAGCCATGAAACAGCAACAATTCATTATCAAACCTGTAACTTCAAGCTAGGAGTCTTGCAGTAGACATTGCAGGATTTTTATTTTACCTCAAATATACTGCTGTACTGCACTGTGTTGCTTTTTTCATGTTAATATGACATACTGTGTATTCTTGTTCAAACTATTCTGTTTTTGAATGAACCCACCCACCCAAAAAATGTTAGGGCTATAGTTCCGTCAGAATTAGGTAACAGCGATTTGCAAGAATACACACGTTCCTTTGTAAGGACACATTGCAGATTACAAGCGACATCCTTACCCTGCTGAGGTGATGAAGCGCGGCCTCTGCAGCTCCACACTCTGCACCAGCAGCCTCGGCTCAAACGTCCGGATCTCCACGTACCGAGGGAGAACAGCTATGATGTATGGAGGCTGGTGTTCTGTGAACATGTAAAAGGGGCAAGAGTGTAAAACTGTGTGTCAACCAAAACCGAACTGCCACAGATGGGTTTGTGACATACAAATACCACATATCTTCTGCAAGTCATCGAATGTCTGTGGACTTACATACACTAGTTGTTGTTTTTCAAATTTATACATGGGTCTGACAATATGATTGATAATAATACAATACAGCAAAACCTAAAAGGGTGAAGGGAGAATAGGTAACTAAAGTTCTTTTTTATATATATATATATATATATATATATATATATATATATATATATATATATATATATATATATATATATATATATATATATATATATATATATATATATATATATATATATATATATATGATTTCTTTCTTTACAGTATTTGACAGTTACTGTTATTTGACAAACATGGTGAGGGAGAGGGGTGTGACATGCAACAAAGGTCCTCTGCTGGAAACGTACCAGGCGTGATGCAGTTGTGGCATTTGCTGTAATCATTTGGCTACCAGGGCACTCCTACAGTATATCCACTAAAGGGCTACTTGCACTAACTTTTACCTTAGCTTACCTATCTACCATTTATTTTATTTTTATTATTTATTTATTTTTTAAGATTGTTGGGCATGTTAGGCCTTTATTTGTATAGGACAGCTGACAACATGAAAGGGGAGAGAGAGGGCAATGACATGTAGCAAAGGGCCGCAGGGATGAGTCGAACCCGCGGCCGTTGCATCGAGGAGTAAATCTCTATAAATGGGCGTGCGCTCTGTCAGGTGAGCCATCCAGCCGCCCTCTACCATGTATTTACCTTGTGATTAAAGGTTTAGTCTATTACATGTCAGAAAATAAAAATGCCCACTATAAGTTCCCAGAAGCCAGTGACGTGTTCAAATCGCTTGTTCTGTCTAACCCAACAGTTTTTAATTTACAAATGATCAGAAAGAAAACAGAAACAAGCAGCGGATCCACACATTGGAGAAGCAGGAACCAGCGTACGGATGGCACATTTGCTTAACAAATGTGGTGGAAATTTGATGGAAATTGAATGTTGAAAAAAGGTTTGAGAGTTTTGATGTCCACCCAACCTACACTTTGTGTCTTGGAGCAGGTGCCCTGGCTGTAATTAAAGAGTATAGACCTCGAGGCTAATGGGGCAGGAAATCTAGCCGGAGACAGCCATCTAGACAGGCTTTAGGTTGGGCTCTGGATGTGGGACAGACTACACCCACAGGCCAGGGGCCCAGGGCCTCTGCTCCAGCCATCGACAGTTAGGACTGTCACTTAGATGAATTTCAAACTGACCAGCACTCATCCCCCCGTTCATGCACGCCTAAGCCACAATGTTGACTACATCAAAACAAGGAAATTGCAAACTGTATGAAACCACTGCTTGGAGGCTTCATTTCCCTTTCATATTGTTCCTTTTTGCATTCCAATGGGCACTGAAAGAGGATCCTTTGAAACAACGTGAGAGCTCATCTGCATCATTTCAGTCACAAAGCTCATTAGTAACCGAGACATGTGGTGCCTTAGTCAAAGAGGCGAAAGATCTAAAATGATGTTTCCTCTTCTGACATGTGGAAAACAGCAGCACAGCTCAGACAGAGTGGAAAGAAAGACTTTGCGCAGGGGATGAGGAGTTTGAGGAAGAGAAAAGAAAAGACAGACAGACCGACAGCTGCTGGATGACAGCAACTGGCGATGGCAGTAGGCCAAATGCTTCATCAGGTGTTTGAGCAGGTTTGGTCACATAGCAGCATATGAAACAATCGGTGTGACAAGAAGAGAATAAACTGTACCGTCACAGGTACCATACATACCAGTCAGGGAAATCAAATAGCAACAACCTGTTTCTCCTTGGAGGTTTTTTTTTCTCTTGCCAGTGCAGTAGGGTATTATCATGGCCAAGCTCTTTAATCTTAAATTGTCTAATAAGTTAGAGCAGACAATGTCTTTAGCAAAATCAATAGTTGCTTACTTTCGAAATACCATAAACTCTAACAAAATATATCCATTTTATTTAATTGTGACTAAGATGGCTATGTTTTCTTTGTGTAATGCTGTGAATTTGTTGAAGGTTATACTGTTTAAGAAAGAAGGATAAGAAAGCACAACAACAAAAAGCTAATTTTGTATTTCCCTGAGTGAAATCAACTCCCAGGTGTGTCACATTTTGGCAAAACATCTTATGTGTTATCTGGAAGTCTAACCAACATAGTGTAGAGAGCTGAGGGAGGATTTTTGGCTCTTGTAACTGGCATGTCTGTGTGTCCTTTTGACTTTGCAGTCAATATCAAAGTTAACTCCAGCAAAGCCATCAAGACTCATAAAAGAATAGAAACAGCAACTTGGACTGGGTATGTAGTAGCTTGTTTTCCATATAAGCAGAAATAGCATAACTAAGTGTAGAATACAGAAACAGTAAATATGAAAATGCCTTCACAGTATTAGTTGTTGCGCCTCTTTCTTACCCATTGCTATAGGGATGTCTGTCCAGTTCAAGGCACACTTCTGGGTGCAAACACCCTCTTCATTTAGCACTACAGTTAGGTCATCTTGGCCAAGAGCCACCTTCCCATCAGCCAGTGGGGCAACCAGAGGCTCCAACTGTTTTCCAGTGGGGAAGAGCTCCTTGATGGAGCCACGGCCATCCATCTGGTCGACAGGAGGGACGGCACGAGTGAGTGACAAGAACCTACCCATAACATCTTACAAACATATGAAAGGTCAAATAAAACAAATAAAGAAAAGCTGATTAGACTATCAATAACACTACCAAACATTAGATGATAATATGAATAACAGGAGAAGGGAATACTAAGGATGAAGCCCAAAATAAACACACAAATTAGACACAAAACAGACAGGAACTAATTTTATAACAGCCTGCTTCTACACTTGTCAGAAGTGGTCAAAGAAAGAAGATGATTATTTTAAAGTGATACTACTTCCAAAACCTGTCTATAAAACACTACCTCAAGACTTGAAAGGCACCTACAAAATATTTTTTATCAAGAGTCATGACAGAGTAAAGCCCAGTCCACAAGGCTGTACATCAACCACAGAAAACTGAGACTTGTGCTGTGTTTTTTTTGTTGATAAAAAACTGAGCATAGAGATGGAAAATGGAGAAGTGAACTATGCTGCAGGGGTGGTTTGATACTTTGTAAGCCTCTCTCACAATATAGAACACACTACAGATAAGTAAAGACGAGTGTGAAAAGCATGGTGTTAGCCTTTGCTGTAGCACGTACCCGAATGAGGTAATAGTCTCGCTTGAAACCAACACATATGGAGTTTTCACACCAAGCCATGGACTTTGGAATGTCTGGTGCACCAAAGTCCCCCTGACAGACAAAAAGAAAATATTAAGATGATTAAATGTGTCAAAGGATTGGGGGGGGGGAAATAGAACTCTAAACCTGGATCAGACTGCAGTAAGTCACACCTTAAACAGATTACATTTTACCTGCAGCTCGTGGAACTCCCTGTCCTTCCAGTAATACAGCTGGAGCTTCTTTTTCACTGCGACACACATTCTCAACCTTTCCTCTCCTGCGCTGGTTTGCTGAAAACAAAGTAGACAAAATATATAATTCATGACTTCAAATTAAGGAAAATAGGAGTGTAACACAGAAATGTGGAAACAAAAGAGAAAAAAAAATAGTTATGACTGTGCCATAAAATTGTATGTTTTTTTTTTTTTTTTTTTTTTTTTTTTTACTACTGTTAGACATCTATATGTGTCTTCCTGTCTGCAGTGTGTTGATTCGGCTAAGGAAAAGCAAAAAACTTGACATGCACTCTGATGTCTCATCTCGTTTTTAATTAAAGTGCTACTAAAAAATTACGAACAAATGTCAAAATAATGGATTTACCTTATCTTAATCCTTAAGACTATTTTTTTCTTACCGCACTCAAAGTAATTATGAAGAAAAGGCTGACTGGAACGTAGAAAATACACATTCAAACGGCTGAAAGACAATGGTGAGCTCAAGGAAACAGTCAGCAGTAATATAAATACTGTTTTAAGTAATATATATATATATATATATATATATATATATATATATATATATATATATATTTTTTTTTTTTAAAGTTTGAATAAATTGAATGAAAGTCTGAATATTGTGAATGAATATTTTAAATGGAAGTCTGAATATATTGAATGAACCTTGAATATGAATAAATGAAAATCTGAATATATTGAAAGAAAGTCTAAAAATATTGAATGAAAGTCTGAAAATATTGAATGAATGTCTGAATATATTGAATGAAAGTTGAAATGGAATCCGACGTCACTGTCTGCCACCATCTTGTGTTTTTGTTGTGATTAATCCTAACCGAAGTGTGACACTATGAGTGAATCAGCAATAAATCTAGTGTCAGCAATGTTGAGCAATGAAGAGATTATTAACACACTGGCGAATGCATGTACGAGCCAAAACACTGGTATCGGTAACCGTATCCAGTACCGTTCTTCCAATGAAGAGGTTTATTCACTTTTTCATCGTGGAAGACCGAATGAAAGGAACCTCTTTGGTCAGGCAGGTCCCTTTCATCAGGCTCACTCAACAAACCTTTTATTCAATGTATTCAGACTTTCACTCAATATATTCAGACGTTCATTCAATATATTCAAGGTTCATTCAATATATTCAGAATTAGATTCATTCAATATATTCAAACTTCACATATATAAAATAATTTCCTAAACGGCCTGCCATAATATATATATATATATATATATATATATATATATATATATATATATATATATATATATATATATATATATATATATATATAATGTAAATGAGTTGCAGTAAATTGGCCTAGACATGCAAAAACACTGGTTATGACGCACTCAAAGCTTAATTTGACAAAACTGAATAAACCTGCTCACTTAAAGCTCCTCAGTCATAAAACAGCTTCCCATTAAAGGAACACGCCGACTTATTGGGACTTTAGCTTATTCACCGTAACCCCCAGAGTTAGACAAGTCGATACATACCCTTCTCGTGTCCGTGTGTGTTGTAACGCCGTCTGACGGTCCCACCGCTAGCCTAGCCTAGCACAGATCCTGGAGGCAACTGGTTCCAACTAGCCTACTGCTCCCAATAAGTGACAAAATAACGGCAACATGTTCCTATTTACATGTTGTGATTTGTAGAGTCACAGCGTGTACAAATAACAAGGTCACATGAGACACAGCCATCTTCTAACCGTAAACAAACCGGGAACTATATTCTCAGAAAGGCTTGCTGCAAAGCAAATCACTCTGCCCAAGTACTATATTCTTCCGCCTGATAATATAGTTCCTATTTTATCACTTATTTGGAGCAGTAGGCTAGTTGGAACCAGTTTCCTGCATGTTCTGTGCTAGAACCGTCAGACGGCGTTACAACACACACGGACACGAGAAGGGTATGTATCGACTTGTCTAACTCTGGGGGTTACGGTGAATAAGCTAAAGTCCCAATAAGTCGGCGTGTTCCTTTAAGATACTAACTAATCTGTCTTTTCTCTTAAACAGTCCACTAACTTATAGCTGTATGTTTGTAGAACAGTATATACTGCACAAATGAAAAATGTTCTCACTATAAAGATTTAGAATGGTAAGCAATACCAATGCATGAATATGACAACAGTACTGTACACTAACAATACTGCAGGCATAGTGTCTGAAAGCTGCAACTCCACAGGGCCTGTAACTGACCTGCAGGTCACAGGCGAAGAGCGTGGCTCCTTTGGCTTTGGACACTACAGTGATCTGTTGGAAGGTGAGGAGGTCATGGACGTGGATGTTGTTCTCTGCAGGAGAAAACAGATTACTATAATGGTTAAGAGAATGAAGATGAATGCTATGCTTTGCAGTGGTGAAAGAAGTATTCAGACCCTTTACTTAAGCGCGTAACTTTTTGATATTATCGAACGTCCGCAAAATTCAAGCAATTGCAAAATGAGTTGATACAAAGCCAATTAAGACTATCAGCTCCACACAACTCTCTCTGTATTTCTCTGAATGACTATGTTCAGAAGATTGTGTCGTCTGGCGACTTTCCCACGCAGAAGCTCGAGTGAAGATAATGACCTCTTCTGAAGAGTCCATCATGTTTTTTTAATCCTCCGTGTCCTCCTTGCTTACTAGCAACTGCGTAGAGGAGAGGTGGGGGCGCGATTATGGAAGGCTTGTTATGATGTTGACGCGCCGACAGTGTTGTTGTCATTACTTAGAATTCCTAATGGGGGAGACAGAAACTACGCACTATAGCTTTAAGTAAACTTACTGATATCACACTGTAAAAAGACTTTATAAGTAAAGGTCCTGCATTAAAAGTACTCAATGCAGATAAATCCTCCCATTTTAGAAACTGGAATCGATCCAAACAGTTCTGTCAATCAACTAAGTGATTAATGGTCTAATCATTTCTGCTCTACCTGTAGGCCTCTATATTGTTGGGTAGTTTAATTTATAATAAAACATTGTATTTTATAAACTACATGTGTTTTGTGTACAAAACAATCATCTGTTGTAAAGTAACTAAAGTTGTCAGATTAATGTAGTGGAGTAAGACGTACAATATTTCTCTCTGAAATGTAGTGGAGTAGAAGTAGAAAGTGGCATTACAGGAAAAGACTCAATTAAAGTACAAGTACCTCAAATTTGAACTTAAGTATAAGTACAGCACTTGAGTAAATGTAATTAGTTACATTCCACAACGGATGCTTTGACACAAAAAGAGAAAAGGTTTAACAATAAACAGGTAAAGACTATACATATTAGGAAGAGAAACTTACCTAGAAGACTGACAAGAATTTTGTACTGCGAGACAACGTACAGCTGTAAAAATAGTAAGAAATCCAAATTAAAGGAGGGTTTGAACCAAATGAATCCAAACTCAACTAGGTAAGGCATGTGGACATTAACAGTACATCACACCTGGACTGAGAACACACTCAAGCTCAGTTGTTTCACCAGCTTTTCCTGGGGGGCTCTTGCCACAATATATAAGCATGAGAAGTCTTTACTACATTGTTCCATTTGAAGGTTGATTGGGGTGTGTGTAGTCACGCATTGCCAGACCTTCCTCCACAGCGCTGCGGAGGAGGGTCTGGCTAGTCCACACAGCATTCCGGAATGGGAAAAAAATGTGCTCTGGTTTATTGGCATTTCTTTAAACCAATCGTAATGAGGCGGTGCCGCTGCAAAATAGCCTTGAGTTTAAAATTCCAACACAAAGAAATCGGAAGGTAATGGACATCCGGCCAAAAAGAGTGACATCCGGGCAGAATTTCGGTGTTTTAAGCCCCCAACGTCGCCTTTCAGGCAGCGCCGCCTGGAAGGCACTAGGATTAGGCAATGGTTATGGTTAGGGGCCTTGAAGTCGACGTTGGGGGCTTAAAACACCATTGAGCCGGAATTTCCGGCGGCAACGGAGCAATCCTGGAAGTGGAACGTCGTTGATATAGACTATAGTGTGTGGGATTCCCAGATTCATTCCAAGAGAGGGAGCTAAGAACTGAATTTCGGGTGAAGTGAAGCCTATGTTTACTATCAGACGGTCATGTTTTTCATAATAACAGGGCAATACAATATGTAGTCCTAGGAATCTGGAAGTATTTGAGTTGTGACTCATTCACCAGACTTCAAATGCTTATTCCAGACAGATTTTTTTGGGCATTTTGCAGAAATTAGTCTAAACTTCATCATGTACTATGTATCTACCTGCTGAATCTTCTTTGAGAAGTTCTTATTGGATTTTTCCAGTGTCACCTCAAAACGGTTGGTGCCTAATGGGAAAAGAGACATAAAAAAAATTACTCAAAACTTGTATTTGAAGCCGGAAACATTAAGTTGAGAAGGTCTGCATATACCCAAGGAATCAGTTGCATCACACATCTCCTTGGGCACTTCCTACCTGCATCCTTCTTTATTCGGTAGAGGAGAAGATGCCCCGGCTTTGTTCCCACAAGCAGCCAGTCCTCTGTGGGAAGAAAAACTCAAGAGTCAGGGTCTGACAGCTCAAAGGATGCTGTCAGTCTATTCAGACATATTATATCAAACGGACACATTTTACAGTCACGTCAGAGGTGACACAATCCATCTCTTCAACGGACAAACACCCAGAGGGACCACTGCAATGTCAAAGAATACAAGAGGAGGGATGAATTAAGTGTCAACAACCTACCCCAGGCCGCGAGACAATCAATCTGAAGAGGAAGCTTCTCCAAAATAGGCACTGGCTCATACGCGTCATGCATCTTTAGGCAATGTTGCTGATTCAATTACAGACCCCTCTGATGGATGGATGGATGGATCGATCGATCCCACACGGAGTTGACGCCTGCCCGGACAACAGCTGACTGACTGGCCGCTGATAAGTCTGTCAGGGTGGTACGCCTTTATTTGTCGCCATTAACCGTCCTAGCAGTTCCGAGTGTTTCGACAGGAAATGAGGAAATCTGGTGCGGCAAACCTGGTATCGCAGACTTCTGTAATGCTATGCAGTATGGCTTGTTAGCCAGCTAGCTCTCCGACCAAAACAACAGCTGATCGTTAGCCTGCTAGCTTGCAAGTTAGCAAGCAACGGCAACTGCTCCTAAACATTGTTTTCCCTTTCACTCCATGCCGAGTGAAACCCGAACAAAGGCAGTCAGTTATTTTGACGATAAAGTCAACTTTGGTTAACTTAATACAACTAGTAAACACTGTATTGGCGGTAGCAATTCGTTTTTCGATTGCAAGGTTAGCTTCTAGTTACTTCATCAGTTGTGTTGACGACGGCTGCGCGAGGGAATGGGGTTTGACAGGCACGTGACAGAAGTCACTGCACTCACGAGGAACGCATTAAAGGTGCAGTGACTACTAGCTCATGGTCGTCTTTCTGAATTGTAATACAGGCTCCCATTCTACAGACAAAGCTATTTCATGTATATGTCGTGCTGGCTAATATCACATCTATAAGGCTAGAGTGATTCAGATCTAATGTCCGTATGTTCTGTGGGGATATGGCACCCAGACTCTGGACTGCTCCACCAAGCAGCATTAGGTTAGCTGGGACTGTGGACTGTTTTAAGGGTCTCTTGTTCAGGCTAGCTTTTGGCTATCCTCTGTCTTTAATGGATACTTTTATATGTTGTATTTTTACTTTATTTTATCCTTAGACTATTTCTCTACTATGTCTGTGCACATTATAAAGCACTTTGTGACCCTGTCTGTGAAAAGCTGTATAAATACATTTTACTTACTGTATTAAATACAATATCTCTTTGCCTTGGTTTTGCAAGATAGTCACGAACCAAAAAAAAAAAAAACATCATCCCACATAACATTTAAAAAAAAAAATTCACATGCAAGCCTGCGTTCTCAAAAATGTTACAGGAATAATTTCAAAATAAGATATCTGAAAGGATACCCTTATTCACTTCTTTTGAATTACTATTAGGCAAAATTAGAATCCCTCTGCAAAACTAATATTCCTTTTTGGAATGCATAGCATGTCAATGTCAAACCATGGTTCCTTCTGTGAAAAAGACAAGATGCTTATAGTTAAAACACTTACACATTAAAACATTTTTCCTAAATGCATACACAAACTGACATTGTAACCATGTGTCAATATAAATTTTACTTGCAGGACATACGCAAAAAGCCATACAATATCATCAGCTTCACAATACAATGCAAACTCACATCCAGAAATTGGGCTCTAGTATCTCTCTAAAATAAAACATCCTCAACAAGACTTGGACAAATATAAAAGAAACATAAATTAAGAAATGTAGAATATCCACACATACTGCAGTAGATTGCACAAGGACGGGGATATAAGTATGCCACATAGGGCAAGATTATTTGCAGTGTTATGGGATAAGCTCAAAGGAATCTGTGATTGTGGTTAAATAAAAATTATTCATTTAGCATGAAGTCTTTTTTTTTTTTTTTTTTTTTTTAAACTACCCTGTGCTACTGAATTTGGACCTTAAAAAGGTCCCATGGCATGAAAATGTCTCTTTATGAGGTTTTAACATTAATATGAGTTCCCCCAGCCTGCCTATGGTCCCCCAGTGGCTAGAAATGGTGATAGGTGTAAACCGAGCCCTGGGTATCCTGCTCTGCCTTTGAGAAAATGAAAGCTCAGATGGGCCGATCTGGAATCTTCCCTTTATGACGTCATGAGGGGAAAGGTTACCTCCCCTTTCTCTGCTTTGCCCGCCCAGAGAATTTGGCCCGCCCATGAGAAAGAGAGACATCATGGCTTACAAACGAGCAAAGTGGCAGTTGGTAAAGGCCACATCCCCACCCTCCACCTTGAATTTAGGCCCACACCACATCTGTGAGGCTTATCAATGGATTCTGTGATTCAGTAGCTTAAAAAAAAAAAAAAAAAAAAAAAAAAAAAAAAAAAAAAATCACTGCAGTTATGTGAGAAGCTAAAAAGAGAGATGAAAATAAACATCCTTCATTTTAGACTCATGACTACTTTTGCTTCAAAAAAGGGATCTGGAATTTCTTGTTTAAGGGTCATACATTTCCCCTACTCTCTGCAATGTTGGAGTTATATTTTTGGTTGTGTACAGTTGGCATCTCTGTGAACTGGTATCACGCTCGAGCGTATAATATGAATACTTGTGATGACACTGGGTTTATGCTAGTATATACTTGGCTTTGAAAGAGTTTCATGACCAAGAGGGTCATCACATTTCCAGCCCCGAAAACTGTGTTCTAGTTAACACAAGAATTCCCAATATACAAATGTAGCACTTAGTCTTACCCTGACAACTGTGATATGCTTCAAGTATCAATATTCACTGATGCAGCCGTGTTTACATAGAGTAACAATACATTATTTATTTCTATAGTTAGGATTACTCAGTTAGCCAGACAACAAAGTGTTATTCACGTGTTGACAATAATACATATAGAGTAAATCATTTGTTGGTGCATCTATAAGAAATGAGCTCAGGAAATCGTCACCGATTAGGTAAAAACATTAAAAAAAATTTAATTATTTTTAGTTATCTGGCTAAATGATTAATCATAACCAGTTTTGGGACTCAGTTACTCAGTTACTTTTGGCAGTAACTATAGTCTAACGCATTCTTTTTTTTTTTTTTTTTTTTTAAATTAAGTAACTGAATTACAGTTACCGCTAGGCTCATTACTTCCTGATTATCTCGCCATTTGCCAGGCGTAAGCGAGGGGATCATGCATTTGGTCCTGTGTGTGCATATCTGTCAGTGTCCGCAGCTGATCTCACATACTACTGGACCCAAAAGCCTAATATTTTTGATGTTTGCGAGATTAGCTGTGGCCAGACAGACAGACAGACAGGCACAAACGCATGATCCTGGCGCAGTTAACAGTACTGAAATGAAAGCTATAGGCACATTACCAATGGCAGCATTTCAAAGTAGACATTAAAAAGTAACTTAACACAGTAACACAATACCTTTTTGGGTGTAAGTAATAAGTAAAGTCATTTAGGTTATTTTGTGATGAGGTAACTAGTAACTGTAAGGTATTACTATTTTTCAGTAACGAGCACAGCACTAATCATACCATACAGCTGCTTGCTCATTTAAATATGAAATATGTCATCATGTGACCTATTAAATATGTAATGCACATAAAAAACACCTGCTGAAAAACAGCAATTTTTTTCGAACATTTAGTTTATGGTGCAGCACATCTCTGAACAACCTTGAAGTTTAAGTGACCGATGCTGTGTTAAATCTAATCTTGTTAAGCACAATAACCTGGCGTTTTCAGCAGGTGTTTTCCCCTCCGTTTCGTACAATCATCCGATTTTCTGGCCGAGACAACCACCAAATCGTCTTCATGACTTGTACTTGAACAGATTTGAAATCAGTTCTCACAATCCTACAAATTTGATCAATCAGACGCCGGGGGTCACTTCCAGCAATTTGAAGCGGGGTGGGGGAGGGGAACTTCTCTCAAATGTTAAATATTGTATTAGTGTAAAACCACAAGACATGATTTTGATAAATAATCTATTTTCCACAGGGGTATTGTGTAAAATGCCCAGTTTCTGCTGGACTTTGGTCAGGTTTGTGACATTGAAGAAACATCTTTGAAACAAATACAATAGTTATCAAAGTGCTCTGCTGTGTATTTGCTTCAGTTTCACCCCTCTCCCTTCTCCCATGCTTCTTTGAGCTTATTATAGTTGCACTATACCTGTGAAATCAAATTAAAAATGCCAAGTGGCTGGAGAGAACAGTTGGCTTTGCCCACATTTTTTGGTAATCAGATCACTCAGAACGCATTCATTGCTGCCTCAGTGAAATTGCTTTCTTTTCATTCTCACATTATCCTCTCGCATTACACTTCTACTCCATTTTGGATCGCTCCATCTTGGTTTTCAGGATTTCCTGTGGAAAGAGAACATTGTGGGATGATAGCACAGTATCCAGGTCATTACCAGGAGCATTTTGAAATAGACACAAATGTGATTGGAAATCATGGGACTATTGGGGGGGGGGGGGGAGATAAAAGGACCCTTTACCTCTTCCTCATCCAGCATTACAGGGAGCGCTCTATATAGAGAGGGAAAAAACAAAGGAGGAGGCAGTGAATGTATTCATACGCCCCAGGCCTGGGTTAAACAGCATTATAACAGACTCTCTAAAGTATAGCTTGTCTGTGCTTCCAAAGTGTTGCTATTTAGGTATTAGCAGTATACTGTATCATTCTAGTGTGAGCTGTCCTTCATTGGGGGCCGTAAGCTACATTAATACATTTACATAAGCCGAAACAATATGACATATTAAGAAGGACATATATATAGTCTGGCTATCACCAGATCAAGCTCAATCTTTTAAGATTGAACATTAGTCTGGGGAGTCTGCTCTGTATTTTCTACTGCACAAGAGGTGTGATCAAGGGGCATAGTTCAAATGACTCTGTACGTAATTGGATAGTCCTTCAACCAATCAGACCAACGATCCGGGTGACGTAGCAGCGTTGGCGGCATCAACGGGTTGCTGCGCTCCAGTGGCCGCCATGTTGAATGTAAACAAAAAGCTGCTTGGTCGCTTCTCTATCGTCATCATGTTAAACCCACCAATAGCGCGCCAGGTGGATAAGCCAGTTTGTGATTTGGTCCCCGCAGATTCGTAACGGAAGCAGGATAGATAAACGTCCAGGTTTCCAGCCTGAGCTGCAGGGAGAAATCAAATCACCGGCAGATCGGGCTGGGTTTACCAGTCTAGGACATATAGCTATTCTATGTTAATGTGTGAGTATGTGAGTGTGTGTTTGAACAGAGTGAATGGGAACAGTTTTCTGTTATGAGAGACGGGAACATTTCGTTGTATGTGAACATGCAATAACAAAAAAAAAAAAAAAAAAAGTATTCCTTCAGGAGTACCCTTTTAAACTGATACCTAAGTCTCACCTATTCCAGGTAGCAACACTGTAATGTTACACCATTCAAGGATATTTTCAAGGCAGTCTTTAACTTACAAAGATGGTCCCTTCACACCTATTAGTTCGGTAGACTCGGTGTGATTCGGGGATGAAGTTGCAACGTTGTTGCATTCGTTTCATATGGTACGGTTTCACACTGCACTTTGTCAAGATCACCAAACATTATAAACAAATGTCACACTGTTGCTGGTCTATAGGACAGAATATCTGAGTGAAACTCGCTGACACTTCTGGTCTCAGAAATAAACAGCATGGGTGTTCTGGTTTTGCTTTAGTGTTCTGTAATGGTTTAGAAGAAGGCAAACAATGGGAAGGAGAGGGCGGCCCCTGATGAGAGAGAGATGACGATGTGTTGTCACACAGATGACGAGCAAGGTATGGTCATAATAGGTTATGGATGTCGAAGGTATCATGCCTTGAATATACAAGTCCGTAAATTGTATGCAAGGTTGAATATGCAGGCTGGTAAATGCACTGTTTTTGATTCACTTCCTGTATTTGGGTTGGATTGCATTCTCACCTTAAATGAACCAAACTCTATAGTGCACTTGGAAGCGAACCGAGACTTTCACACCACCTCAAACAAACCGGACTATCCCACAAAACGCTCCGGGGGTTCTGTTAAAACGGATCAAACTGCTCAGGTGTGAATGCAACCGCAAGACTCAATGCCAAAAAATGTCATTTACTTTACTTACACATCAGCAACAGTTGTAGGAATGTTCTCCTCAACCCATTTTATGTCTTCATCCTGGAAGTTTAGAAATACAAAACGATTAAGTTGTATGTGAAAAAACCCCATCAATGTATAAAAGAAGAGAAGTACTCCACCATCTCAGTCACTTGGGCGCCCAGATTGCATTTCTGCAGGAGACTCATTTAAAAGTCTCTGACCATTCAAGATTTAGGAGGGGCTGGGTTGGGCAACTTTATCATTCCACCTTTCATAGCAAAGCCAGAGGGGCTGCTATTCTGATCCACAAATCCGTACCGTTTGTCTCTTTCAGTACTATCCTAGACCCTAACGGTAGATATGCTATTGTCACAGGACACATTCATAGTACCAAGTTGATTCTTGCTAATATATATGCACCAAATTGGAATGATGCAAATTTTTTCGTAATCTGTCTTCTAGAATCCCTGATATGTCTTCACATCTGCTTGTGCTCGGGGGTGATTTTAATTGCTGGTTGGGCTCATTAGATCGGTCTTCCGCTAAACCTACTACTCCTTCAAAATCTTCCAAAATTATTAGAAACTTTCTTCAAGAATTCTCAGTCACCGATTCCTGGCGCTTCTTTAACCCCACAGGTAGGGAATATTCGTACTTCTCACGTGTTCACCATACTTATACCCGCATTGACTATTTATTCTTAGACAATAGACTTATACCCTTAGTTCGCTCATGTTCTTATAACTCCATCGTCATATCCGACCATGCTCCCCTGAGATCTCACAGTAGGTGGAGAGCTGAATTCCCGGGCTCCATGGCGGTTTAACACACGTTTGCTCTCCGGTGACGAATTTGTCTCTTTTCTGAATGCTCAGATCGATCTTTTTATAGAAACGAATGAAACACTTAATGTCTCACCATCTCTTCTCTGGGAGACTTTTAAAGTCTATATTAGGGGACAAATTATGTCATACGCGAGTTATGAGAGGAAACAACGAAAAAAGAAAATATCTGATCTGATGACTCAAATATTACAATTGGATAATGTATATGCAACATCACCTTCCCCTAATGTATATAAGGACCGCTTGTCTTTACAGGATGAGTTTGACAATTTGGCATCAGCTCAAACTGAGGACATGCTACTAAAGTCACGATATGCCCACTATGAATACGGAGACAAACAAAGTAAATTGCTTTCTAACCAACTACGCCAGGCTTGTTCAATACATCAAATCACCCAAATCCAAACTCCCACTGGGGAAACAACTGACCCTAAGCTAACTAATGACGAATGTAAGCGCTTTTATGCGTCTTTGTATATGTCTGAACAGTCAACTGACCCCTCAGATTTAGATTCTTTTTTCAGCTCCATTACTGTCCCTAGTATTGACCCCGCCTCCAACCTCCAGCTGGAAGAGCCTATAACACTGGAGGAAATTCGAAGAGCGGCAGGTAAAATGCAGTGCTCTAAATGTCCTGGCCTGGACGGGTTTCCTATTGAATTCTACAGGAAGTTTATGGATAAGGTAGCCCCTCTTCTTCTTAGAGAGGTTACACACCAACCAGACCGCCGACCGTCGGCAGTAAAGCCAGTCGGACTGATCAGTCTCCCCGAGGTCCAAAAAAATGCCTCAAAACACACTGAGGTGACTCCGACTTGAGCGTACGCTCTGTGTGCACGCGAAACGTAATACATCTCCATAGCAGCAGGCGGTGCTTCTCTGTATTGTTTCCCAGAAAATAAAAACCGGCAGCTGATACGACGAACGCGTCACGTGGGTCTTTTTTCTCCAGAAATTCACAGCCAGACTGTCATGGCGGCTTGTTCAGAATCCGATCTCATATTGGACTAAAATAGTTCACCGTAACGTGTTCCTGAGAACATGTTAAGAGAGGAATAGGCCGTGCAGTTTCTGAATCTGTCTTCATTTCAGATCAACAAAGGTCAGTTTGAAAGATTTTCATCAGATTTTGAGAGGCTCATCCGCTCCCCATTTCCGGGTGAGTCCCGACTGTCCTGTCTCCGACTGAACATGTTAGGTCGGCCCAAATGAAGGCCGACGGCTCCTCGGACGGCCGACGGCACGGGACACACCGAACAGACTCGAGTCACCGACCTCGCCAGACGGTCCGACGGCCGATTATCGGCTCTGTGTGTCAGCGCCTTTTAAAATGTTTTTATATTCAGTGGATACTGCCTTTCTTCCCCAGACCATGTCACAGGCCTCTATTTCATTGATATTAAAAAAGAATAAAGACCCTCTTTTATCTGGATCCTATCGACCAATTTCATTACTGAATGTGGACTACAAAATACTAGCTAAGTTACTGGCCATGAGTCTAGAAACAGTTTTGTCCTCTATAATCTCCCCTGACCAGACTGGATTTATTAAGAATAGGTATGCTTTTTCAAATGTTAGACACCTATTTCATGTTATGTACACCTCGTCGAACTCCACTGAGCCTGAATTTGTAATCTCTTTGGATGCCGAGAAGGCTTTCGACAGTGTGGAGTGGGGCTATCTTTTCCGTACTTTAGGGAAGTTTGGCATTAGTGAGAAAATTATTGCATGGATGTTGTATTCATCTCCACTTGCGTCGGTCCGAACCAATAACGAACATTCAAACTATTTCCCCCTTCTTTATATTTCCAGGCCTAATACTTCTATCCCAACTGCACTCTCGCTCCTTCACTCATTTGGTTCAATCTCCGGTTACGAGCTAAATTTGGATAAGAGCGAAGTATTCCCAGTAAACGCTGCTGCTCATAAATTTCCACACCAAACAATCCCGTTCAAGGTAGTCCACGACAAATTTACATATCTTGGGGTCCAAGTGACAAATTTAAAGATCTTTTTAAATATAATTTCACTCCACTCTGTACTAGAACACAGGAAGATTTTGAGAGGTGGTCACTACTTCCTTTATCTGTGGCTGGTCGAATAAATTCAGTAAAGATGAATATTTTACCGAAATTTTCTTTCTTATTCCAAT
The DNA here is from genome assembly GCA_023566125.1 of Zingel zingel. Classification (NCBI taxonomy): domain Eukaryota; kingdom Metazoa; phylum Chordata; class Actinopteri; order Perciformes; family Percidae; genus Zingel; species Zingel zingel. The sequence continues at coordinate 409,394 of CM042333.1, forward strand.
GTATCCAAATCTTTATTCCAAAATTGTTCTTCAGGAAACTTGAAGGGGCTATTTTGGCGTTTATCTGGAACAACAGGACCCAGAGACTCCGTAATATATTTCTTAAGAGGCCAAAAGTGCTGGGGGGAATGGCCTTACCTAATTTGAACTATTACTATTGGGCAACCAACCTCTGTATACTCCACTACTGGCTGCGTGCTGACAGTTCACACAATACTCCAGCGTGGTTGAGATTGGAGGCGGCCTCATGTTTGCCATGCTCACTGGCAGCTCTGGTTTACACATCTAACGGCTCAATCTGCACAGAATACTGTAAAAATATTCTAGTTAAGACTACTCTCAAGATGTGGAACCAGTTTAGACGCCATTTTGGGCTCAACTCCTTTTCAATGCAGGCCCCCGTAAGTAAAAATCACACTTTCAAGCCCTCGCTGAGAGATGGAGCATTTACCCTGTGGTCTAATCATGGCATAAAATCTTTTAATGACCTATATATTGAGGGCGTCTTTGCCTCCTTATGGCTAAATATAAGATTCCCAAGAGTAATTTTTTTTTCAGATATTTACAAATCCCTAGCTTTGTAAAGAATATTAGCTCCCTTTTACCCTCCCAACCAGCAATCCCAGCTATTGATATGTTGCTATTGCCACCCCCGATAACAAAGGGAGCCATCTCGCATGGTTATGATAAAATCCTCTCTCTCAGAAGTAGCCAACTTTCAGCTATCAAAACACAATGGGAAGAGGACATAGGTGAAGAACTTAACCACTGCCTCTGGGAGCATATTCTTCTTAGAGTACACTCTTCATCCCTGTGTGCCAAACATGGCCTGATCCAGTGTAAGCTAATACACCGCACTTATTGGACAAAACTCCGGCTTTCTAAAATATATCCCGATGTTGATCCTGTTTGTGACAGGTGTAAACTAGCTCCAGCCTCTCTTATTCATATGTTTTGGTCGTGCCCGTCTCTCCAGAGTTACTGGTCAAGCATCTTTGGGACACTATCAGGGGTTCCCGGTGTGACCTTGGGCCCAAATGTACTGATAGCCCTCTTTGGAGTCATACCAACCACAGTGATCCTGCAAAAGATCCAAGCAGATTTTGTAGCCTTCCTAATGTTACTGGTAAGACGATCGATCTTACTTCGCTGGAAGTCTCCTTCTCCTCCCTCATTTGAGTCCTGGATCAGAGATGCTCTACATTTCAGTAGGCTAGAAAAAATTAAGCACACGCTACGTGGATCCTCAGCTAAATTCTTTAAGATCTGGCAGCCTTTTTTCAACCACATAGAAACATTACAGTTCCACAACGTACCTCAGTGAAGCTGACTGCCCTTGTTCTAACTTTCTAACATTGAACTCTGCACCATAGGCTAACTCCACTGTCATTCTTTATATATTTTTTTGCACCTATGGCTTGCTTGTTGACTGGACTGTGGCAATAATGTAGTCATCCCTGTTATATAAGAAACGATGAAGACCATGTTATGTTCGTTATATCCATCTGTTTTATACAATAATATTTTTGTATAAGTGCAGTGAATATATGCGTGTATTTAGGTCTGTGTGTGTGTGGATGTATGTATGCGTATATATATGTAGCCATGCACATACTTACTCGTCTTGCTTTTATACATGCTTCATTGTCCCTTTATTTTATTTTAATTATTACTTTTATTTTTGTCCTATACACAAATCACAATTGCAGTGACAATTGTTCTTGAAAAAATGCTAATAAACAGAGTTTTGGAAAAAAAAAAAAAAAAAGAAGAGAGATGTTCACAGAAGATAGTAAACCCACCTCTTTGCTCAACAGTTTCTGGGAGCCATTAGAGTCAGGCTTGGAGCCTCTCATCTTCATTCCCTCTAAGAAAGAAAAAAAGCCAATTGAAATCACACAGAAGTCCATTGTCCAATAATATGATTACAACATAACTAGGTTAATACAATTTCCATTCATACTATTAAATGATTAGATTAAACAATTTTTTTTTTTTTTTTTTTTTTTACTCTGCGCCGAGGAGTAAACCTCTATATATGGGCACGCGTGCTCTACCAACTGAGCTAACCCGGACACACATAAGATGAACATTTCTAAATGAATCCGTTCTCCCCATATCTGCTGGAACAGATTTAGATCCTGGCCTCAGTAGGACCGGGTTATACAATACAAAACCTCAGTTGACAAGATCATCTTGATCTGAGCAGACCTAGATTATTTGTAGATGAGTGGGTTTGTCACGAGTACAAAAATACAAAGAAGCTTTGCAGTTGCAACAGAGATCTACTGGAAAAAAACATTTGCTGGTCAAATATGGAGCAATTAAGACGCCATCAGAGAAGATTGTGACGCAAGTGTTTCCACATTTAGTGTGTTGATGTGACAAACATCCCTGCAGCTCAATGGCCCTGGGATCCACACTAAATTATGTAAGCAATGAGTTTTAGATAAAAAAGCATCCAGAAAGTTCACCTGAAACAAAACCTGGCTTTTGGCTTTTAAAGCTATAGTGCGTAGTTTCTGTCTCCCCCATGAGGAAATCTGCACATCCACATGATACAAGCCTTCCGTGATCGCTCACAGCCCCCACCCCTCCTCCACGCAGTTGCTTGAAAGGAGGATTAAAAAAAACATGATGGACTCTTCAGAAGAGGTAATTATCTTTGCCAATGATCTTCTGCGGGCAAAAGTCACGGGACGACACCAGTTTCTGAACATAGCCATACTGAGAAATAGAGAGTTTTGTGGAGCTGATCGTATTAATTAGCTTTGTATCAACTCATTTGGCAATGGCTTGAATGTGAATGACCTTAAACAAATGCAATGCAACAAAATCAATCAGAGACAGAAGGATCACTCTCCGGTCAAAGACAGCACAGGATCAGGGGTGTCCTGCTGGCCAAGGGGTTAAGTATGTCCCCCTAGTTTCCAGTCTGTTTCTACACTGACTTATTCAATAAAGACAAAAAATGAGTCCTCCCAAAAAAAAAAAAAAAAAATCTTACAAAAGAGAAAAAAAACTGGGCAAAAATGCACCACGCTCGTTTTAAATTGTATAAGGGAGTCCAATGCAGTCGTGTTCATAGCAACTGTTGCCCATGAGTTGAGGACCTCCAATATGGCTGCCAGAGAACAGTGTTACTGTAGCTGGCACACTCATAGGGCTGGGTATTGTTCAACATTTTTAACAGCTCCCTTACACCTATGTAACACACACTCTGTAGGCAAGCCTCTCAAAATACAAAAATCTTGCACAGAGCCCAAAGCCCAATGCAAGACTGTCTTTGCTAGTTTAAGACCGACGCAGTTGTCAGTTTCCCGTCCAGCACCCACGCCGTTTAAGTAGCAAATGCACCTGCGCCCATCTTTGCGCCCAAGTGCGTGCTGGTCTTACAGGGAGGTGTGTTCAGGTGCATACTGGGCGTATTGCTATCTTGAGGCAGAGGAAAGGGATCGTGCCCATGACCAACAAAAACCTGGTCTAAAGTCAATAACGCAGCATTTCATTGTTATTTAAACAGCGCAAATATTTTAGGCTTGTGCACACTAACACACACACTAACACACACACTAACACACACACACACACACACACACACACACACACACACACACACACACACACACACACACACACACACACACACACACACACACACACACACACAATATTACAATGTGAAATAGTTTTGGTGGCATAGTTCTCGTGCCGTATATGATCTGCTCGCGCGCTCTCAATTCACGCATGAGCAGATCAGCTTCTTCTCCTGAAAATCTCTCTTTCCTGCTTAGCAAATCCTCCATCATAACAGCAATGCTCCACGGTTCAAACGCGCCTGGCTTTTAAAGGGAATGGGAGATGATCTCTGATTGGTTTATTGCATGTTACGCCCAAAACACACCTCTGATTAATTAAGACACTAAGTACAACCCTTTTGAACCATGCGCCTGGCGCACAGACCCTTTTTTTCGCCGTCAAACTAGCAAAAGTGGATTTGGAAATGCCCTAAACACACCTGCGCCAGGCGCTTCACGCCGTGCACTTAGATTGTTAAAATAGGGCCCACAGTCTTTTGTCACAAAAAAACACAGGATTTAGATATTTACAGAATGTAAATGTAATGTCTGTAAAAGTGAATTTAAACAATATTTCTCTGGTAGTCAAGGCATCTGAACTGTGTTAACGCAACGGCTCACCCCATCTATTAGGATTTTAAACACTGACGCAGTGCGTCCTCGATAATAAGCAATTATTACATAACTCTGGGCTCGTCTGGCAAAAAAGGAATGCAGGAGAATAATAAGTCTTACCAAAAGCTTCATTCAGCATGGGCTCCTTGGCCTCTTCCTCTTCATCATCTTCCTCAATCAGAGGAGAGTGAGAGAACCTGAGAGAAAACCGAACCAAACTAAATTGAAATATAAGTTGTAAAATGACTCGTGAAGCCAACAGCAAAGCCCAACTTTACTTTTAATGAAATCAAATAAAGAGAAATGTTCACCCCTCGTCGTAAAATAGTCAAAAATCGATACTAGAGTGACCTCCTTGTCCAGCTGCTGCAATAAATATGCAGAGGAGGAGAAATCTTCCTCACCAGCACAGGAAAACCCTGATTAGTCATGAAACCTCAACAGGATATTTTGTTCTATGTTCCTTAGTCATTGATTTATGATTCAAACTTCTCCACAGAAGTTAGTTAAACTGGTCTTTCATTAAGTTATCCACTTGCTACAAATTATAAAAGAAGCCTGAAACTAACACTGTTAGTTACTTCAACTTTGCAGCTCAGAAAACATATGGAGCTTGGTTGTTACAGCGTTACTCAAATAAAATGTGGAACTGGTGTATAATTCATTCTCCAACAAGTAAAATAATTAACTTATTTTTTCAGGGGTAAAAATATCGGCATATCAAATATCGCCCAAAATCCAATATCGTGCATCCCTAAATACAACTTCTGGCATCTTCAAATATAGAGAAATAGTCTTGGGCTGCAGGATGAGCCCCAGCTCCAGACTGCCTCTGACCTCTGGTTGTTAGCAGAGGGCCGCAGCAGCACCATGATAACCAGCAGAATGGTGGAGAACAGGAGCCGCCAGAAGGCATCGTCTACCCACAAGTCCCTCCAACCCTGTGGAAAGGATAAAAAATAGAAAAGAGTGATGATGTTGTCAGGTTGGAAGACAAAGTTCACTTTTCATCTCCGTATAAACAAGAAAAGGACCCTCTATGAAGGGAACAGGATCGGAACACAATACAACAATCAATCAATGATGGAAAACAAACTGACCGTCTGGCAGTCGACCAGCTTGAAGACCTTGGTGGTCCAGATGATGAAGATGATGGACGCTGTGGACACAAAGTAAACACCGGGCTCATTACGATGTCTGGAAGCAATATGCAAATGACCAAAAACAGCACAAACAAACCTCTGACCAGTGGAACCAGAAGGTTACACCTGCCAAAGGGTTGGCAAATACAAATGCATTTACATACTTTAATACACGAGGAGCATACAGTGTTATAGTTTACTACTTTATGCACTTTTATTTTTTATTTTTTTTACATATGCAGTAGTACTTCCCGTCACCTGTAAACAAACTTTGATGTGTAAAATCTACATGTAAAAATCTACATGTAAAAATCTACACGACTACGTTTTCATTTTGACACGCCGTTTTCTTAGAAAACGATCTCAGTCCACACGGGAGTAGATACAGAACTAATATTAACATGTATGACAACGCATATAACATAACCATTCACACACACTGAGCAGTAAACAGGAAGCAGATTGTCTGACGTTACTCTCTCTGTGTGTGTGTGTGTGTGTGTGTGTGTGTGTGTGTGTGTGTGTGTGTGTGTGTGTGTGTGTGTGTGTGTATGTATGTATATATATATATATATATATATATATATATATATATATATATATATATATATATATATATATAAAAAGTAAGACCAGGGATTTATTTGCTTGGACTGACCACGAGGTGTGGAACAGTTACTGAAAGGTCTGTAAGCCGACCTAACAGATGAGACAGATGAGACATTAACAGTCATTTCCACAAGGTCTCCGTTTGAGCCCGTCCAGATTTTTTCAAACCAAAATGGTGGCATCTGTGTTCCTAAATGTCTCCGTTTCAGGGGCTCTGAAAGCCGGAGTAGTGTGGACACGAGGCGTGAACGTAGCAAAAGATATTTGTTTTTAAACCAAAACGTAGTAGCGTAAATGTCGCCTACACTACTACATTCTTTCTGACCATAATGATGCAGCTGTTTCTGAACTGAGACACAGAGCAGTTGCCACTCACCGACAACAGAGAAGATGAGAGTGTTGGTGAAGTGCTGATACAAGGAGAGTTTCACAACATTTCTGCGGAGCTTTAGGAGACGCGTGGTTTGAGACAGGCTGATGAAGATGTAGATGCAGATTAAGGAAAACATACTCTATATGCATTCAAGTAACCACAATCAAAAGCTTGTATCCGCAACTGCAAATGCAAATCCTTGATTAGCTGTAAGTAGTCGTTTTGACTGGTTGGGTAAAGGATATCCACCACATGACGCAGGAGTCAATAAGGGAGAGGCTGAGATTAGCCACCAGGGCGACTGTCCCATAGAAACCCTGGAAGAAAAAAGAAAAACAAGAGTCAGATTTCACACAACGCCACAGTGCTTTTTTAAACATAAGATCAGCTTGAGTTAAGATCTGGTGAAGAGCTGCCACACAAAACACATCCGCTCACCAAACTACACAACCTGGCTCCATTCTTCTTACTTTGTATAAAGTTGCCTTTCCATGAACTTGCTGCAGTGTCTTTGGCTGCTTTTGAATTTCACTTTGGATCAAATACGTCATTCCGTATTATCATCACTGGTCTGCCTCCCAGAGACTGAATGCCTACGTAACCTTCTCTCTCCGCTCAAATCAACTTTATACTAAGCTGCGCCAGGCAAGATTTTTATGTTATATATCACCACTATCAGCTTTAATCAGCCTGTGGAGGCTGCAACAGCTTATGCCTCATCTGCAATAGCTGAAATGCAGTAAGCTGCTCATTACATTTTCCTGGATGAAATTCATCTGTAGCCAAAGAAAAGGATTAATCAAGTGAAACAGAAGTGATCTCCTCAACAGCAGCGAGAGGGAGTCTCCAGAGAAAGCTGCACTATGCGTTAAACCTTTTTCCTCTCATCTATGTTGTACATTTTGGGATACAGTAAACCCTCTCTGGGTAGTTTGGTTGATAGAGATTGGTGTGGGTTGTGCAGCCACCCAACAGGATCAAAAAAGTTGCCTCTTGCGGCCATCTGAAGCTAACACGTTGCAGCTGTGCAGAGCGCAGAGAGTCTTATAATGGTTATCCTTGAGATTTTTCTCATAGACTTCTAAAACCGCACGTGTCACCCTCTGCTGGAATTCAGATAGAATGCAGCTTAAAGGCACTTCCGCATTTTCAGCACTTTGCCGAACCGGATGCTTTGTCCATTAACATTAACAGTCTATGATGTAAATCCAACTTTACTTAGTTACTGTTAATTCCATACAAACATTTCGTACTGCCGCTGCTTCACAATGAAAGCATTCAACTGGCAAAACACAGGGTGGCTTTTGTTGTGAAGCCGTCACAGATAAATGCAATGTACTGTGTCCATCCAAGTAGTTTCTCCAAGTAGGCTCAAACAAATATTGAGAATGATAGCAGTTTATTAGCTGGAGTTTATACTTACGCCAGTCACTCTCAGCACACCTTCCACGGAGGAGAAGAGCAGGTAGAGAAGCCCAACGGCTATCAGCCGGTGCACTGTGGTACCCAACCTTGGCCTAAACAAGTGAAGGGCAAAACTCTTCAATTATACTAAGAAATGGTTGAAATGAGAGTATTAGCAGCAAGTCGTCCACTGGTTTTTAATTTGCACAATGACTCCTCATTTATTTTTATTTTTTTTTTTAAACATAAAAAAAACATGAGTCTGAGACATAGGGTTGGGCATCGTTTTGATTTTAACAATTCTGATTCCAATCCCGATTCTTCCTTTTGATTCCAATTCTTTGAGGGGTGGAGTTCAAACGGGTCACATGCTTATTTCACAGATAACGGGGAACATTGATTCAATGGTGAGTTACAGTTTGCTGGGCTTTTTTAACGTAAAATAAAGCCATACTTTAGAGCGCCGCTTGCTGCGCTCCTCCGCGGTGGCCGCTACGGGATCCAAAACTTGCGCGTTATGTCCAGTTCAGAACAAAGACTTGCGACGAGACCGTTTTAGAACGTCTCAGGGAAAAGTGTCAGAGGTCTGAACCGGCCCGTCTCAGCTCGACTCTAGCCAGCTGATGGTGTCGCTGTTACTCAGCTGGTCAAGTCTCCAGAGGCTGGTTTGTAGAACGTAAGAGACAGTCACCTGATTCAACAGCCAATAGAGAAGTCAGCTACAAACTAGAGAAATAAAATTATCCATAATCTTTGGAGAGTTTTAGACGGAGCCTCAACGACCGCCTAAAAGCACGGTAACTTTATATGGTCAAGCAACCTAGAGAGTGGGGGAGCGCCCAGCGGCGTTAAAACAAAGCAGAAAATCAGAGAAATAAAACATGTTTTTTCAGCCTCATAAAACAGGACACAGAAGGGGGGTGGCAACACTGATATTGAAAAAAGTAATCTTTGAAAAGGTAGCAGAAATCACGGACAAGGAAGGAAGGTTTAATATGGTTGTAGGAAAATTAGAGGGCTCAGAAACCACTCTTAAATGTATAAGCACCTCCAGGTGCTACGTGGGGGTTCTATAGACGAATCTTTGACCTAATGATCACGAAAGCCCAGGGAATGGTGATTTGTGGCGGTGACTTTAATCTGAGACTGAACCCAAAATGGGATGTGTCAAGATTAGCTCAGACCCAGAATAACATTGTAGGCAAAAAGGTGAGAATGATAAGGGAGATGGGTATCTGTGATGTATGGAGGGACCTCAATCCCACTACTAGAGACTACACCTTTTATTTCTCACCACATAAAACTTATTCAAGGATTGACTATTGTTTTATGTACAGTAAAGATATTGGTCTTGTAAGGTCGTGTAAAATTGGGTTAATGGACCTGTCGGACCATAGTCCGGTGTACCTAGATTTAAATCTAAAAAACAGCAAAAATACTTTTTCCTGGAGACTTAATCTAAAACGTACTCAAGGGAAAGATAAAGGAAGAACTTCAAGAGGAAATTAAGTTATACCTGTCAGAAAATGATAATGGGGAAGTTTCCCCCCTTATGGTATGGGATGCGGGTAAGGCTGTCTTGAGAGGGAAAATCATTGCAAAATTGGCACTACAAAAGAGGCTCAGACAGGAGAAACTGGATAAACTAGAAAAAGAGTTGTAAAACTTGAAAAAAACAAAACATAAAAGAGATATCCAATTGGACATTAGCCAGAAAACTGGGGAAATAAAAAAAAAAAAAATCAGATCAAAGAAATTTATGAGGCAGACATTCAGAAAAAACTAATCTTTTTGAAACAAAAGGTATTATGAAGTAGGGAGTAAATCAGCCAAAATTCTGGCATACAAATTAAGAAAACAACAAGCAGAGAGGGTAGTACGTAAAATTAAAGACCCAATTACCAAACAAATGAAACATGAGTTCCAAGACATTCATAGTTGTTTTGAAAAAATATTACAAAAACCTATATGCCCGGATGGCCTATAAGGGGGACAAATCACCTGAATCTCTGCTTGCATCACTTAATCGCCCAACAATTACAGAAGATCAGAATAAAGCTTTACTGGCCAATGTGACTATAGGAGAACTACAAAAGGCAATATCTAGACTCAAACCTAATAAGTCTCCAGGCTCTGATGGGTTTACAGCGGAATGGTATAAGACTTTTAGTGACTCTTTACAGGGCTCCAGACTGCGACCAAATGGTCGCATTTTGCGACCAAAATTTGAGAGTGTGCGACCAGTAAATGTGCCCCCTTTTTTACACGTTAAACGTCGAAATGTCAGTACCTGAGAGCGCGTAAGCTCAAGCTTATCTGTCCTCTCTGAAAATTGACAGAGACAAAACTATATATATATATATATATATATATATATATATATATATATATATATATATATATATATATATATATATATATATATATATATATATTTTTTCATGACAACGATGGTGCTGTCAGTTAACCTTCTATGTTGCATCTTCAAAAGTGACACTGAATTTGAAACAGCACATTGTAATTTCTGCATCTATTATCAAAGTATTTATTAGTAATACAGTGGAACTTAGTAGAAATGTGAATATTTGGTTAGCATGTTGATTAACGGTGCGTGCCCCTAAATTTTCTGGTTGCGCCCTTAAAATTTTCAGTTGGGGGCCACTGTGCTCCTAGTGAAGAAAGTTAGTCTGGAGCCCTGCTTTATCACCTTTGTTGCTCAAAACTTTCAATTGGGTCCTTAAGAAAGGAGAAACTCCTCCAACTTGGAGGGAAGCAATTATAACTGTGATACCAAAAGAAGGGAAAGATGGGACAGACTGCTCTAACTACCGCCCAATTAGCTCGTTAAACCAGGATTACAAGCTTTTCACATCAATTCTAGCAAAACGCTTAGAAATAATACTCCCAGATGTTATACAGTTGGATCAAACAGGTTTCATTAGACAGAGGCGAACACAGGATAACGTTAGGAGGACATTACACATGTAATTAACCATATAAACAAAAGATAATTTAGAGGCTGTCCTGCTAGGGTTAGATGCAGAGAAGGCATTCAACTCTGTTGACTGGTCCTTCCTATATAAGATACTAGAGAGATTCCAGTTCCACGATGACTTTATTAGGGTAATACAAGCTTTAAACTAGAAACCAACAGCTAAAATTCGAATTAATGGAGGATTATCAAATATTTTTGAATTGGAGAGGGGATGTCAACAAGGTTGCCCCGTGTCCACGCTCTTATTCGCCATCTATAGTGGCCCTTGAGTCAGTGGATAAGACAGAACGAGAACATAAGGGGGATCATGGTGTCCCAAAAAGAACACAAAATCGCCCTTTTCGCAGATGATATTTTGATATATTTGGGGCATCCATCTGCTTCCTTTTCAGAATTGCTCATAACCCTGAGAGAATACGGTTTACTATCAGGTTATAAACTAAATGCCAACAAATTGCAAATTTTGACATTCAATTACTCTACTAGCCAATCCATCAGAGAGGAATTTAAAGTGAGTTGGGAATCAAAGTCAAGTACCTAGGTGTGAATATTCCTAAACATTTGAATACAATTGTATCAGAGAACTATGACCCCCTATTTTCCAAAATCAAATCTGACCTGACCAGATGGAATCTATTGCCCTTTTTAGGATTAGGACGGAGGGTAGAAGCAATAAAAATGAACGTGCTACCCAGATTATTATATCTGTTCCAAAACATACCAGCATAACTTCCAAAGGGGAAATTTCAAGAATTAGACAAATTAATATCCTGATTCATCTGGCAGGGGAAGAGGCCAAGAATTCACTATAAGACTCTTCAACTAGCAAAAGATAAAGGAGGCCTCTCTCTCCCGAATATTAAGAATTACTACCAAGCGGTGCAGATAAAAATGTTAGTTAATATCTGCAACCCTTCTTATAAAGCAAAGTGGAAAGACATAGAATGTCAGATATCTAGTGAAATACTGTTACACAAAAAAATTTCAAAACAGTGGAAAAGTACATCTGCTCTGTCCTGGAGAGAATTTGGGTGGAAGAGTATAGTGAGATTTTTTAGAGTTCCAGCTCAAAGGATTTCTCAGGGAGCAAGTACATCCTGTTGTTGAGCCTGTGGCGAGAATAAGGCAACACATTTTCATGTGTTTTGGGGCTGCCCGGCCATTTCAAAATATTGGAAAGAAATTAAATTGACCATGGAGAAAATCATGAAAATAGTGATTCCATCAGAGTTTGTGACTTTATGTCTAGGATTAAGACCGGACACTGTGAAGGGGTCTGAAAACAAATATATGTATAATATCCTATTACTAGCAAGTAAGAAAGCAATCACGAGGAAATGGTTGGTAAAAGATTCTCCTACAATCAAGGACTGGTTCAAAGTGGTTCAGGATATTTTTATAATGGAGAAGCTAACATTCACTCTTAGGCTTGAACAAGAGAAGTTTGAGAGCTACTGGAAAACCTGGATAAACTTTATAACAGCTTTAAGGCAAGATTCTGGGTAAAGTGTTAAATCCCCCTAGTTTTTGACTCCACTCATCTGGTTCAGTTTTCATTCTTTGTTTCAGCAAATAGAGAGTTATACATGTATACAGAAAACTATCTTACTTAATCTACAATTATCATCATTTGTGTTGTTGATTTGCCATTGCAGTTATTGTCACCCCACTATAGGATATTATTTGCAGGAAAAGTTTATGAATGAGGAAAGGTACATATGGAGCAGACAAATGTATTCATTTTATAGCTGTTATTGTCTTACTCACTGCTGTATATATACCTATTTTATTTATTCTATTTTTTATTTTTGTAGTTATCACTACCACTTCTTTTTTTTGGAATCTTAAACTCCATACCAGTCCAGAACCGGCATAGAGGTACTGTGATGTGAAAGAGTGTGGGTGCTTTTGTAATGAGGTTTGATTGTTTAAATAAAAAAAGTTTAATAACAAAAAATATGTTTTTGTTGATTCAGCACTAGAAATGCAGCTCTAGCAAGCATCTCAATATCACTAACGTTATCCACATTCATATTTAGTTGAAACAAATGATATATCCAGCTACAAAAAAAGCCTAAAAGTCGGAAGTAAGAATGGAAGTACAAAGAGCCGTTGTTATGGAGATAATACACTCATCTCGTCGCATTGGTGTGAAGTGGCAAGTTTTAGAACGCTGCAGACCGGCTTGTTGCAAGTTTCAACTCGTCTCGTCGTGAGTCTTTGGTCTAAACTGGGCTTAAAATTTGGAACCGATGATCGGATTCCAAACGACTCCAAAAAAAGAAACGATTCCATTGGAATCGTAACTTTTTAAACGATTTCAAGTTCAAAATCGGTTCTCGATGCCCAATCCTCCTGAGACATGACAAAAAGGTCAGTTACTTCGTAAACTTACTTGACAATGCCATAGCCAAGGCTGACAATGAGGACCAGGATTCGGGCTAGAGATCTTTTAAGTGCAGAGAGCAGCTCAGCAAAGATCACAGCACCTTGAACTGTGAAGAGAGAAACAACAAAAAACGATGTTTATATCAGACTATAAGTAAAGCAAAAAGAGAAAAAAAATAGAATAATAATAAAATAATGAATAATAAAATCAACCGACTGTAGTCTCCTTTGTAACGGATGCTCTGGTATTCAGAGTAAAACACAGCTTTTTCCAGCATGCCGAGGATGATGACAGCTCCGATCCAGAACTGGATCCGCAGCAGATCCCTCCAATAGCAGGCAAACCAGAAGAGCCAGAGAGCCCCGAACAACACATACACAATGCACATGACCATGAAGAACTGCGACGGACAGGAGAGAGGGAGATAAACGCCTCAGCGTTGACAAAACAAATATCTTTAACTTGTTTCTGAAGCGGTCAACCACACATCAAGTCAATTTAATTGTATAGCCCAATATCACACATCATATATGGCTCAAATGGCTTTACAATCCATACGAAAAGACGGACATGCAATAGACATTGTGTGTACAGAACAGACCAACATTATTTAATTACAGTACAGACACCCAGGATGACTAAATTATAGATAGATTGTAAACAAAAAACACCACACCACTGAGCAACTCCATCCCCGGAGAGGGGCCACAAGATCTGATTAAAGGCTTCAGAAACCATAAGTAAGTTGGATGTTGTGTTGAGATTTTTTTGTTAAATATTCTGTATGTTTCATTTGGAAAACTATTATGGCCAAAAGGTCTGTTTACCTCAGACTGCACTGTCACTTATTGATACAACTTCTGTTACTGACGTAGTCCGTCCTGACCACACAATTTGTGTTTAAGACTTTTTTTTTTTTTTAATCTAAAAAAAAAAAAAAAACCCTGCCTTTTTTAATTTATTTTTTTATTTATAGTACATACCATCATCAGGGGCCAATCTGCTGGAGAAGAGTAGTCATGTTGTCCCTTCATCTCAACTTTCACTGGGGAAAGAAAAAAAGAATTCTCAATTATCAGATTTTTTGTCTTTACTTATTTATCCACTGAGTAAATCTGACCGATTCTAAAGCTTTTGAAGTGAAACTGTATCTCTCACTTGTGAAAGCAAAGTTGAGCTGCTCTGCCCCGATGTCGTCATCCTCAACTCCGCGGAACAAAGGCTGTACCTTCACTATGAACAGATATGGACTGTCCTCCCAAGCTTTGGCCACAGCGCTGATGTCCTGCAAAAAGATGCTTATTGTGAGCAAAGAATCCTAATGGTTATGCTATTTTCTTTATTTATAGTTTATGAAAAGAAAATCTACTTTAAAGTAGTTTATGTACTTTTTTCGTTATGACTGACTGTCATAACTGGATAATAAAAGAAAGGGTTACACTTTACTTGTTTATCTACATAAGAGTGACATGACACGGTCATGAATGTTTTATAAATATAATAAACAAGTCATAAATGTTTATGACATAACGCTTCTTTTAGTAAGTGGCATCTTTTAGTAAGTGGCATTCTTTTGTCATGACAAGTTATGGTTAGGGTTCATGTGTCATGACACTCTTATGTAGATACCTTCAAGTAAAGTGTTACCAAAGAAAGTTCTCTGGGGTTCATCGTTTGTGTTCATGTTCCTCAAAAAGTGTAACCTGAGCCAGGCCGTACAACAAAGGAGGGAAAGTAGTGTACAGCTGTGAAAACATAACAAAATATATGACGCACTGGCATCTGATTGGTACTCGGTATCGGCCAAGCACAAGTTCAGGTATTGGAATCGGTATTGGGAAGCAAAAAAAAAAAAAAAAAAAAAATGGTATTGGAACATCTCCAATTACAACACATCTCTGTCAGCCATGTCATAGGAACAACCACAGCTGCAGCCGCAACTTAACCTCCGATAAAAACATAGATTTAAAGACATTTACAGTAAAAGTAAGAACAACACGTCTTACCGGCTTGTCGGGCCAAATAAGGCTCTGATTCGAAGGGTCACTCTAAACAGAACACAAGAGCATAGTGCGCACACACACACACACACACACACACACACACACACACACACACACACACACACACACACACACACACACACACACACACACACACACACACACACACACACACACACACACACACACACACACACACACACGATTTTAGATATTATGCTCAACGTGTTCAATCCCTTTCATAAGCACTGCATAGCAGCTTGATCTGTGACTCACCTTTGGGCTTGTGAGGGGCTGATATGGGTTGAAGTCTGCGTAATACACCTAGGTGAGAGCACAGAGTAAAGACATATGTGTGTAGCCAAAATAATTAAAAATGTTTGAAGGATGAAAAGGAACATAAGAAAAGCAGAACATTGGCATGATGTTACCTGCCATTAGATCACTGCAGCACTAATATACACCGAGGTTAAACTTACTGTATAAACATAGTGATGGTTCATTGGGCAGCCCTTGTGTTTATGGGCTATCCTTTGTAAGACAACACTTTAGTCTAGGTCACAAACCTTGGGTAAGAAGAGGGAGGAGCAGTTGTCGAAGTACATGTAGCCCTGACTGTAGAAGCCACTCCAGCCGTCCTTCAACATGTGGTCCATACCAAACATGTTCATCGCTTTGTTGTCCTACAAGAAGGACAGGGACAGGGGGAAATCAAATACACTGTGCAGTCAGTTCAATCTTTTAGGGCCCCGACACACCAACCAGACGGGCCGACCGTCGGCATAAAAAAAACAGTCGGACTGATCAGTCGGGTCCCCGAGGTCCAAAAAGTGCCTCAGAACACACCGAAGAGACGGCGACTTGAGTGTACGCTCTGCACGTGCGCGAGACGTAATACGTCTCCATAGCAGCAGGCGGCGCTGCTCTGTATTGTTTCCATTACCAGTCTGATTATTTCCCAGAAAATGAAAACCGGCAGCTGATTGGACGAACGCATCACGTGGTTCTTTTTTCTCCAGAAATTCACAGCCAGACTGTCATGGCGGTTTGTTCAGAACACAATCTCATATTTTAATAAAATAGTTCACAGAACTGTTGTTTCTGAAGACATTTTAAGAGAGAAATAGGCCGTGCAGTTTCTGAATCTGTCTTCATTTCAGATCAACAAAGGTCAGTTTAAAAGATTTTCATCAGATTTTGAGAGGCTCATCCGCTCCCCATTTCCGGGTGAGTCCCGACTGCCCTGTCTCCGACTGAACATGTTAGGTCGGCCCAAATGAAGGCCGACGGCTCCTTGGACGGACGACGGCACGGGACACACCGAACAGACTCGAGTCACCGACCTCGCCAGACGGTCCGATGGCCGATAATCGGGCTGGTGTGTCTCCTCTCTAAGAAAACTGTACAGATGTTCCAACATACCAAAAATAATGGAGAGCACTGTCATCTGTAGACTGATAAAGCAGAAGACTACATTAACGACCCAACAGCAGTTGAATGACAAAAGTGTCATTAAACTACAGATGGCGATAAAGTCTTACACTGTTACAGGGGCGCTGCTAGGATCAGAGCTTTAGGGTAGCCTGGCACCCTTTTAACATCTTTTTTTAAACGTTATTCTACTGTGCATTTTAACATTATTTTGGAGCATCATGTTAGAGGAAACACTGAATTATGTAACTAGAAAGACTCCAACAATTCTGAGAAAACATACCTTAATGCTGAGTTACAGGGCCATTACTACAAAAATTAGATGGTATTACAAATGAAATCGGATATTGATCTATTGAAAAGAAGACATTTCCAAAATGCGGTATCAATAACTTTAAAAAAATTAAAAGGTCCCATGATGTTTTTTAATATTAATATGAGTTCCCCTAGCCTGCCTATGGTCCCCCAGTGGCTAGAAATGGTGATAGGTGTAAACCGAGCCCTGGGTATCCTGCTCTGCCTTTGAGAAAATGAAAGCTCAGATGGGCTGATCTGGAATCTTCCCTTTATGATGTCATGAGGGGAAAGGTTACCTCCCCTTTCTCTGCTTTGCCCGCCCAGAGAATTTGGCCCGCCCATTAGAAAGAGAGACATCATGGCTTGCAAACGAGCGGAGCATAACAGTTGGTCAAGGTCACACCCCCACCCTCCACCTTCCCCCCCTCTCTCCTCCTCAATAGCATTTAAAGCTACAGACACAGAAATGGCACATCCTAAGGAAAGCTCATTGTGGGACTGGCTCTAGTGGCTGTAATTCTGCACCAAGGCTGAATTTCAGGAAAGAGACTTCAGATACAGTATTAGGGGACCACTAAGGTCTATATAAAAGAGACTTCAGATACAGTATTAGGGGACCACTAAGGCCTATATAAAAGAGACTTCAGATACAGTATTAGGGGACCACTAAGGTCTATATAAAAGAGACTTCAGATACAGTATTAGGGGACCACTAAGGCCTATATAAAAGAGACTTCAGATACAGTATTAGGAGACCACTAAGGTCTATATAAAAGAGACTTCAGATACAGTATTAGGAGACCACTAAGGCCTATATAAAAGAGACTTCAGATACAGTATTAGGGGACCACTAAGGCCTATATAAAAGAGACTTCAGATACAGTATTAGGGGACCACTAAGGTCTATATAAAAGAGACTTCAGATACAGTATTAGGGGACCACTAAGGTCTATATAAAAGAGACTTCAGATACAGTATTAGGGGACCACTAAGGCCTATATAAAAGAGACTTCAGATACAGTATTAGGAGACCACTAAGGTCTATATAAAAGAGACTTCAGATACAGTATTAGGAGACCACTAAGGTCTATATAAAAGAGACTTCAGATACAGTATTAGGGGACCACTAAGGTCTATATAAAAGAGACTTCAGATACAGTATTAGGGGACCACTAAGGTCTATATAAAAGAGACTTCAGATACAGTATTAGGGGACCACTAAGGCCTATATAAAAGAGACTTCAGATACAGTATTAGGAGACCACTAAGGCCTATATAAAAAGAGACTTCAGATACAGTATTAGGAGACCACTAAGGCCTATATAAAAGAGACTTCAGATACAGTATTAGGGGACCACTAAGGTCTATATAAAAGAGACTTCAGATACAGTATTAGGAGACCACTAAGGCCTATATAAAAGAGACTTCAGATACAGTATTAGGGGACCACTAAGGTCTATATAAAAGAGACTTCAGATACAGTATTAGGGGACCACTAAGGTCTATATAAAAGAGACTTCAGATACAGTATTAGGGGACCACTAAGGTCTATATAAAAGAGACTTCAGATACAGTATTAGGGGACCACTAAGGCCTATATAAAAGAGACTTCAGATACAGTATTAGGGACCACTAAGGTCTATATAAAAGAGACTTCAGATACAGTATTAGGGGACCACTAACGTCTATATAAAAGACTTCAGATACAATATTAGGGGACCACTAAGGTCTATATAAAAGAGACTTCAGATACAGTATTAGGGGCTCAAAAATGGCTCAGAATGTTTTTTGGGAATGATCTAGGCATCTGGATTCTGGGTTTAGTTTTACAATGCTGTGATATTACTAGAGCAGAACTCCTAAGCTCACAATAGATTACTACTATTTTTTAAGGGGTGCCTGGATAAAAAAAGGGCTAAAATCAACCTTGGCAAGGAGATTCTTCTACCTGTTTTAGTAACATGTTTTGAGCCTGACAGAAGAAGACACTGAACTTTCAAGACACATCTTAATGAACAAAGTCCTGGCCAGGCTACACGTGACCTCGCTACATCCTTACTTTTTGACCCCTTGATTCAAGACCTACAGCGACAAGGTGAAGTACATCAAAGCCAAAAGCAGCAGCAGCTGCTTGCACAAAAAAATAGAAGAGGAGCCCACGGCCATGAAAAACACTTTGAGTAAGGACACACCAGCCGCTCTGACTGACAGCCTGTTGATGCAGAATGTGAAGCCAAAAAAAACACTGAATTGGTTAAAAGTCCTGGAAGTGAACTTTCTGAGAGTGGAAAGTGCTTGAACCTATTATGCTCCTTCTCAGGTTCATACTTGTATTTTGTGTTTCTACTAGAACATGTTTGCATGCTTTTATGTTCATCTGTATCCACCCTCTGTCTGACACGCTCTGTTGGAGTGCCTGTCTCTTTAAGCTCCCCTCCCGAAAAAAAAACAAAAAACAAACAGCCTAGTGATTGGTCAACGTTTCTGGGTCTTCCGCATATGTGCTCTCGGGAAATTTCTCCCCAATTTAATTAAGATCATCTGAAACCAAGATTACAGGTTTTCCCTAACGTTAAAAGGTAGCTACAAGTAGCGTGCCCGCAGCAGATGACCATAAAGAAATCCAGCACGAGTCAACAGAGTATCAGCTTGAGCCGAGCGTTGAGAAGCAGAGTGTTAAGAACAGTCTGAAACCAGAGGTTTTTGCCTAGAGAGGTTACTGTTTGAAGATGTAGATAAACTTCTCTTGTAACCTGTGTACGTGTAAGTGCCTGTGTGTGAGATCCATGACAAAACAAACAGTTTAGACTCAGACATCAACAGATAAAAGTCAATACTCACTGGTGTGTTAAAGACCTCATTGTAGCAAACAGAGGAGCGTAGGTACCAGCTGATATTGAAGGCCAGGTTTCTATCACATGATGCTCGGTCACCCTGGACTGCAGAGAGATAGAAGACCACTTCAGTTACTCAAAGACTGAAGCACTGGATTATAAGACAGTTATAAGGCCTTACCAGCTGTTCCACATCATCACATTACAGGAGTTACTGTGTGTCGTAATCTACTGTTTTTTGTGTCCATACTTTCCCCCAACCTCCCTCATCTAGCTCTATTTTAAAAAGGTGACTTTTGCTATTTTCCCTACATCATGTTGCAGCATTGCATTCTGGTCTATTTTCTGCTGCAGTGGAAGTAGAAATCAGCATCTGTCCCTCCTTTACAGGATTCTGGATTTCTCACTTTATGACTGGTGAATTCTGATGCAAACGGACGTCTCTAGAGAGAAGAAATAGTCTTTGATGTTCAGGGACTGACAACAAAATCCAACGTTTACTATCAAATGTTGAAAATCTCATAATCTGGGCTATGCCTGGTACAGTACCTTATCAGCAAGACTGAAATAACAATACAGTTTTAGGGTGAATTTGACCTTTAAAATGTTTGGATTCCTCAAACTGAAATGTGCTTTTTATAAAATAACACACCAAATCAGCACTGGTCATGTCAAGTCACCATGTGGACTAACAGTGGCAGCCAAAACCAGTATGCATATATGGTTCTCTGGAGAGCACTACGCAAATTAGGGGGGGGGGGGGGGGGGGGGGGGGGTTAGCATGAGTGTTAGCATTTAAATGTTAACACTCATGAGTTAACTTCTTCTTTTAACTAAAACCAGCTTGAGGTATATTGTAACTGGGTCAAAACTAAGATCTGAAGCCAAATCATCATAAATGTTGTACGTACCTGACAATAATCGTTGTACTTTGTATATGTAATGTTTATACTAAGCTGGATGCAGATGCAGGAAGTAGCCTGGGGAATTGGTACCCTCATTGTTGGCATAAATCATGCAATGTCCTACTGTCTACCCTATTCCCTTATACTGCCCATATTTAATGCTGTCTTTTTTTTTTAAACTTTATCCTTGCACTGCTATAGTTTTTATATTACTATGTCTACATTATTATCTTATATTGTCCATATTTAATGCTGGTCTCTAGACTTTTTATGCTTGCACTATTGGGCCTATTTGCACTACCACCATGACACACACACTCTCATAGAGCACCTTACCCTGCAGACTGAGTCACAGGGTCAGTCCCTGCCCTGTCACTGCAAGCCTCTCATGCTTATACATCCCTAAGTACATTCATGTGGATTTTTTATTTTATTGTCCATGCTATTCATGTGGATTTGTTATTTTATCATCCTGTTTATGATCTATGTGTATGTTGTGTGTGATGTCTTTAAGCTACTGGGACCTTGAATTTCCCCTTGGGGATCAATAAAGTATCTATCTATCTATCTATCTATCTATCTATCCCCCCACTCCTGTTAGTAAAAAAAACAACACATGATGAAGAGGTCAAACTACCCACACTTCATGAAGATGGTGGTATTGGCGTACAGCGTCTTTCGAAACACAGCATCCTGTGTCTGAAAACACAACAAAGACTAATTATTATATAAGTTCTAATTATCTAACAACTCGAGCCATACAACAAAGACCTGGATACATGTTCAGGAGGAGCGAAGGGTGACACCAAGTGAATACAACAATATTTGTGTGAGATAAATCATGAGGATAGTAATTAGCCATTGACAGATTAAGAAACAGCTTTTTCGTGAGCTATGTGCACACTACAAGGGGTGGACACTGGACACAATTAAATGTACTAACATTTCTGTATTTTTCCTCAAGCTTCTGGCTAAAAGACCATGCAATTAGCCAAAAACACATAAGTGCAGTGCAACATCAGCTACAGTCCCAGGCAGCTGCCTATCTCGCCTAATGGTAAAGTGTATACACTCTTGATGTTTTTGAGTTCTTGAGTGTATTTCACCGGTGAGTAGCAGCAACTTGGGTATGTGACGCAACTATGTCAGGTGGGTTTTTTATATTATGTGATATTCTTGTTTTGTAATATTAATGAAATAAAAATGTAACGGCAGGTGTATTGCTCAGCACCCAAGGCAGCGCAGTGTGAGTGTGAAGTTGATGAGATGAGCGGGTTCTCGAGAAACTACACAATAAAAGAAAGAAATATACATGGCAAACATTCGGCCCGTTCCCAACAGCCATGATCTGAACGGACACTGCACTAGAGTAGCGTCATGTAAAAGGTGGATAACACAGCGGAATGAAGGGCTGCTAGGGGCTAGTTAGCTACCCCGGCTAACAATTGCTATGAAGATTTAGCACGACAGGCTATGCAATAACCGTAAACATGCAAATGTTGAAGGTGTGACACTAACCGAGTTTATCTCCACGTTCCATACGGAAACCTCTGCCGCTGTCCCCAAACGTAAAACAAATACAAAAAGCAGGAAACATAACCGATGCGACTGTGCATCTGGCATCTTCATTTGTGCATCAAACTAACGTTACGTTACAGGTCAGACTTCTATCCGCGTCCAGTTCCGGGAGGCTTCTGGCTGTAGTTCACAGTATCCCCACAAGATGGCAGCAAAACACTCAAAAATGCAGTTTTTCAATGGAAGGTATGAGCCGCCCTACTCTCCATCTGATTGGCTAATACTCTTTGCCTGCTCTCATTGGGTTGGTTAGGTTTCACCGCATTGACCGCTGCCAGAGCCCTCTGACCGCTGCTGTTCATTGGAGCGATACTTCGACGCCGTCAGGGTAAGCCAATCAGAGGCAGAGTAAGGAAGAGTAGGGCGGGACATGCCCTCGAAGCTTGGGAAACAAAATACACGGCAACTAAGTGGGAGGGGAGTTGAGTTTGAAAGGGCAGGAAGTCTGGTTGGTGGTGTAGCAATGTCAAGAAGAGTTTACACAAACAAATAATGTAGTAAATGCTCCAACCAGAAGACCACAACTCGGCTGATGTCTGCTCGAAATGGCGGAAGTGAGGCAACCAATCGTTAGGTATAAACAACAAGCTGTTTCAGCCTCTCTGCTGCACTGACAACTTGTATTATTGTCCTTTGACTTTTTCACATGGTCTGTTTAAAGTACTTCATGCCATAGTGTGTTGATCAAATGAATAATAGTCAGGTGGAAAAATGAACTTTTATTTTTAAATGTGAAGATCTATCAGCCACTGACAGATAGCCTAAATGTTCAAATTCACCAGCCACTCAAATCATTACAGTGTGTCTGAAATCTACTTGCCACTTTCATATTACCAGCTGGTAGCTGGTGCTTATTTCTCACTCTAATAGTAGTCTGGGGTTACATTACTGCAGGATGAAACTCACCTGCATCTTGTGGGCAAAGCCGTCTGTGGGTTTTAAGTGTGTGTGTGTACTCAAATAGTTACTCTGCCAGGTAACCCAATATTTGAATTTAAATCTAGGGCTTATATAAAAGTATCTATGTAGAAGTAATTGTGGACAGCCAGTGTTTCCCACTCTGTGCCTGGTACTGTATATGATATTTTCTGTCTGCTCGTTCCTCAGTGTTGTTCCTGATGATGAAGGGAAAGAAAAGTTCAAGAAGAGTGACCATGTTGCTTTTTACAGGTATGTTGGCCATTTCATGTTAATGTTACAATGTACATTTTGAATTCATAAATAACCATAAACACTCACAATTACGTAAGTGTATTCTGCAGGACAATGTATGTAATATTGATGTTATCGTTACTCTTAAGGCGACAGATGGAGGGCCCCAACTTGCAGCACCGAGCCCTGTTGGACACCATGGTGCTCACAGAGAAGGGGGCACGTTTTAAACTGTTGGAACCTGACACACAGGTCTGAACACTGCTATTGCTGTATATCAAAGCCAAGGATGATCTATTTTTTTTATTCATATTTGACAGTATTTGGTCATTGCCATATAAGTATTTAAAAAAAAAGAAAAAAAAGTCACTGGTATCTTTCTGCTGTGTTAGTACACATCTGTGGGGCTAAACTTGCGGAAAAGAAATCACACACTGTACATTGTATTTTCATTGATAGAATAAGAGAGAGATATACATCTTCTTTGAGAAAGGATTAAGATTCAGAATTAGCCATACTGACAGAAATAGATTTTATTTTTGTGTTAATTTACGTTATACATTTAAATTTAGTTTACATTAGAAAGGTCTTCATAAATTCACCTTACATCAATAAAATCCTCTAAAGGGGACAATAACCGAAGTAAGCTAACTACGTAGCAGGCGTGTAATATCATTATTTCACACGATCATTTCTTTAGCGCCACTGACCTTCATTAGCATTGTGAGAGAGAAAATATGAAATCAGCCCCTATTATCTAGCAAATGAAAACTGTCGTGCAAGTGCATGAAAAAACTAAATTTTATAATAAATCACATTTGCGGAATTTTCTGAACTACTCTTTATTCTAAATTTAAAAAAAAACATTTTTACTTTGCTCTTTTCACAGACCACACTGCTTCTTTCTGTGTCACCTTGCAAAAATGACACTGTGAGGATATTAATAGATGAACTGCAGCCCATTAAAGCACGCTACCGAGTTCCAGATGTGATAACAGAGGAACCGCAGGTTGAACAGTAAGAGCTGAATCAGCATCATCCATTCATTATGATATCTAGTTACACAGCAATGTAGTTATACAAAGTCCACGCTTCCTCTCTTAGGCCTTCCTCTGGGACTCTCATGTTGTTGACGTTTGTTGGCAAAAAGGAAGTTGTTAAAATCAATTTAGAAGTTAGGCCAGTTAATGCACGTCACCTGTGCAGCCTGAATATTGCATCACACAATGCGTTACTATGGTTTATTATGGACCTACTCTTGGCAAATATACCATGTACAAACAATATATCAGAGATCAAGAATGGTAACGTATACTTTGTGTATACTGGATTTGCACGTGTAAAACAATTATTTCTGAGTTGATTTGTCTAAGCGCTGTGTGTGTGTGTGTGTGTGTGTGTGTGTGTGTGTGTGTGTGTGTGTGTGTGTGTGTGTGTGTGTGTGTGTGTGTGTGTGTGTGTGTGTGTAGTTGTTAGGACTGTATCATGTCACTGTATTTGTTTAAAAAGTCAATAAACAGTTTTAAAAATAATAATAAGTTAGGCCAGTTAGTGTTTAGGGCTGGGCGATAGGGAGGAAATCAGATATCACAATATTCTTGACCAAATACCTCGATACATCCATATTGCAGTGATATTCTAGGGTTGACAATTGGTGCTTCAACAAAATATCTTCACACTAGTGCAGCAGATTAGCAAAAAAATTGTTCAAATTGGTATAGAAGCATGAAATTTGGCACAGATACTCCCTAAGGGCCACTATTTTGGAAAAAGGCGTTGGCCACTTAAAAATTCAATATGGTGGCCATTTTTCAAGATGGCCGCCATTGCTATTCAATGCTTATTATATACATTATTCAAACAGTGATACAAGCATAACATTTGATACAAATACTCTCTAAAGGACATGTTAATGGAAAAAGATGCTTGTCCCTCAAAAATGTAAGATGGCCACCATTTTTAAAGCTGGCCACCGTTCCTGTCAAATATTAATTATTTCAATTGTTCAAATGGTGATGCAAGCATGCAATTAGGCAGAAATACTCTTCAAGGAACACTCTTTTGGAAAAAGGTATGTGCCACTCAAAAATTCAGGATGGACACTATTTTTCAAGATGGCTGCCATTCCTGTCTTATGTTCATTGCCACTGTTTCCAAATAGTGATACAGAAAATATTCCACAAATACTCTGATATGGCCACTATTTGGAAAAATGTGATGGCCAATAAAAAAAATCTAGATGGAGACCTTTTCCAAGATGGCCTTCTATTGGTAGTATGTACACTGATGCACACATGCCTGTTAGCAAACATACTCTAACGGCCACACTTTTAGAAAAAGGCAATCGCAAAAATTCAAGATTCATTTTTCAAGGTGGGTGTTGCTCTGTTGGGACTGATATACATCATGGTCCAGAATCAGGAAATCGGCTGTTGAAAAGTGGTTGCCATCTTGAATTTTTGAGGGACAAGCCTGTTTTCCAAAAAAAAACCTTAAGAGAGTATTTTCACAAAATGTTATGCCTACATCATTGTTTGAACGATTGACATAATGAGAATTTGACAGAAATAGCCATGTTGAATTTTTGGGTGGCCAATGCCTTTTTCCCAAAAAGTGACCCTTAGAGAGTATCTGTGCCAAATTCCATGTTTCTATACCAATTTGAACGATTCTCTTGAAATATGCCATTAATCTGCTGCACTACACTTAGATCTTAGATAAATAATCATCAGAAATGTGGACATAATGTCTAAGTGGGAAAAGGCAAATAATAGAACAGCTAAAACAGTCTGGTAAGATCAGAAAAGTACATCACTTTACTGTAATGCAGCCTTTAAAACCAGGAAAAGACAACACTTATGTCATATCACGATATAACGATATCCAAAATTTAAGACGATATCTAGTCTCATATCACAATATCAATATAATATCGATATATTGCCCAGCCCTATTAGTGTTTTTGGGAGTGGTATGTCAGTTTTTGTCTATGAGTTAAAAGGTCAACATCTAAAATCATGAAATAGCTTCCAAGTTCAAATGTAAGGGTACGGTTTCCAACTTCACATTGTTGCAGTCCTTGGACAGTGTTTGACCTTTTCCCCTCATCGTCTGGCAGGTTGAGAGTGGAGAGACAGTCTAAGGACTCCGTCACACTCTCTTGGTCTTCGGGACATCACCAGGTTTGTGTGTGGCATTTCCCTTTCCGGCTGGAGATCCTGTGCGAGGACAAAGTGATGGTTACATTCAACTCTAAAGGCAAACTGTGGCTGGAGACGCTGCGGGATCCACCCGGGTGAGAATCTCAGGGAAGGGTTGTGTGCCGGAAACAAATAAACACATGAAAAAAAAAAAGTGAATTCAATTAGATTTACCGTTTTTTTTGTGTGTTTTCTTTCCTCAGGGCCACATCTCATGGTAGTGAGGTAAGAGAATACGGTCAAGCGGCAATGGAATAGGACTCCTACTTGAAGCCTAATCTGGTCTTTAAATGTTTGGTTCTCTTTGGCTCTGTTCCTCTGACAGCTTCAAGAGGACCACACAAGGTTATTATGGAAAGAGACTTTCAGGCAGTTTGTGGATATCAAAGCTAATGGTTTGTTTCTGTGTTTTTACCATTTTAAAAAGGCATACTTGTCAGTTATTCCAGCCATGTAGATAATTGCAGTTTTATTTCCAGATGCTTTGAGATATTCACCCTAATGCAACGGACTGGAGAGGAATATTGTTTGTTTCTCCAAGGAACTGATCATTTATTCTAGTATATACACCTTTTTTTAAGTAAAAGTTATTCTGTCAAAATGTTGCATTATTTACTCTACATACTTTGATTCTAAACACATTAGATTAGATTCAACTTTATTGTCATTGCACAGGTACTGAGGCTATAATAACCATATTTACATAGCATCGTTCCAAATTAATTTATAGAGAAATTTATAAAAGAAAAAAAAACTACAGCCACTGAACATCCTTCATTAAGGACAAAAAAATAAAAACATTCACATACACAAAACATACAGAAATAATATAAGGGCACTTAGAGTGCAGACCTCCACCAAGGCATGCCCTATTTCAGAATGTTCTCACAATGCAGGGGGAATTTTCCCAGTCTGGAACTAGTTTCTTTGATTATTCTGTAACCACTTGAATGCAGCATAAATGCCCCATCTCGCAATGGTCAGGAATGTGAAAAATAATTTGTGTACCGTCCGTCCCCTCATTCAGATCAGCTCCAAAATGTAATGGGTTCTTCCCTGGACTATGCTACAACTGTCCGCCCAACTTTCATGAAAATCGGGCCAGTAGTTTTTTTGTAATCTTGCTGACAAAACAGACAAACCTTGGCCTCCTTGGCGGCGGTAAATTAATAAAAATGAAAATGCCTGATGTCTGTCTCCAGGTCCCAGTAGCATTGGGTCTGACCTCTGTCTCCACGGCTTCAGTCATGTGTACGGTCTCCCAGAGCACGCCAACGGCCTTCAGCTCAGAGACACCAGGTACACACATGGATTCGACCTACATGCAGAAAAAAAGGACGTTTATGCAGTGAAGACATATTTATTTGTATTAACCAACTACAGCTTTTAATTTCCACACTCTGATGGTAATCATGTTTTTCATTTCATTTCACAGAGATGGTGAACCTTATCGGCTGTATAACCTGGATGTCTTTGCGTATGACTTGCACAGCCGCCTCGGCCTGTATGGGTCGGTGCCACTGTTGGTGGCCCACAAGCCCAACAGGACTTTGGGTGTATTTTGGCTAAACGCATCCGAAACGTTTGTGAACGTTCATTACAGCCCATCTGACCATCAGGTAACCGTTGTTCCAGTGCGGTTCTCTTACAGAATATGGCTACAATGTCTGTCAGAGCTTAGTTTTTCATCAGTTTTTCTTATTCCATAAAGTTTGAGAAGCAGAATTGTGACTAGAATTTTTGTTAGGTCAAACCCCCAGGCAGGGTAAAAGATTTTGATAAAAAAAAATGTACACCACTGTCTTACCTCTTAAAAGGTGCTCTAAGCAACGTCACATGTTTTTTAGGCTACAACATTTTTTGTCACATACAGCAAACATCTCCTCACTATCTGCTAGCTTCCTGTCCCCTGAACACACTGTAAAAAACATCTCCTCACTATCTGCTAGCTTCCTGTCCCCTGAACACACTGTAAAAAACATCTCACTATCTGCTAGCTTCCTGTCCCCTGAACACACTGTAAAAAACATCTCCTCACTATCTGCTAGCTGCCTGTCCCTTGAACACACTGTAAAAAAAACATCTCACTATATGCTAGTTGTCTGTCCCTTGAACACACTGTAAAAAAACATCTCCTCACTATCTGCTAGCTGCCTGTCCCCTGAACACACTGTAAAAAACATCTCACTATCTGCTAGCTTCCTGTCCCCTGAACACACTGTAAAAAACATCTCCTCACTATCTGCTAGCTGCCTGTCCCTTGAACACACTGTAAAAAAAACATCTCACTATATGCTAGTTGTCTGTCCCTTGAACACACTGTAAAAAAACATCTCCTCACTATCTGCTAGCTGCCTGTCCCCTGAACACACTGTAAAAAACATCTCACTATCTGCTAGCTTCCTGTCCCCTGAACACACTGTAAAAAACATCTCCTCACTATCTGCTAGCTGTCTGTCCCCTGAACACACTGTAAAAAACATCTCCTCACTATCTGCTAGCTGCCTGTCCCCTGAACACACTGTAAAAAAACATCTCACTATCTGCTAGCTGCCTGTCCCCTGAACACACTGTAAAAAAAAAACGCGGTCTCTGTAGACAGCCCAGGCTCCACAAACTGCAACAAAAACAAACTGTGCCAACCTGCACCACCAAACATAACAAACAGAGTTCCAGACAATAACCGACAAGAATGATTTTGGGGTGGGGGTTGGGGGGTTAGCACTCAGAAGCACGGAAGGGAGGGAGAGGGGACGGGATGAGGAGGAGGGAGGGGCGAGCTAGCCTCGTTTTGTTTGAAAATACTTTGAATGTCAACAAGAAGTGACGTCACCCAACATGGCTTAGAGCACCTTTTAATATGGCAGGAGTAAGAAGAGGTTTTGGTGCTGCTTTTACAAGTCCTTCTGGATTCAACTAAAAGTGTATTTAACTTCATTAAAATAAGGATGGTTCTAAAAATATAAACAGAAACACAATTTCCAAGGTAAAGCATTTTAGAAAACATGCCAAAAAATGTACATTCATAAAGGCATGATAACCCCCCTACCTCCCCCCCAGGATGGCCAAACACCCCTAGTGAAGAGGAGGCGGGTGGACCCTCAGACTGACGTCCACTGGCTGTCAGAGAGTGGTGTGATTGACTGCGTGGTTCTGCTCGGGCCCAGTCCACAGCAGCTGTTCACCCAGTATGCTCAGCTGACAGGTGGGTACGCAGCACCGAATATATGTTATTGGGTTTATTAGCACATAAAAACAAAGCATGACCTGAAAAAAAAAGTAGATTTAAGATCTTAAGAAGGATGCTAACGGAGGTTTTTAACCTAACAATGTCAGCTTTATTTGTAATTTCCATCTACAAATAACCACAGTTATTCTTTTGACAAATAAGAACATGATTTTTCTGTGTTTATCATGTTGTGTATGTTACAAAATGGAAGGAAATAGTGTTAAGGTGCAGTAGGTAAGCATTATAAAACTAACTTTGTCATATTTGCTGAAACTGACTGAAAAAAAACCAAATAAATCCGGCTCCTCTGGCTCCACCTACAGCCTGTAGTGCAATTTGCAAAAATCCACCGCTCCCTGTTCAGATGCACCAATCAGGGCCAGGGGGGTGTCGTAACTGTGTGTCAATCACTGCTCAGGCACACACATTTCATAGCATCCTCCCCCGCGCATGAGCTGCAGATAGGTTTCCTCCCCTTCCCCCCCTCTTCACACACGCTCTATCGTGCACAGCTCTCCCTTGTGGGGGGAGGGGCTTAGGAGACTGTTTTGGGCTTTAGCGGAAAGGGGGGGAGGGACTGAGAAGTTGTCAATGTTCAAATAGTTTGACTAAGTCCTGGATCTTCACAATCCTACCTACAGCACCTTTTAAGAGTGCAAGAGCAAAAAGAGAAATGAATAAGAAGTAATACACTGTATGCTTTCTTCTTTTAACTGTATCCTCCAGATGTTGAGGCTGACAGTATGTCCGTACATTCTCTATCTGCATGACTCTCCACATCTCCTCCCTCTGTCAGGATATCAAGCCCTACCCCCTTTGTTTGCACTCGGGTACCACCAGTGCCGCTGGAACTACGATGATGAAGCTGACGTGAAGGCTGTAGATGCTGGATTTGATCGCCACGGCATCCCGTACGACGTCATCTGGCTGGATATCGAGCACACAGATGGGAAGCGTTATTTTACCTGGGACGCTGCTCTTTTCCCCGAACCAGCCGGCCTGCAGCGCCACCTAGAGGAGAAGAAGAGGAAGGTGAGTTTTAGGCAGGGAATGCACCGTGTATTTACTGACTTTTTGTTTTGGTTGTCACATTTCAGGTATTTATTGTGCATATTTCTTTCTTATCTTTCAGTTGGTTGTTATAAGTGATCCCCACATCAAGGTTGACCCTGATTGGTCGTTGTACTGTGAGGCCAGAGATGGACGGCATTTTGTCAAGAACAGACAGGGACAGATCTATCAGGGCTCATGCTGGCCTGGTAATGTTTTTCTTAATAATAGAGTTCAATTCTGAAATGACACAGTGAAAGCTCTGCCATTAAGCTTTAACAACGGTGACACTTACTTTGAAAAGCCTCTGCTGACATAAAAATAAACTTAATTTCTGAATATCGTAGTAGTTATTAGTAGTATCGTGTGTGTGTGTGTTTTTTTTTTGTTTTCCAAGTTAGAAGTATTTTTCACGTCATTATTCGAACATGACTTTGAGCCATTTTGGAGCTTCTCCGCACAAAGTATAAATGACATTTTTTTACGCCTGTAATTTTTATTAACCTCTCACAGGTGAGTCCTCCTACCTTGACTTCAGCAGTTCAGACACTCGGGCATGGTACTCCGGATGTTTTGGCCTGGATAAGTACAAGGTAAGTGTAAAAAGAATCCACAAATGCTACAATGCTACTGTATATATACAACCCAATGTATCCATAATACATTTATAATAATCTTAAAGCTATTCTGATCCTTGATGAAGTTATGTTTTTTTGTGGCTGTGAAATGAAGGCTTCTCACATTTCCTCAACAAATGCTTTGGCTCGGACAGAATGACTTATATTAATAGTCCAAGATAACATGTTGTATATTTATGTTTTTATTAACTCAATGAAGTGTTTATGTCTGACGCAGGGATCAACGGCATCGTTATTTGTGTGGAATGATATGAATGAACCGTCTGTGTTCGACGGGCCAGAGCAGACAATGCCAAAGGACGCAGTGCATTATGGGGGTTGGGAACACCGGGAATTACACAACCTGTACGGCTTCTACCAGGTGAGTTCAACTTCTTTGGATACAGGCATCATTGTTCCATTCTATTCCAAAAAATCTGTGGTTGCTCCAGAACTTCAGTCAGGTTAGACAAAATATGTAGCCCGTTCATCATACCAACTGCTATAATTATTATGAATCATATTTCTGTATGTCTTTATCTGTGTCTCTCTAACCGGCAGCAGCAGATGGCCGTCCACCTAGAGGCAGGTTCTGCCTGAGGTTTCTGCCTGTTTTAAGGAACTTTTTCCTCTCCACTGTCGCACTAAATGCTTGCTTTGGGGGGAATTGTTGGGTCTTTGTAAATTATAGTGTGGTCTAGACTAGTCTCGCTTTGCCAAACCCTCCTCCAAAGCACGCTGAAGGAGGGTCTGGCTACTCCACATAGCATTCGGGGATGGGAGGAAAACATGCTCTGGTTTAATGGCATTCATTAATCCACCGAATTTTAAATTCCAACACAAAGAAAGTGAAAATGGAACGGAAAATACATGCATCCGGCGGAATTTCCTGCAGCACCGGAGCAACCCCGGAAGTGGAACGTCAAGGATACAGACTAGGTCTAGACCTACTCTATCTGTAAAGTGTCCTGAGAATACTTTGGTTATGATTTGACACTATAAATAAAATTGAAAATTAAAACTCTCCAATAAAATGCTAAACAGGGGAGTTCTATTGCTGCAGGTTTGACACCATGGAACTGTGGAGTACGATCTCATCTTCACCTCTGCCATTTGAGAGGCGTACAACTTAACTAAATGACGAGTGATGAGTTATTAGTAAAGTAAGTTTAAGAGTAAAGAGTATTGAAATAATTACTGCCTTACGGTTTCTTTGTTTTTTTGCTCACAGCACATGGCAACAGTGGAGGGCCTGATCACTCGCTCAGGGGGCTTAGAGAGACCTTTCGTCCTTTCACGCTCATTCTTTGCCGGTTCACAGAGACTTGGTATGTTTTTGAAATAAAAAAAAAGTAAACTCAATCCCCTGTGCTGTCTTCATGGTTGTATCCATAACTGACTGCTTGTTGTGAATGTTTGGGATGCAGGAGCAATATGGACAGGGGACAACGTTGCCAGTTGGGAGTACCTGAGAATCTCCATCCCAATGCTTTTGTCTCTAAGTGTGGCAGGGATTGCATTTTGTGGAGGTGAGCTCAGTACTGTGCATGGGGGATTGATTTCTTTTGTTATTAAAATCACAACTACAACTATTGACTGCTTTGAGAGACAGAAATACTGGATTTTATTTGGCAAGACTAAAACTATACTTTCTACCTTAAAACTAGTCTTGTAGTAAGAAGACTAAACAGTAATGTAATGTGCCGTTTTTTTGGCAATTTATTTAGAAGTTGCAGCCTCTCATATTGTTTTCCCTTTGCGTTTCAGCGGATGTCGGTGGGTTTGTTCAGGATCCGGAGCCGGAGTTGCTGGTGCGCTGGTACCAGGCAGGCGCCCTGCAGCCGTTTTTCAGAGGTCACTCTGCCAAGGAGACAAAGCGCCGGGAGCCTTGG
This sequence comes from Zingel zingel, assembly GCA_023566125.1. Classification (NCBI taxonomy): domain Eukaryota; kingdom Metazoa; phylum Chordata; class Actinopteri; order Perciformes; family Percidae; genus Zingel; species Zingel zingel. The sequence continues at coordinate 442,687 of CM042333.1, forward strand.
CTGTTTGGAGAGGAAGTCACTGCTGCAATCCGAACTGTGATCCAACAGAGGTACTCTAAGTGAGATGTCAGCCGAATGAGTTTCAAACAAGGGAGGAAGCAGGGATAATGGGGGCTCTACATATTCCATATTTTACAATATTGTAAAATAACCAGTGTATGGAGGTTGTCAAATCTAACCTAATGATCTGTTTTTGATGTTATGTTTTACCCACACATTTTGCTTGGAAAAAAACTTAAAATGATCAATTTCAGCCATCTTGCTTGACCAAGACAGCTGAAATTGACTAATATTAGGCCTTAGTCTATATCCTCGACGTTCCACTTCTGGGATTGCTCCGTTGCCGACAAAAATTCCGCCGGATTTCACTCATTTAGGCCGGATATCCTTTGCCTTGGGCTTCCTTTGTGTTGCCGTTCTAAACTCTGGTGGATTTGTGAGGACTATGGTTAACTGCTCCTCAGATCTCTGCAGGGTAAAGGCATCAAATCCAATCTTTTGAACGTCCACATGTTCCACCAAAACAAGTTCCTTCCTGAGACTATTTTGCCGAGACGCCATTGCTCCGTACGGTGCCTAGCACCGCCCGAGACGATTGTGATTGGTTTTAAGAAATGCCAATAAACCAGAGCATGTTTTTCTCCCATCCAGGAATGCTGTGAGGACTAGCCAGACCCTCCTCCACAGCGCTGTGGACGAAGGTCTGGCAATGTGAGACTAGGCCTGGGTTAAAATAATCCATTCTCCAATTAAATCGATCTTTGTTTGAGTGATCTGTAATAAAATCCCCAAATCAGTCTTTTAATATATGCCTTTCACCACTGGATGTCCAATATAACCCACCACAAACATTGTGTTGGGGGGGGGGGGTCAATTCTTAATGTAAACATAAACCTAGTGCATTATAAAAAATATTTGAGGGTTTCATCTTGCTTGTAAAATTTACAGCATAAGTTCTCTGAGAATCTCTTTTATATCAAAGTGAAATTGGTACTGTAACTGAATTTCCCCTAACCTAATTGATATTGAATCGTTTAGGAAATGTAATTGAATCTGGACCTAAGTCTTTTACCTCATTACCCCATTAAATGTCAGAGTCAACATGCAGAGGGGAACACACATTTGTAATGCGTTTCATGATTTTCTAATGCATTTGCCTGAATGATGTTGTAATGATCCCTATAGGGATAGTGGGGTTGTCACAGTCTTCTTGTCTCTTCTGCACTCAGGTACTGTTTGCTGCCATACTGGTACACTGTGTTCCACCAGGCTCACACCTCTGGTCTGCCTCCACTCAGGTCAGTGCTGCTGCCATCTGCTGCTCAGTGGACGTACTGCAGAATCCCCTCTAGCTTTAGCTCTGAGTTTTTTTCAGACACTAGAGGTCAATGTCTCATGTTTTGATAATGTAACGTTGGCAAGCATCAATTCAACGACAGACAGAGTTTTTAGACTGAAAACTAAAAGCTGTACAGAACGTTTCAGAAATGCTCATTTGATTCCAAACTGTACAGACCTCTGTGGGTGGAGTTCCCAAGAGAACAGAGCACCTTCACTGTGGACAACCAGTATATGATTGGTGATAAATACCTTTAATTTTTTTCATTATTCACTACTCAGTGCACCCTGAAATGATTGCACTAGTCTAACTGTCTTTGATTTCATATAGGAGGAGCACTGCTGGCCTGTCCTGTAACTGAAGCGGGTGTTCAAGAAGTCAAAGTCTTAATTCCTGGATCCGGTGAGGTAAATCAACCCCCAGGTAACATTTACAGTGCCTTGCAAAAGTATTCGGCCCCCTTGAACTTATCGACCGTTTGCCACATTTCAGGCTTCAAACATAAAGATATAAAACTGTAATTTTTTGTGAAGAATCAGCAACAAGTGGGACACAATCATGAAGTGGAACGAAATTTATTGGATATTTCAAACTGTTTTAACAGATAAAAAACTGAAAAATTGGGCGTGCAAAATGATTCAGCCCCTTTACTTTCAGTGCAGCAAACTCTCTCCAGAAGTTCAGTGAGGATCTCTGAATGATCCAATGTTGACCTAAATGACTAATGATGAAAAATAGAATCCACCTGTGTGTAATCAAGTCTCCGTATAAATGCACCTGCTCTGTGATAGTCTCAGAGGTCCGTTTAAAGAGCAGAGAGCATCATGAAGAACAAGGAACACACCAGGCAGGTCCCAGATACTGTTGTGGAGAAGTTTAAAGCCGGATTTGGATACAAAAAGATTTCCCAAGCTTTAAACATCCCAAGGAGCACTGTGCAAGCGATAATATTGAAATGGAAGGAGTATCAGACCACTGCAAATCTACGAAGACCCGGCCGTCCCTCTAAACTTTCAGCTCATACAAGGAGAAGACTGATCAGAGATGCAGCCAAGAGGCCCATGATCACTCTGGATGAACTGCAGAGATCTACAGCTGAGGTGGAAGACTCTGTCCATAGGACAACAATCAGTCGTATACTGCACAAATCTGGCCTTTATGGAAGAGTGGCAAGAAGAAAGCCATTTCTTAAAGATATCCATAAAAAGTGTTGTTTAAAGTTTGCCACAAGCCACCTGGGAGACACACCAAACATGTGGAAGAAGGTGCTCTGGTCAGATGAAACCAAAATCAAACTTTTTGGCAACAATGCAAAACGTTATGTTTGGTGTAAAAGCAACACAGCTCATCACCCTGAACACACCATCCCCACTGTCAAACGTGGTGGTGGCAGCATCATGGTTTGGGCCTGCTTTTCTTCAGCAGGGACAGGGAAGATGGTTAACATTGATGGGAAGATGGATGGAGCCAAATACAGGACCATTCTGGAAGAAAACCTGATGGAGTCTGCAAAAGACCTGAGACTGGGACGGAGATTTGTCTTCCAACAAGACAATGATCCAAAACATAAAGCAAAATCTACAATGGAATGGTTCACAAATAAACATATCCAGGTGTTAGAATGGCCAAGTCAAAGTCCAGACCTGAATCCAATCGAGAATCTGTGGAAAGAACTGAAAACTGCTGTTCACAAACGCTCTCCATCCAACCTCACTGAGCTCCAGCTGTTTTGCAAGGAGGAATGGGCAAAACTGATAGAGACATACTCCAAGAGACTTACAGCTGTAATCGCAGCAAAAGGTGGCGCTACGGAGTATTAACTTAAGGGGGCTGAATAATTTTGCACGCCCAATTTTTCAGTTTTTTATCTGTTAAAACAGTTTGAAATATCCAATAAATTTCGTTCCACTTCATGATTGTGTCCCACTTGTTGATTCTTCACAAAAAAATACAGTTTTATATCTTTATGTTTGAAGCCTGAAATGTGGCAAAAGGTCAAAAAGTTCAAGGGGGCCGAATACTTTCGCAAGGCACTGTATATGTTCCAATGTCTTCATGATACACGTCGGTGTGGATGTTATATAAGGTTTCTGTTTCAGGTTTGGTATGACGTCCACTCTGCAAAGGCGTATAACGGAGGCGGGACTCGGAGTCTTCCAGTCACCTTGAACACAGTAAGTGTTTGTCTTGATTCACACAGCAATGATTACTTCATGCGTAGTAAAATGCCAATTCTCAACTGAAATAAAGCCAAATATATTACGGGGGAAACTTTCATTTTCATTGGTGTTTTCTCTGTATTAGTCTCGCATTGCCAGACCTATCCCCACATTGCTGTGGAGTAAGGTCTGGCTACACCACAGATACATTAGGACACATATGTTTATGAACCCATGCTAAAGTACACGCCTATGTTAAATTCCCACAGAGGCAGGCAGATCTTTATTTTTAAAGGCCAGTTATTTCATGGATCCAGGATACTATGCATCCTGATAAAGTTCCCTTGGCCTTTGGAATTAAAATAGCCCCACATCACAAAAAGAAAACGCCACATACAATATTAAATGATGTAAATTGTTCACAAAATACAGTAATGTGAGCTATTTAAATCAGCTGGACACATGGTTAAACCTCATTTGCTCTTACCAGTGTATCACCGTGTGTACGTCCACAGCAATCCCACCAATCAGTCCCAAAACGTCCCAGTTAGAGAGGAAACGCCCTAAACATATTCTTTGTAAATCTTTACAATCGTTCCCCGAAAGAACCAAGCAGACCTGCCTTGTTGCAAGATCCACATTTTTCTTCAAGACTTGACATTTTCAGCGTGTAGCTTGCTAGGCCAAAGGTTGTTGTTGTTTCCCGAAGCGAAGGGAGTTTGAGAACTGCAACCCACAGAGAGCGGAGGGTGAGGGGCATTGTCAGGAAATTATCCTGGAAATGTACTTGCGTTGATCCAGACTACCTCTGTACAGGTTCCTGTGTTCCAGCGTGGCGGCTCGGTGGTCTGCAGGTCAGCAGGAAGTGGCTCCTGTACAGCTGAACTACAGCAGCTCCCCCTCTCCATCACTGTGGCCCTCAACTCTCAGGTAACGGATGCAGGAACATGGCTCCTGTTGATACACATATAACAGGTTTCCTAAAGCAAATGAAACCAGGTCTACTTCTGACCAGGATCTTGAAATGAAATACAGTGATACAAACTAGTATATTCTCTATTTGTCCACCTCTATTTACATAATTATTTATGGCTAAAATATAAGAAAGGTGCCAAGTTTTTACTGTCCATTGATTAAAGGTGCCCTGCCACACAAAACCGTTTTTACTTGTATTTTTTTTTTAAAATACATTAGGTCCATATGTGTTTGTGTTAGGTCGTGAATGTGAAAATGAACTGCTACCTCCTCTGTCAGCTCTAGCCACTGAAAAAAAATTAACTGAGAAATCAGGCCAGTTACAAAAGCTGGTCAGTCTGACGTGGTGTTGCCTGAGCTCATTACTATTCATGAGCTCGCCCAGTTGCGCTGGGTAAAGGATGCTGATAGGCCAGGCTCTCATTGGCTAGCTGTTAGCCAATCAGAGTCAAGCAGCCTAGCTCGTTGAATATTAATGAGAACTGGCACAAATCTTTCTGCAGGCTTTGGCCCAATCCCAATGTCCAGACTCACAGACTTTAGTGCGCGTCCTCGTGAAATTCGTAAGGGCTTAGGGTTGTCCCAGTGTCGAATTTCAAAGGGCGTGAGGATTTGAGGACACACTTACCGAGCCCTTTCCGTGAGTCTGCATCGATGCAGACTTCACCAAAGGGAATTACCCACAGGTCAATGCGTTGTGACGTTTACTGCGGAGACCGTAGGGAAATCTGGGAATTATAAAGGTAAACAACAGCACGACACACGACCATGGAGAACAGACCAGCCTGTTGTCCTGCTTGTAAAACAAGAGTTTAAAAAAAACGTGGAATCAGGCAGCTGTCTCCTGGGCCTTGGTGTGTGGAAAGCAACAAACTTAAAATGAAAATTCCCAAACCGGCAAGTGTCAGCAACATCTTCGTTATTAAACGTCGCCATGGTAACGTGATCTTGTGAAGTGCTGTCCCAATCCCATTTCTACCTATCTGAGCCCATGTGGCCTCACACACTCACTCACTTTAGTCCTTAGTCCTCAGGGCTCACTTTGGGATTGGGCCTTTCTATACCACCCTAGAATGGCTTGAAACAAGGTAACCAAGGCATTTTTTCCACAAAAAAATGTTAGAGTCCATGAACTTCAGACATTACCACAAAGTAATGAGATACGTGTGGCAGGGCACCTTTAAACGTGATTGCGCTAACGTTTTTGCATCCACTGTAACAGTAGATGTTGGTTATACAGAGATGACTTGGCTGCAAATGTTCTGTATGATGCCGTATGTAATACAGTATGGTGCCTTCCAGATCATATCACAATATGTGTTCCAGTGCATGTTAAAGGATTTGCAGGCCCCGTTACAAACTAATGCCAGTTACACACTAGCTGCGTGGCGTGTCCGTTTATATTTCGGCTCCCATGTTAACAGGTTAGAGCTTGCACACTGCCTACGTGACACGCACGTCACAGGCGCGGCTCGAGCCGCAACCGAAAACGCATGCATGCTAGAAATAGAACCGACGCCTATTTTTCACGTGACACACAAGCGTGTTGGAAGCGTTTCCAGGCAAAATAGAATACGAAAAGATGTTTATATGTCATTTAGACACGAATACATATTAATAAATGACATGTTGATGTTTGAAAGTCTCTAGGTTTTGATATAAATGTAATTTAAAAAATAAAATAAAATCGATTTTCTAATATTGCACCTGTCAATACAGAACGAGATATTCTGTAGCCTATTTTGCCCTCAATACTGCCGACGTTGTCTTTGCTGTAATCAAATCAATATATATTTATGTTTAACATGGTATTCATTTTATCAATGGGAAACATACATGTGTCCAGACAAGGCTAGCAGCAGCAGCGCCGCATCAGACACGTTTCTGGTGTGGAAAGACAGAGAAAAATCCACGCCGCTGACACGCAACAGAAACGCCACGCTCACGCCACGCAGCCAGTGTGTGGCCGGCCTAAGAGTTATTGGTAAGACAGAGGGGTAGCTGCTAAAAGGGTTTTAACAGTTTCACTTCTGTAAGTTTAATACTTACTATAAAATGGCTGACTCTTACAATCTTTGGCTGGTATCTTCATGGTTGAATGCTCTTATTGTTGGTAGCTTTGGATAAAAGTGCCAGCTAAATTAATTTTTCTTAAAATACAAAATGATGCTTTTTTTAAGCCTGTTCAGTAATTAAACTATTAATAGTTTAGACATGTGACATTTGCATGATTGAATTAGTGAAATCCTGACTGCAGTCCCTTCTCTCTCTGCAGGAAGTGGCTGATGGGGAGTTGTACCTGGACGACGGCCACTCCTTCAGCTACCGTGACAACAAAGCCTTCTGCCTGCGCAGGTTCACCATGCTGTCAGGCCGTCTGCTCTGCCGGTGAGTCACAACTCACACCTCCTAAAGAGGGAGCCATTTTTAGACCACACGTGAGAGGAGATTTTTTTTTTTTTTTTTTTTGGTTGTACGGGTGACATGGAACCTCAAGTAGTTTTAATGTTTGAAATGAAAACACGTAAACACGTGATGATTTGATACCTGTTGTTGCGTCTCACAGTCCTGCCAGTGAAGGAGGAGGAGCGTTTGACTGTGTTACCGTCGTACAGTCAGTCACCGTCCTGGGAGTGAAGAGCAAACCGTCCACAGTGGTTGTGCATGTGTCAGGTGAGGAGCTCTGCCTTTATAGTTACATACAGTACACTCACCGGCCACTTCATTAGGTACACTGTGACAATCTAATGTGATCCATACATTCTAATAATGTCCATTGATTGACACCATCAGAGGTATTAACCTCACTACATGTTTATTATTAAGGTTGTAGTTTGCAGTGGTGTTGCTGAACTGGACTACATTATATTGAAAGGTGTTTCTTATATTTTGTCCACCCCATTTACATACATGAGTGGGCCAGAATGTTGTCACGCGTCAGGAGTTTGCAGGTTTGGACCCAAATGCAGAGGAGACGAGGAGTCAAGAACCACCTAAACTGAGACCGAGTCATTACCGAGACCAGAGTGTATCTCTAGAGCAAGAAAATCTGAATTAAACATTATGACTTGCGGTGTGAACGTAGCCTATGACATAATCTTTCTAAATCAAAGATTAAAAATGTCTCGCTTGACTCCCCTTTTTGTGCTGTTCGACAATTCTAAAACCAAGAAATTCAATATAAAGAGGTAGGGGAACACGTTCTTCTGAAGGAAATCATTCAGATTAAGCAATTACACTTTATTTTGTTATGTGTTATTATTGGAATTTATTTGCTATTTTCAGTAACAATATTTAAAAAAAATAAAAGAGCCCAAGGCAAATCGTACCATATTTTCTTTTTTATCACCAGGTGCTAAAGACACCCCCGCTGCCTTTGAATACATGGAGACCTGCTGCATGCTGACAGTGAACAACTTGAAGCTCAGAGTGGCGATGGACTGGGAGATACAGATAGGTTAACTGTCAATATGTCAGTCACTCATTTCAAAAGCTTAGCAAAGTACACTTGATTGAATATATTTGAAATGAAGACTTGTTCATGCAAACTGGCACGTGTAGCTACAAACAAGTCAAAAATAAGTGCAAAAGGGACTACACACACTACTCCACGATTATGTTTTAATCATTTTACTTGTATTGAACTTTTTTTTTTTCAATATTTTTTTTTTTTTTGAAAACCTGACTTACAGGTTGGCAAATCCCTCCACTGAGTTCTGTTTCATCGAGTACTGTACTTCTTTTAAATCTGCATCTATAGTAGGGCTGCACAATATATCGCTTTTTATCGTCATCGCAATGTCAACTGGCGCGACATACCTATAACGAAACACTGCAACATATCGCAAACGACACGGTGTTAGTTGAAAGAAAATAATAAGCAGAAAACTGCACTTTAAAATGTAATTGTTCATTTTTAGTGGTGCCTTTTAATGTTACATTTTTCGTCATATTGTGCAGCCCTAGTCTATAGTCGGAAATATCAAAAGAACAAAAGAGACATTTTAATCTGGGAACGATGAGATTCTTTTAAATTATCAAAGATATCAAGTTTGATCGTTAATAATGCTAATCATGAATGAGAAATGACGTGGTTTAAAAGTTGTGGAGTGAAAGTGTACTGAATAAAGGGTGCGCTGATGTGCAGCTTCTAGCTGTAACAGACCTTCTTTTATTCTTAACATGATGTCATGCTAAGCTAACACCTGGTGACGAAGCATATATTTTTGCTCAACAGCATTGTGTTGTGTTGGTGTGACCTCTTCCTAACCCAGATGTTTTCTTACTTCAGGGTCACAAAATGGTACAATAACAAATGCTCGGATAAGCCGAATTCAGAAATGAGACATTACAAAGAAATAGCAGTGAGTGTATCAAGTCAAAACATCCCGACACTGTAACATATATTTATTATACGTGTTATGAGAGTTATTAAAAAAAAAAAGTTTGGTTTAATCTTATAACTCAGTTCCTAAATGTTGAAGCTACCTAGTTTATTAATAATGCATTGACTATCAAGCAAGAGCACTTCAGTGATATAGCATGTTTTATAGCAAAAGTTAAAAGCTGCTTTATTAAGGAAGAAAAGAGAAAGAGGGAGACAGACCACACAGAGAAGACAATATTATATAATATATAGATTTAAGGAGAAATAAGTGTACAACCCACAAAGAAAAGGCCAAAGAAAACAAAAGGGTTTAAGATTTGGATTCTCGGAGACCTTTCGGGAGGCTGAAGAGCCCGAACCCTGACCCTAACACTAACAGCACTCAATATAATAAAACCAATATCAATCCTCTTTGCAAATATCATATTTAATGTTTATTTCTACTTTAATCCCAGAATTGTATTCGGTGTTTTTCTCCACCAGAAAGTCATTCATATTTGAGGGGAAAATGTTGATTATGACTATTTTACTGTAAACCGTACCACTACTTTACTGTAAGGTGATCCACTGTACATACATTGCCAGTCTATTGGTGATCATCTCTGCTGTTTATCAATACCCCAAAATATCGGATTGAATTGGTACTTTGCTTTAAAAAAAAAAAAAAAGGATGATACTTCTCTTGGTAGCATTAGCCCGCTCTAGTTATGCTGAGACTGCTCAATGCTGAGCTCCATTGAGAATAGGTTTAAAGGGCTTGAATGCCTTCTGCTGAGGCAGGGCATCTACCGACCCCTCTTTACATGCCCTCTGGCGCGGCCCACTGGCCTTTGTGTCACCCAACAATGATGGCACTGGAGCACCACAGCCAGGGAGAGATCATTGTTCAGTTCAGCCAATGGGAACGCAACAAACAGACGTGTGTGTGTGTGTGTGTGTGTGTGTGTGTGTGTGTGTGTGTGTGTGTGTGTGTGTGTGTGTGTGTGTGTGTGTGTGTGTGTGTGTGTGTGTGTGTGTGTGTGTGTGTGTGTGTGTGTGTGTGTGTGTGTGTGTGGTAATGCAAAGGTGAATGCAGGTGGAGACTTTCACACCAAACCTTTGCATCTACTGTGTGACGAAGGGGAGGGGGACGTCACGCAAAGGAAGAGCCAATCAGACATTACCTGTTTGGATTTATGCCAGGGCTTTTAGGCTTGTAAGACTATAGTACAAGTGGCAAAAGCCAGTTTGCGAAAAACAAAAAAAAAGTAAGCTGAGACGAGATGCCTTATACACCGTCTGGCTTTTTCTGTGACCGGTTGATCCGGGAGCGAGAGAGGAGAGACGGGGAAGGATCTTTGAACAAGCCCCAGCGCTTTAACGGCCAGGACTACAAGACCCTAAGACAGGAGTGTCTTCAGAGGAAGAGCCTGTTTGAGGATGAGTCTTTCCCGGCCACTGTGGAGTCTTTGGGCTTCAAGGAGCTCGGACACAAGTCCAACAAGGTCAAGAACATCGTCTGGAAGAGGCCCAAGGTAGGAGGAGAGGGGGGTTTTAGATCGGGGGTTGGCACACGGAGAGGCACGTTGATCGCAAAGTTAAATAAAGAGGGAATGGATCGCACATGTGGGAGGTGGGGCGTTATTTTTTTGATACACAGCTACATCAAACCTGCGTGGCAAACTAACTGCTGCTGTGGGATTTTACCTGGATATGCAGATGGAATCAAAATACACCCCCATCAGTCCTACGCAGGGGGATCGGAATTAATTCACTGTATTGCTGCACAGCCAGTGTCATTATCCCTGCGTTTTGCCTTGATGGCTGTAATATAATGTGCGTTTTATTACTTATCTATTTGGAGAAAAGCGTAATTTCGCCCTAGTCAGTATTTGCCAAAATCGTAAGCATACAAGACCTTCAATTCTGAGACCCACAAAGTCAGATGAATAGCTGATATGAGCTTGATTATTGGTTAACTATGTTTGCTTATTATTGTCTACAGGAAATCTGTGAGAACCCCCAGTTCATTGTTGGAGGAGCCAGTAGGACAGACATCTGCCAGGGAGACCTTGGTAAATGATGCCTCTTTTAAAAAATGCACAGTAATAACATGACCACTGCACCAAACTACAGTGGACCGGTTGAGTTTCAATGATGACTGGCTTTACAATGAGATGAAATTAAGCCCTGCTTAATGTTAATGAGTTACAATAACACATCTGTGGGATGACAAAAGCAAGAAATCCACCTTTAAAAACACTCAAACACTGTCCTGGCAGTGCTTTGTGGTGGATCCATGGTTTCTAGGTGTTGTTGATACTCATTGACTGAAGCAGAAACACACACAGTGTGATGGGAGTGTGTACGCTGAGCTATACATACTGTATGGAACAACATCTGTATTCAGGCAGCTTTGGGGGGGTAACAGGGTAGCTAATAGCCCATCAATCCCCTGCACACGGCCTCTCTGCCTGCAGCGGCCTCCACATATTGTGCTTACTCTTTTGGAAGGGAATCCAACCAGCAGCACTTCTCATTGTTGTTCAGTTCAGACTGCAAATAAAGGGGGGGAGGGAGGGAGAAGGGACAAAGGTCCTGGCAGACACTGTTAACCATTCCCTGTTGAAAAACTTACATTGTTTCCAGTAACACCCTGTTACACACCTGGGCAATCAGAAAACACAAATGTCAGCACTCAGCAGCGCTCATTTCCTCCAGCAAAACAAGAAAATGTCAAGCAGAGGAGTTCCTGTCAGTCTTTGATTTTCCTGTGAGTGAAATCCCAAATGGAGGTAAAAGGTGCATGTTATTTAATGTGGCAGTTATTTTCTTGTTGAATGAAGTTCAAAAGGCAACTAAATCCATACAGTAGCTCAGGGGAAAAAGGCAGAATTTCAAGAAATCACAACCCTTCCCATACGCAGGATATGTGGCGGTCGTGGAAATCGATGTGCTGTATTAAAAGACGTTAAGATAGTATTCAGGTGAAACAAATGAAATGCTCTCCTGTGTTCAGGTGACTGCTGGTTGCTGGCCGCCATCGCCTGTCTCACCTTAAATGAGAAGCTTCTCTACCGTGTTGTTCCCCACGAGCAAAGCTACACGGAGGACTATGCAGGCATCTTCCACTTCCAGGTCAGAAACAACTTAATAGTCTTAATTAGCACACATTCAGTCCTTCCTTTACCGAGTTTACTGAAACACGTGAGGAAAAACATTCATTAGTGGAAAACGGAGACATAATCCAGACGAAGGTCCGTTTGATTCAAGTGTTTGATTCAAGTTTGTACACGTTAAAAGGAATATATATATATATATATATATATATATATATATATATATACCTCATCCTTGATCCTCCGCATTGTTTCTCCTTTTCTCTGTCAGTTCTGGCGTTACGGCGACTGGGTCGATGTCGTCATTGACGACCGCATCCCAACCTTCAATAACCAGCTGGTCTTCACTAAGTCCGCTGAGAGGAACGAGTTCTGGAGCGCCCTGCTGGAGAAGGCCTACGCCAAGTCAGTACTCCATTTTTTTTAATTCTGCAGGGGAGGTGAGGAGAGTTATTGTGGGGGGGGGGGTTTCTGATACTCTATTCTCTCGATGTTTACCTTTGGCTGAATACTTACATGGAAGAACAGTTTCACGCATAGAAAGCACTTTGTTTTATTGGGTCGCAGATTTGTGATTTGTGTAGGTACATGCAGTATATTAGCAGTTTTTATAGTTTTTTCAGACATTCTTTATACCAAGCTGAATTCATATAATACGTCTTTTTTATACATACAAATCATACAAACACTTCTACTCAGGTTAGGGCATTATAACAAGAAGAGAAAATAACTTTATTTAACTGGGAAAGGGTCTCACTAAGATTAAAAAAGCAACACCTACTTATAATAAGATTGAAACATGGATATGTCTAAAAGAATGAATAAAAAATCTAAAAGTAAATGTAATATCCGTGCACTCCCTTGTCCAGGCTGCACAGCTCCTACGAAGCCCTGAAGGGTGGAAACACAACCGAGGCCATGGAGGATTTCACTGGGGGGGTCACTGAGTTCTACGAGATGAAGGAAGCTCCCAAAGAGCTCTACAAGATCATGAAGAAAGCTCTGGAGAGAGGCTCCCTCATGGGCTGCTCCATCGATGTGAGTCAGACTTTTTTTTTTTTTTTTTTGTATACATGTAAACTGCGATACAGATGATGAGGACTAGGATTCCAAGGTTAATAACTAATAACTTTTCCACTATCATCAGAGGAGACATTTAGGACCAAACTGAAAAGCATTGTCCCGCTGAGCTCTTCTGGTTGAAACTTTCAAGTCTGTTGCATCTGTAAGCACACTCAAAAGAGATGTCATGGTGCATTGAATACACTTGAACACTGTGTTTGCATTAATATTATTATTATTATTATTATTTTATTATTAATAATAAACTATATATTGCACATTTTAGAACAAAAGTTACGAAGTACTTTACATGGTTGAACCAGGATTAAAACATTTCAGGACTGCAATAAGGCAAAATGAAATCAGGCAACTAAAATAATGCAACAATAAAAGAGTACCCAACAATATTATAAAAAATAAAACAATAATATGCAGGATTTTCTTAAACAACGATGTATAGACTAATACATAATTAATACCGAGTGCAGGACGTTTATAGGAGTCAGCAAAGAGCTTTCGGGCCCCACATGGGGGTGAAAGGCCAGTAACACACTGGATGCGTGGCGTGAGCAAGTCAGTCGCGTGGCGTGTCAGTTTTTATTTCGGCTCCCATGTTAACAGGTTAGAGCTTACACACTGCCTGCGTGAGACACGCCTGAGACGCGTGCATGCTAGAAATAGAACCGACGCCTATTTTTCACGCAAGACGCGAGCATGTTGGAAGCGTTTCCAGGCAAAATAGAATAGGAAAAGATGTTTATATGTCATTTAGACACGAATGCATATTAATAAATGACATTTTGATGTTTGAAAGTCTCTAGGTTTTGATATAAATGTAGATATAAATGTAATAAAAAATCTCAGAGAAAAGATTTTCAAATATAGCACCTGTCATACAGAACGTATATTCTGTATATTCTGTAACATATTTTGCAGTCAATACTGCCGACGTTGTCTTGCTTTAATCAAATCAGTAGGCTATATATTCATGTTTAACAACTCTCTCCCCTCCGGCAAATTCTTAACAGAAGAAGGGCTGCAACGGCTTTTCTTCTGTCAACAACTCCAACTGAAAAAGAATAAATAGCGTTTTAATTTTTCATAGTAACATATGTATGTAGCCTAGGGCTGGGTGATATGGAGAAAATAAAATATCACGATATTTTTGACCAAACACCTCTGTCAATATTGCAACGATATTGTAAGGTTGACAATTAGTGTTTTCACAACTTATCTCCTACATTTAGATTTTAGATAAATAACCATCATAATGTGGATATAATGACTGAGTGGGTAAAGGCAAATAATAGAACAGCTAGAACAGTCTGGTAAGTTCAGAAAATGACATCACTTTACTGTAATGCAGCCTTTAAAACCAGGAAAAGACTAAACTTACCATGTAACGATATTACAATTCTTCAAAATCGAAGACGATATCTAGTCTCATATCATGATATCGATATAATATTGAAATATTGCCCAGCTCTAATGTAGCCTATATATAAAGGGCAGGATAGGCTACAATAACAACGTAGTGTGTGTTCTGAGTGACGGTCCAACATCAGATAGGCTATATAGGTTCTTTACAGCTACACAGACAGCCCACTTACCCATTTTTCAGAGTTTGAATCTGTGGGCGCTATGTCCCGAGATCAGCCCTCCCTGTACCTAGCAGCAGGAGCAGCCCTGCGTCAGACACCTTCTGATTTGTAGGACACAGAAAAATCCACGCAGCCACCACGCTTCTGAGACGCAACAGAAACGCCATGCTCGCGAGACGCTTCCAGTGTGTAACCGACATAACAGCCAATAACAGTGCAGCTTCTCGCTGTGAAACAATCCGAAAATAAAAAATCTCGCTGTCTCTCTCGAGCCAGGGAAGAGTAGCCAACTTTGAATGCTGTGTGCTAACAAAGAGTTAGCAATACATCTTATACCTTTATGTTTTGAGAAGTGATTCAAAAGGTTTCTGCAAGCCATTAGGCAAAATGTGTTTTCTATTTGTTAAGTCAGTAAAATGCTGGTTGTGTTTACAATGTTTCTCCAATATAACCTATACATGTATTTTGTGCATCCCAGTCCCTGGTTCCTGCTCGCTTTGAGACTCGTACTGTGACGGGACTTGTGAAGGGCCACGCCTACTCTGTGACGGCAGTGGAGGAGGTAAAGCTGTTTGTAATGTACTGGGATTGGTTCACTCTGTGGTCCTGCAGAGCTGCTCACACACAGCGCACACACAGTAACAATGCCAGCGTAGTTTGGGGTCACGAATGCTGCTTTTAACTGTCCAAAACTGCATATTAAGTCAGTACAGTATCAGTTAAGTATGGGTTTGAATGTGAGAATCTCAACTTCTCCATTTCCCCCCCCCACTTACAGTGTAGACCGTCTCAGCACAAGGACACTAAAGTCCGTCTGGTGCGTCTCAGGAACCCGTGGGGTCAAGTGGAGTGGAACGGTCCCTGGAGTGACAAGTAACCATCTTTACTCAGAACTAAATCTATCATTTTCAGCCCTACTTTTGTGTTAAAGAGGAGCTAGAGTTTGATGAAGTTACAATCGCGATGTCTTAATTCTTTTTTTATTTATTACAATAACTAAACTCAGTTCTTTACTAAAATCTGTCGTATCTTTAGGCAACTTCACTATGTTCCACCTTCTCTCCACAGCTCTAAGGAGTGGGCCACACTCTCTAAGACTGAAAAAGAGAAGCTGCAGCACCAGAGCGCTGAGGATGGAGAGTTCTGGTGAGTGGCATGAGTTTTTTACAGTTTTATTGCAGCTGTGAAAAGCGGATTTAATGAACAGGGTCTATTTTTTTTGTGCTAGCGAATTTGATTTTTGTTTTTCGTTTATTGAGAATTAAAAGAAACAGAAGGCAAATTGCCTGTACAAAGAACTGATGTAATTAAAACATGAATTATTTTAATGTAGCTCTGGGTTTTCTTGCCTCTACTTCTTCCCTCCTCAGCATAAGTTTTATTGGCGTTTAGTCAGCACCCTGCGATGCCAGCTATTATCCAGATAACCATTGTGCCCCGATCTCTTCTAGGATGTCATTTGAGGACTTCAGGAAGAACTACACTAAGATCGAGATCTGTAACCTCACCCCTAACGCCCTGGAGGACGATAAGATTCACAAGTGGACGGTTTCTGTGAACGAGGGTCGCTGGGTGAGAGGCTGCTCTGCTGGGGGCTGCAGGAACTACCCAGGTACCCCCAGTCTGCACAATCACACAAGACAGACGCTTTTTTGTATTGATTTTTACATTCCATCACTATCAATAGTTTAAATTAATAAAAAAAACCTCATGTATTGAAGTGTGGGAAAACACATCAAAAGGTGCAGGTAAGACTTATAACACTAACTTTCTGTCATATTTGCTGAAACTGACCCTGTGTTCCAGTAGAACTACATGAAGCAGGTCATTTAAAAAAAAAAGAATCCGGCTCCTCTGGCACCACCTTCAGCGTGTAGTGCGATTTGCAAAAATCCACCGCTCCCTGTTCAGATGCACCAATCAGGGCCGGGGGGGGGATGTCTAACTGTGTGTCAATCACTGCTCATGCACACACATTCATTCTCCCTTGTGGGGGGAGGGGCTTAGGAGACAGTTTTGGGCTTTAGTGGAAAGGGGGGAGGGACTGAGAAGTTGTTGATGTTCACATTTTTTTGGCTAAGTCCTGGATCTTCACAATCCTACCTACAGCACCTTTAAAATGGTTCAACCCTCAGAATTAGGTATATATAGAATATCCTATAAATGAGGTTTATTGACCATGAATTCCAAAAATAAGTGTAAAACTAGTAATAAGTTGGTGTTAGTGGTGTTTATACATGGTAGTGAAAAAGAAGTTTGAAAAGAAGTTGTCAAAGAGACAAAAACGTCCAAAAGAGTTGATTTTCATTTTGACCCGGGAGGAATGATGCATGGTTTAATGGAAGACAACGGGATAATAAAAAATAAAATAAAAAAAGTCAAATATCCCTTAAATGTCCCTGCAGACACTTTCTGGACCAACCCTCAGTACCGCCTCCGTCTGATGGAGGAGGACGATGATCCCGAGGACAACGACGTGGGCTGCACCTTCGTGGTGGCTCTGATGCAGAAGAACCGGCGGAAAGAGCGCAAGCTGGGAGCCAACCTGTACACCATCGGATTCGCCATCTACGAGGTGTCCTGTTCTTAGTCGCCATCAAGAGATTGTGTGACAGACTGGCGCTCAAGCGTTTGCACAGAATCTTAATTTCTCTTTTAATTGCATCAACAATTTTATATTGTCGTGGTAATTCATTTAGAGGATTCAATTGCACTTTGTGGCATCTTTTTTGTTATTCTGCAGCACCAGATTAAGTATTTTCAATTGCTTTTTGTTCTAATTAATCACATTTTTTGAATTGTCTCTCATTCTTTTAAGAGCATTTATAACGTTGACACCATGAGAGAAATCGGCTTTCAATTTGCACCCTTAAATGACACAAACACTAATGTTGCCTCCGTTTCTCTACAGGTGCCAAAGGAGGTAAGGAAGATGTGGAGCAGCAGTGTGCAAGTTCATTTCATCCTACTGTTTGTTTTCATACATCATATGTTTCCAATTTTTATCATTATCCCCATTATGTTTTTGTTCATCAAGTTTTTATTAATTTGTAACATACAAACAGCAACGAAGACATGAGACACACCTACAGCCGCCCCACCCCCACCCCTCCAACCCACAGGACTTGCAGACAGATAGTAGATTAAAGTGAATGTTTTTACACTTTCTGTGGCATCAACTAAAACAATCAAGTTCTTCTCTTTTGCACGGTGTGGTTTTGCCCCCGACTGTTCCATGTAGAGAATGTCCCAAAATGCAAGTAGCCACTGTTGTTTCTGGACAGACTACGGGGCTTGCTAACGTAATGCGAAACAAAGAAAACAAAAAACGCTCCCGTTAGGCCGGCCAGCCACACTCACCGTGGTTCCAAAGAAAACCTTAAAAAGGTACACTGTGTAGTGTTTTAAGTATTTTATTAGCTAAAATCCATGTCTTCATTCATAAATATGTCCTCATTGGTGTAAAATGACCTCTGCCAATGATCTGACTTCTCGTAAGCAAAGAATTTCTTATCTGTATTTACATTGGACGGGCAAGTCCAAGGAGGCTTCCATGTCGTTCCGCCATTTTGAAAAACAGGGACATAAAGCACTAGCCTACCTGTCTAGCTAACCCACAACGCGTTTTCATTCAGAGCCAGCGTCACGTGACTGAGACCAGCTGAAACGGAGAAGGAGATCAGTGAGAGGCGCCTGTCACCGCCCCGGCAAATTTGAAAGCCTGCACTGCACTTTAGTTCATAATGGAGGATCATACTTATGCCGAGCCACAGGAGAAGGAATCCTCGTCGCCAAAAAAAGCAAAAATTGGAAGACATGTTGTCATAGCGTCTTGTTACATAACTGCTACCGTAGATGCAACACGCATTTGAAAAAGCGAGGCGCCAGAGAGCACTATTCGTTTGAATGTGAAATACAATTTCACCGCTAGATGGGAGAAATTCCTACACAGTGTACCTTTTAATAAAGAGTCATCATTCAAAGATTACATGACGAAAACACATTTCCAAAATTTAAAAAGCTGCGGACATTGCCAAATCATATGTAGAAAATCAAACCCCAATGTGTATACCATAGTCCTGGACTTGACTTGAATAGGAGTGTTAAAACTGTTTCCATTCAACATTTCCTACCCTTTTTCCGCTGCGACACCTCCTTCCAGATGCACGGGAACAAGCAGCACATGCAGAAGGACTTCTTCCTGTTGACCTCCTCCAAAGCTCGCTGCAAGTCCTACATCAACCTGCGCGAGGTGACCCAGCGCTTCCGCCTGAGCCCCGGGGAGTACGTCATCGTCCCCTCCACGTACGAGCCGCACCAGGAGGGCGAGTTCATCCTGCGAGTCTTCTCTGAAAAGAGGAACACCTCAGAGTGAGTGGGTGAGGGCGGTCCGGGGGGGTGGGAGAGCTGGGTAAGCAGAGGGAATGGGTACGTAGTTTCCCCCTTGTTAGATTAACAGTTAGATAGGTTTGTTAGATGCTTCTTTCACTCCATTAATGTTGATGTTTCTTAGTAGGGCTGGGTATTGAAATACAACATACATCAGAAGCATATTGACACGATAGTCATTTTTAGAGGATATTGAGAGGTATTCAAAAATCATTAAAGTTTTGGCTACACATCAATATCAAGAGATTGTTTGGAGTTTCTTCAGAACATAAATTGAAAATGATTACATTTAAAAAAAATTTAAAAAGAAGTTGTGATTTTCACCTCACTAGACACTGGTCTGGGCTGCAACTAACAATTATGACCGATTAATCCATTGATTATTTTCTCAATCAATTACTGCTTTTTTTTTTTTAGAAGATAATCAATAACGTCAAACAAAACTGGTTTAAGCCACACTCTTTTGAATCTGACTTGTTTTAATTCCTCTCTAACTGATGAAGAGTCAGTTTGTTGTTGTATTAAAATAGAAATTTTAAAAGAAGCATTGCAGGTCTTTGTGAGAAATCATAACTAGAGTTGTTTGGACTGTCTGTGTGTAACTTTTACACACTGAAAAACTAAGTCTCACATCTTTTTATTTATGAAATTTACATTTTCTCTGGCACTATAAATATCCAATTATAGAACCCTTACTTTAAATATAGCCAAATGTCCAACAATACCCAGCCCTACATGTTCATATTTAAAGTGACAGCAGCAGGATTGATTTAGCCTAGAAAATACCAAGTTTAACGATAATTCATGCACCCTCCATGTGCATTTTACAGTGCGGGTTTGTGTGTTTGTTAATGAGGGTGGGGCTGTTGTCGGAGTGCTTGGTGGGTGGGACACAAACCACCAAGAACAAACTATTTTAACGGCGATTTGATTTGTAGAACTGGAAGAAATCGGCCCCAGTTCGAAGCTGTTATGGAATCTTTTTTAGGACAAGCGACTTCAGATTTGGGCGTGCTCCGGTAAACAATTCAAAAATATTCAATACTGCATATTCAAGTCTCAACAAACATCCCCCCCCCATCCCCTGCTGCCCCGGAGGAACCAGACAGCATGCAGAGCCTCCCTGCACTCTGATGGACCAAGACCTGGCTGTGGGATGGATGTGCACCATCAGCTCACTGTGACAAGCTTTGAATTGACCAAACATAGCTTTAGATTTAACATTTTTTTTTACAAGTAATATATTAATACCATTAGTTTAAACCTGCTTGAACAACTGACAAACCTACCTAAACCCTCTCTAAAACAAAATCAAGAAGAGGACACATCGACAACTAAGATTGCCCAAAATAAAATAAAAAAATCAAGAGAAAATACTCGACCTGAAGAAGCAACAGGTGGTACTGAAATAACATTTTATTGACAGCTTCATCAAGTGTTTGTGGAATCATTTAGCCTTTTTAGTCCACTGTGAGTATGGGACTATAAGCCTTTACAAATGGTGTAATGAATCTGTTCCGATAAGCCGATAAGAGAATAACATGATTGTAGTAAAGTGATGATGAGTACACAGGCTTGTGGTCCAGATGAGATGTTGTCACCATGGTGACTGCTGTTTGTTCGTCTTCACCTAGGGAGATAGAGAACAGGATCGAGGCCGATCATCCAGTGGTAGGTGTCGTTCATTTCTTTTCATGACTTTGCAGAATTCGGTTTTTCCAACAGTTATCCAACTGTATGTCGATATATTTTACTTTAAGTGGTTGAAAATGTATGGAACCCCTAAAAGGACATGGTTTTTTTTTTTTTTTGTTGCACAAGAGATTCTTTCTGGTGAGCACGAGATCTTTTTCTAGTCAGCATGCGAAAGTATCTTGTGCTCATGAGAAACCAATCTAAGGCTAGCAAAATCATGCTAATGAAGTACTAGGCTCGTTCGAGATGAGCCAGATCTGCGCAGAATCAATCACCGGCGATCGCCGCCCAATGCATGCCGGTTAGATTTGTGTCTGACTTGATCCCGACTTGCTCTGACGTCATGCACACGTGGGCAACGATAATCTCACGAGATCAAGGCGGCCGCAGTTCTGAGACGCAGGCAGGGCAGTTGCTTTTCACCGACTGCAAGACCCATGCGGACCCAGGGCATGCTGGGAAACGCCGGCCTCTCAGCTGATTGGTTCAGAATCGACTCAACATGACGTTTTATTTCAACTTTTTATTGATTTTGAATCAGAGGGATTTTAACTACCATTTGTCTGATTTAAAGGCTTATTCTGTACAGACCACGTGTGGCTGATAGTGACGTTTAGAAGTCAGAGAGACTAAATCTGTTCAGATTACAGATCATCTACAGTCTGTTGTTAATTAAAATCAGCAGCAGATTGCATGTAGGGCATTTTGAGAGCTAGTTTTTCATAATTAATAACATAACATTTTATTAAATCGGACCATAGTGTTTCTGTGACTTCCTGTTCAGCCTGAAGGCTGCTGGTATCGGCTGGAAACTGTTGGATTTTTGTCACTGCTGCCTGCTCTCGTCCACTTTACAGGCGAGGCGCAGTTCATCTCGAACGAGCCTAATGCTAACGTTATGTGGCTAAAGTTAATATTTCACATGCACAGCATGAAATCCGTTAGCAGTTACCTTGTCATTTTCAGTTTGTTGATGACACTATCAGGTACATGTTATTGAGTTTTCAGGAAGATGAATACCTCCTCCTCAGCAGCCACTCTGACTGCTACTCAGATTGGTTTCTCTTGAGCCTGAGATATTTCTGCGTGCTCACAAGAAAGTTTCTGGTGCGCACCAGAAAAAGAAAAAAAAAATTCCCCATGTCCCTTTAGGGGCTCCGTAAAATAGAGCAGCAGCATGACCAGAGCTCTCAACAGCTTTAGTTTTCTGTTTTTTTTATTCATTCAAACCAACAAACTTACAGCTCTCCATTTGCATCTAAGCACTTCAAAGCTATTTTTGCATAAACACAGAAAAGACCGCCATGTTGTTCTGCATCCTAGATAACCTTGTTACATTAACAACATAGGCCTATTAAAGCTTTAGTGCGTAACTTTATATTAATGAACGTCTGTTACATTCAAGCCATTGCCAAATGAGTTGCAACACAGCCAATTAAGACTTTCAGCTCCACACAACTCTCTGCATTTCTCAGTATGACTATGTTCAGAAATTGGTGTCGTCCGGCGATTTTCTCGTGCAGAAGCTCGAATGAAGATAATGACCTCTTCTGAAGAGTCCATCATGTCTTTTTAATCCTCCGTGTCCTCCTTGGCTACATGCAACTGTGTGGAGGAGGGGTGGGGGGTGCGCGATCACAGAAGGCTTGCATTATGTGGATGCAACAACAGAGTTGTCGTCATTAATTAGAATTCCTCATGGGGGAGATAGAAACTACGCACTATAGCTTAAAAGCTATTTCTTCAATATGTTCAACCTGCACCATCAATCCTTAATAATGCTAATGCTAATGCTAAAGTTCCTACCACATGAAGGCAGTTCTCTCTAAGAGTTTTGAAAAAGTGATTATAAAGCCATAGTATAGTACAGTGTTTCTCAAATGGGGGTACGTGTACCCCTAGGGGTACTTTGGAGGACTGCAGGGCGTACATATTTAATAGTTACAAGGCTGTTATTCCTCTTTATGTAGACTTTTTTTTTCCCTACCACAAATGTGACATTTGTGTCTCCTTTGGACTTAATCTTGCCTTCCTTCCTCCTACTGTCCTACTTTTTTACAAGTTTCTCACTTTTTTTCAAAGTTATGTCACTGTTTTTGAAGTTTGATACTATTTGACCTATTTTTACCTTACTTCCTTCCTTCTACCATCTTTTTTCCAAGGTTTTGTCTTTTATACAGTTTGTCTCCTTTTCTTATTAGCATTTAAATGTTTTTTTCAGTTACAAGGATGTTTAGTAAATGTATCGCTGACAGCGCAGTACTGTTTCTCTTTATATAGACTTTTTTTTCTACCAAAAATGATTAGCACTGGTTTAAAGAAACAATTCAAAAGGGGTACATTTTTGAAAAAAATTTGAGAACCACTGGTATAGTATGTCGAAAAATGATTTTAAAAAAAAAAAAAAAAAAAAAAAAAAAAAGCAAACTTGATTTTTCCTTTCACATCTTCCCTTTGCCTCTGTATCTCTTTCTACTTTGTGGCTCCATCACGCCTCAGCCAGCGCCGGCCTCCGCAGGGGAAGAGAGCGAGGAGGACCAGCAGTTCAGGACTATTTTTCAGGAGATAGCCGGCGACGTGAGTACACAAAATACAGTGTGTTTCTCAACTATTTAGGGCTGCACCGCTTGCGACATATCGCAAAAGACACTCAAGAGATTTGTGTGTGTTAGCGGAAAGAATATATCAGTAGAAAACTGCACTTTAAAAATGTAACTTTTATAGTAACTTTTTTAGCGCTGCCTTTTATATTCAATTCAATGTTCAATTTGTTCAACAAAAGAATGTTGAAAATGATTTCCTTTTATTTGTTTTAAATTCAACAAGCTATTTGTTGTATTTTAGCAGAATACTGAAAGCAACAGAACTGAGTACACTTTGATATCTTTATTTTATATAAGTAATATCGTTATCGCGATATTCAACGTTATCGCATATCACATATTTTCCTTTTATCGTGCAGCCCTCGTCCTAATTTTGTAAGTAATAAACAACGTAGCCCTAGTGTTTCCTCTTGTGTTTACGCCTCTTACAACTAATAGCTGAAGACATTCTCTTACTGGCTTTTTGTGTAAATGTATGAGAGTCAAATTGTAATGGTCGTCTCCTTTTTTGTTCTACTGTCTCCTCCTCCACTCTGGTCCCTCTCACAGGAAATGGAAATCTCAGCCAACGAACTGAAAAACGTTCTCAACAGAGTGATCACCAAACGTGAGTCCTGGCCGATCAACTGAACTGTACTTTTTAAATCACAGCATCATCATGTTTAAGCTGCTCTCTCTAAAAAAACATTTAGAAAGATAGAGTGCAGCAGTGAAGATGAAGGAGGGAACTTGTATCAGAAATCAGAGTGTAGCAGTTCATTCACATTCATAATTCACTACTATTCACTATTCAATACATCAACACAAACATTTTAACGAGACAATATGCATTGAGAATGACTAACATTTAGTGATAGCTAAATACCAGTCAAAACAGCTTTCAATCAAGGATACACATAAGTGTAGATTTGGTTTGGTTTGGGGGGGGGGGGGGGGGGAGCAGGGTTTCATGTCCCTCAATATTTACAACATGTGCATTTGGGGCACCCGGATAGCTCAGTTAGTAGAGCGGGCGCCCATAGAAGTTTACTCCTCGACGCATCGGGCCCCGGTTTGACTCCGACCTGGGGCCCTTTGCTGCATGTCATCTCCCCCCCCTCTCTCCTGTCATTTATTCAGCTGTCCTGTCAATAAAAATACCCTAAAAAAAATAAAATAAATAAACACATAAACATGTGCATTTGTCACCCCAATAAAGATATAAAAAGCAGAGGACTTTTATTTTAACGCAACTCATAGATGCAACAATGCCTCCAGTAAAGTAGGTGGTGGCAGTATGCAACCTAAAAAGCAATGGTTGCTTTCTGCCATACAACTGAAAGAAGATGAAGCAACTTTGCCTGGTTGAAGCAGAAGTACCATGACATATCCACCATAAATTGATGCACAAATTGTTTGATGCTCAAACTCTCAGAAATGTGTCCCCTACGGAGCCCCCCTGGTCCCACTTTGTCAAAAAAAAATAATTATAACTATCTCGTGGCCTCAAGATACTATCTCGTGGCCTCGAGATAGTAACTCGTGGCCTCAAGATAGTAAAGTGTCTGACACATGGACCCTTTTAAACTGGACTCTGTAGTGTAGTGCAATACTTCACATTCTGTGCAATATTCTCCGTTTTAATATTCAGTGTTCAGTTCTGCTTCTGTTTATTTACTAGTACTGTTCATCACAATTCTGTTAATACAGTAATGTAAATCTTGTAGGCTGCATATTAGAGGGCTGCATTGGGATTGAGTCCCGCCGGGTCCCAACGCAAATCTCACGGGAGCGGGCGGTTTTAACTTTGCTGCGGGCGGCTAAAAAAAAACACTGCGGGATCGGGATGTAGCCTGGAATCCCCCAACGCCAGCAGAAACCATAGATATACATATATACTGACTGAGTATATACTGTATAGCCCATCTATGAGCAGACACCATTGTGTCTGAGCCTCCCAGGACGGGGAGCTCCGAGCCAAGGCTCCGTCCACCGTCCGCCCGCTCCCTCATCCTCGGCTCCTTCCTCCCCCTCTCTTCCTCTCCTCTCTCCCTCATCCTCGGCTCCTTCCTCCCCCTCTCTTCCTCTCCTCTCTCCCTCATCCTCGGCTCCTTCCACCCCGTCTAACAGCAGCAAGCACCTGCCTTCTTTGCCTGCATCTTCTCCCTATTAACCTATAAAATGACGTGTTTTCTCATGCGGGACGGGAGAAGACACAACATCAATGCATCTCTATTATTGTGGGGGCAGAAATTCTCAGTTTTGCGGGAGTGTAACATACATGTTGCGGGTGCGGGCGGTAATGGTCAGAAATTTGCTGGGAGCGGGATGAAGAAAACAGTTCCGCGCAGGGCTCTACTGCATATCCATAGTCCTTTATAATTCTTCTTCATATTTTATAGCCTATATTTATACTTTTTACATGTATATACTTGTAAAAAGCTGCTCCATTTGTGCATTCTCCTTTTATATACACTTATCTTGAGGCCACGAGATATTATCTCGAGGCCACGAGATAGTTAATTTAAGAAAAATTAATTTTTTTGACGTAGTGGGACCAGGGGGGCTCCGTAGTCCCCCAATGTTGGACAAAAAAATAAATAAATAAATACCTACACCCTTGGGGATACACATCCTGAAATATACTGTTACAGGGCTAAGCTAACCTGGGCTCGCAACACAAAGGAACACAGCTACTAAAGGCTAACTTAGCTCATAACATTAATCCCCGTCTCCTTTTCCCTGTTGCGTTCATGGTGAGAATGAGACTAAACTTGCCTGGATGAGTGCATGCCTTTCCTACTTTAGGAGGTTTGTGCTGTGTTAAACTGACTCACCCAGACACTGTGAGCGCTCGCGATGTGAAGCCGGGCCTGCTGGCCTCGGTCATCGGGAGGGGCGGCCTCCGAGTAGCCGATGAAGCTATGGGGCGCCCGAAACTTCTATAAAAAGGGAATTTTAAAAAGCCGACAGGAAGCTGGATGTGTGCAAAAACTGTGGGGTTTATTAACAACAACAAAAACTGACAAAGGGCATAAAATCAAACCTGGGAAATACAACAAAAACTCCATTAAACTGAGACAAATAAACATACAACTAACACAGCAAGCTGCCAAGGCCTTTCTCCCTCTCCCCTCAGCCTCACCTAACTGGTTAACTTTGGGTGAGCCAAACTGAAATAAACAACAAAATGCTCAGGATCTGGAAAATACCATTACATTTGGATAGAACAATTACTGCTGACATTGCTATTTATAAATATATGTGAACCCACAACAATAGGCACCCCAAATATTATAAAAATGACATTCACTGCAGAACTATCTTACCTATTGTTGTACACCTTCGGAGTGGCCAGCCCCTCCCAGCTGAAAGGACCTAATCAGGCACACCTGTACGTACTCCGCTTGATTGAGCTGGCGAGCAGCTGATCTAGCCCCCACATCACAGGCAGAACCATAGCAAAAACGCTATAAACCCATAAACCCACTAAACAGGCCTATCTCAAATGATAAGGTATCAACTGAACATTACACTGAAATTAAAGATTAAGCAGACACAAAACATTGTTCATTTTTAGGAACAGAGGCTAGTGAAAAGGGAGAAAGGCAGCCTTTTCACACTCCAGCGTCTCTCGTCAATTTCTCTGCGAGCCCACTCCTCGGTGTGTTCTAGTTCAGGTTTTAAAAGGTGTAGTTACAAAAAGTCGTGTTGTGTGGAAAACAAGAAAACCTTTCCGTCAGTAACAGTCTTTCTCTCAGTGTTTCATCAGCGTGTGTGTGCACGCTCTGTGGCGTCCGTTTCCGCATGTGGCCCTTCACCTCTGCTTCCTCAATCAATCTCTCAATCTCATTCACACACCTGCAATCGACTGAGTTACCAGTGTCACACACACACACACACACACACACACACACACACACACGCCCCTCATGTCACGTGTCAGCCCTTGTCCTATCAGCTAACCACTCAAAAGACTTCTTGTAATGATACTTTCTCAAAACTCACTGACACATAGAAGTCTGGAAGAGTCTTAGATGTAAGTGTGTGGCGAGATGTTATCCAAAAACATTTCATAGGTTGGAAAGTGAGTTTTAAAAGACTTGAATCTCTCCTAACCGCTCGGTACAGATACAATACGCTCATTCTGTCTTTATTCATTTCTTTTTGGGCATTTTAGGCCTTTATTTGACAGGACAGCTGAAGACGCAGGTCGGAATCGAACCGCGGGCCCGCTGCGTCGAGGAGTAAACCTCTATATATGGGCGCCCACTCTACCAACTGAGCTATCTGGACACCCCTGTCTTTATTTATTAAAGGTGCAGTAAGTGATGCTTACCCCCCCTCCTCCCCTACCATCAACTGGCGCTGCCTGTTGCTGATTGGCTGGAATAGTGTTTTGTGGCTCGTGCTCTTCTTTCTTTTTGTTTTGCATTTACACAGCCAGGGGCGATCTATGGTATCCAAAAACATTTCATAGGTTGGAAAGTGAGTTTTAAATGAGAAAAATCTCTCCTACTGATTACGTACAGATATTGTATGCTCATTCTGTCTTTAGTTATTAACGTCTAAACTCTGGTACTGCCCCGTGTCTCTGTCTTCCCTCCAGATAAGGACCTGAACACAGATGGCTTCAGCCTGGAGAGCTGCAGGAGCATGATTGCTCTGATGGACGTATCCTTTGTATCGAGTGCATCGGGCTGGCTGTGTTGTCTATAGGAGGCACAACCTGCCGAGACCCATGGCAGGGTCTGTGATGGCTCACAGGGCCAACGCACAAACACAGTGACACACAAACACTCAGAGGAGACAAATATTTTGTCATTATCCAACATGCTTTTGACCTCTGACCTCATGAGAACACTCTCAATTATTCCACAGTCCATTCAGCTCATACAGTACAGCATGTTAGGGATTTAAGTTCAAGACACCAGTGATGGAGAAGTATTCAGATCCTTTACTTGAGTAAAAGTAGCAATACCAGACTGTGACAATACTCCAATACAGGTAAACGTCCCACCTTACTTAAACGTACAATATGTCATTTTCTAGCGTCCGTGGGTGTTATGAAATGCGCTATAGAAGTTATTATTACGTTGGTTGCTACAACAATCTCTTAATGCTTTGGCTCGTGACCCAGTGACAGTAATACCTGGTTTAGCTCACAAGACATCCAAAGTAGGCTGAGTTACCGTAGGCAACACTTGAAATGCAATGATGCATCTGTAACTTATTCTCTTATTGTAAATGAATGATTTTCTGTCTGAGCAAAATATTCATTGTGACTATATGACCTCCCGGTAACACTAACTCAGTAATCTACAGTGGACAATACAGCACCGTAAAGAAAAGAGCTTTACGTCAGCAGGTGTGGTAAAATCACTACTGATGTTGTCCAAAGCGGCCCCTAGAATCAACACAAACTGAAAGTTACATATAGTATAGCCACTTTAAGATCCAGATGAGCCGAATTATCCGCAGAGGTCTCCTCCTTTCCAAAACAAACGGAGCAGGCGATTAAACCCGTAACAACACTGAACAAAGCCGCCTCACTTTAAAAATCTGTGTTTCTCCGACGCTGTTCGCTAATGTTTGCTCAGCTTGTTCCTCTGATAACTTTTAAAGGTCCATCTAGTGTTGAGATCATAAATCGCAATCAACTCTCTCGCGCCACCCAGTTCAAAGTACGTATTACAGCTACAGTAGCCTTCACGCTTTTTTCTGATGGCGCCTGAGTTTATCACGTGACAGCGAAAACGCAAAAGGCGGAGCAGTATGTCCTGTATGTCCCTTACCGGCTAACGTATTTCAAGATGTCTATCCCAGTTAATGCAAACGCAAATGTAAATTCAAGCCAAAAGGAATACTTGAAATTGATGGTGGTGGTAAATATTCATGAAATAGGACACGTTTGTGAACGGGCAACACAGATTTTGATAATGAACAACTAAACACTGGATATTAAAATCAATTTGTGACAGTTTCTGGCAATGCTTACGCATGCGCACAAAGTGGGATATGACGCCACTGACAGGTGACCAAATGTAACGGACCATGTCCTTGAATAAAATGACAGATTTCTCTGGGTTTGAACATTGTTGGAAACATTTGGGATAATGTAAGTACACAACTCAACAAAATATATAACAGAGGTCTAGTTGTTTTTAGACATTTGAATGCAAAAAAAGGAAATGTTACATATTGTACCTTTTTAAGTAAAAGTATATAAATATTAGCAAGTATGAAAAGTACTCTCATTGTACAATAAAATGTTCCCTGTCAATTTTGGTCTTAACTGCTTCTGTTTAGATGGATGGGACAGGTAGACTCAATCTTCAGGAGTTCAGGCATCTGTGGAATAAGATCAAACAGTGGCAGGTGGGGATGCCGCTTTCCCTCCCTCTCATCACATAATGGCAGTTAAGGCCTCTTTACAGTCGCCGTTCCCAACCTGCCGACAATGTGACATCAAAATTACGTCGATCTCGCTGGCGCGCCAGGATTTAAAGTGACCACTCTGTCAGCGGCGCACAACAAAGTGGAAACAGGAAGCATGGACGAGTTCGAGGGCAAGCTTCTCAGAGTGACTGCAAGTCTCTCTTGGGTGGTGATGGCGCAGTCAGTGGATATGACTCATGCCTTTGGTGTGGGAGATCTGGGTTCGATTCCCACTGCGATACATCAACCAATGTGTCCCTGAGCAAGACACTTAACCCCTAGTAGCTCCAGAGGTGTGTGACTTCTGACATATGTAGCAATTGTAAGTCGCTTTGGATAAATGCATCAGCTAAATGACATGTAATAATGACATGTAATGTAAACTTACTGGGTTAAGATGAGTTCTTTTATGGTGAATGAAAGGCTTCCTCCGACGAAGTAGGTCATCGAATCGTTGTGCAGACATTCTGAAGTATTCAAACTAGTGCTGTCAAACGATTAAAATATTTAATCACGATTAATCGCATTAATGTCATAGTTAACTAGCAATTAATTGCACATTTTTATCTATTCTAAATGTCCCTAGATTTATTTTTGTCCAATTATTTTTTCTCATTTTAATGCTCTTATCAACATGGAAAAGTGGATAGGCTTGCTTTGTGCTTTTGTCGCCTGGCTTTGACGAGGGGGCGGAGAATTGGCATCAGCTGTGTGCTTGTCCATCAGCTGTATGCTTGTCCATCAGCTGTATGCTTGGTCATCAGCTGTGTGCTTGTCCATCAGCTGTATGCTTGTCCATCAGCTGTGTGCTTGTCCATCAGCTGTATGCTTGTCCATCAGCTGTATGCTTGTCCATCAGCTGTGTGCTTGTCCATCAGCTGTATGCTTGTCCATCAGCTGTGTGCTTGTCCATCAGCTGTGTGCTTGTCCATCAGCTGTGTGCTTGTCCATCAGCTGTATGCTTGTCCATCAGCTGTATGCTTGTCCATCAGCTGTATGCTTGTCCATCAGCTGTATGCTTGTCCATCAGCTGTATGCTTGGTCATGAAAAAAACTACAAAGTTTGCTAGGCCAAAAAGAACGTTAATCTCGCGATAAAAAAATGTACGCTGTTAAAATGGGTTTGCGTTAACGCCGTTAATAACGCGTTTAACTGACAGCACTAATTCAAAGTGCTTCTCTTGGTCCATCATCCTCATTTGTTTACCTTTTTCTTCTTCTTCTAGTCCGTAGAAATAGCAAAGTCGGTAGCCATTTCCTCATTAGCGCCACCTCTGTTCAGGAGAAGACTGCAACTAGACCACCACGCGCGAGTATAAACAGTTAACGGCGCTCCCGTGACGTCACACTGTCGCACGACAGCTCAGGAATGGCGAGTATACTGAACGTTTTACACTCCGTATTTCTCTCTCTCTTGTCTTTTTCATTCACGCCTTACAATGTTTCCCTCTTTTGTTTCCTGGAATTCCTCACAGTCAGTCAGTAAAGATGAATTTGTAACATACATCAAAATTCACACTTGCTCTCTTACAGGGAATCTTTAAGCACTATAACGCCGATCAGTCCGGTAGCATCAACAGTTACGAGATGAGGAATGCTGTCAATGATGCCGGTAATAATAACTCTTATTCTATCCCTTCAGTTCATCCACATTACAAAAAGACAGATTTTTTTAGATACTTAAAAAAAGAAAAATCCATGCAGATATATATATATATTTTTTTTTTTTGTCCCCCGCGTTTTGAGAAATCAGTGTCTTAAATTTCTGCCGCTGTTCTGATACAACGGAGGGGATGCCGTTTGAATTTCTTCAGCTCACAGCTTTGACAAACTGAACATTATCAAGAGTAGCGAGTTGAGAGGCAGATATCTCAAAACCTCAGCAGATAAAAACCCAAACTATTTGAACACCCAGATACTAGTAGGGATTTTTGTAATTTTGATGAACTGACCCTTTAAGGTTGTTTTTATATATTTGTATATTTAACCCTTGAAAAAGCACTTTACAATGAGTTTTTAAACAAGACAGATTTTTACAAATTTGACTAAAGTCGCTAAAAAATTGTATTAATGCCCTTTTTTAAATGGTCAATTGATAGCAGTAGATGTTATCAATCATGGACTTATGTTACCTTAAAGGTCATGTTTATGATGCTTTGCTATATGCTACATTTTGAAATCTTGATGTTAAATCAAATTGTATGATAGAAACATGCATGTTTTTTAGACATTTGTAGGATTCATTGAAAGTGTGTGCTGCATGTGACCTTCCAGCTTGAACTCACCCTCTAAATGTTCTCTTCACTGTACAGTCATGTGTCTTGTGTCCCGCTCAGGCTTCCGTCTCAACAACCAGCTGTACCACATCATCACCATGCGCTACGCAAACGAGAACATGAACATCGACTTCGACAGCTTCATCAGTTGTCTGGTTCGGCTCGAAGCCATGTTCAGTAAGTCGGCAGCTCACAGACCCCGTCACTGACATAGGACTTCAGTTGGAGAAAGCCGTTGTGTTAAATTACCGGCTGTAATTAGAGCATTTTTTAAAACACTCTTTGCAGCCGTGCATCAGCATTTTACATGGTGTGTCTGCTAAAAAAAAACAACCTAGATATTTGTCTCTTTTTCTTTTTTTTTGTCTATGAAATATGCACTTTTGAGTTCAGTTAAAAAATGGTTTGGCGTGGCCGGTTAGCTCGGTTGGAAGAGCAGGCGCACATACCTAGAGGTTTATTCCTCGATGCAGAAGGTCAGGGGTTTGAGTCCGACCTGTGATGCTTTCCTACATGTCGTCCCCCTTTCATGTCCGAGCTGTCCTATCATTAAAAGGCGGAAATGCCCATGAAAATAATCTTTAAAAAATATATATATATATATATATATGGTTTGGCAGTTAACTTGGCAAGGTTTGGATGTAAAAATACACTCTTATCAGACTTATTCCCAAAGTGGACATGTCACATTCCAACTAACCCAACGTTTTTTTACCAGAGGTGGAAAGTAGCGAATTACAATTACTTCTGTTACTGTAGCCAAGTAGTTTTTTGTGTACTTTTACTTTCTAAAGTAGTGTTTAAAATTTGTAATTTTACTTTCACTTAAAGGACAAATCCTAGGGGTTTGAACCTAGGGGTTAATACCACATATGTACCGTACCGAGTCGACCGTTCTCTGGGATATGTTTTCAGGCTAATCCAATGTGAACAGTTTTAGCGCAAACCGCTAATTAGCTTATAACGCTAGTCGTCGGGGCACGGCTAAAGTCAAAAGAAATCGCTATTTCTACACCACTAACAAGGCTCAAAATAGCACCACACTCCCACGGTAGCATAATGAGGGTCCCTACATGTAAACCAAAGCATTGAGAACGTTGTAAGTGTACAGACAGTTTATTAAAAAGATAGTTTAGAAAGACAGTAGCGTTCATGTTTACAGGCGGGCGCTATCTTGGGAAAACAGTCACGACCAGTCGAACGACAAACGCCGATTAGCATGAAAACATGTCCCAGAGAACGGTCGACTCAGTACACGTGTTATTAACCACTAGGGTCATTTTGCGCCGGATTTGTCCTTTAAGTATGTTTTGTTTGAAGTATTGTTCTTTGCTACATTTTAAATCACATCCCTTACTGAGTAATAAAAAAAGTCTCCAACGTTGTTTCGAATTAAAGGTGGCTTTGTGCCCTTATCAAATCGCAAAAGAGTTAAAGTGATTTAATTAAATATGAATAATAAGTATAAATATTAAATACTGTAAGTTTGAATATAAGTATGTATCTCCCCCCGCTGTTAAAAAGTAACTACTGTAAGTAACTTTTACTCTGAGTACATTTTAAATGAGCTACTTTTTACTTTTAAATGTAATTTTGCTTGTACTTAAGTAAAAGTTCATCAAAATAATAGTACTTTTACTTAAGTAGAATATTTTTGTACTCTTTACACCTCTGGTTTTTACATACAAATTTCATACAAATTTCCCTTTGGTGTTTTGGTGCATAACAATAAACATAGTATGAGAAGTTCCGCAAAAGTAATACAAAAAAATACTTTACATAAATATAGAAGTGCAGAAGTGTACAGATTTGTGCATGAATAATATTAATAATAACTGACACCGTGTAGATTCAGGAGTAAATTCCATTGTCCGGTGCAGATGTTTGTCTCCCCAGAGGCTGGGGGAAATAGAAACCTACAGCCATCAACAAGTAGGTTCATATAAATACACGCTCCCCTTTGCCAAAGCCTTTTGACTAGGATAGCAGGGTATTTGGGAAGTTGAGAAAGGAGTCTGTATTTTCTATTTTTGAACAATTACTCATACTACAGCCACTATCAGGGGTGCACAAGAGAGGAAAACCAGGTCACCTGTGTCATAGAATCATACAGGGTCACTAATCATCGTCATTTTGAGCCCCTGAACAATGTGTCTGTGTAACTTTGAGTAGTTTGGGTCCTTAAAGGGCTCTTGGATAAAGTGGATCACACTTATGTTGATGTTTTTCTCTCTCTCTCGGTCTCTAGGGGCGTTCCAGGCCTTTGATCAGGATGGAGATGGTTCAATCAGACTCAGTGTCCTGGAGGTGAGAGCTAGCTGTAAACTCTACTCATGCATTCCTTTTTGTGTTGATTCCCACCTCTTGTTAAGGACTACTATTACTGCTGAAGTGCATCTAAATCAGGGCATCAACCCACAGCAAACCAAAGGTTATTCTAAACTAGCTAGGTAAATTGGATATAACTCAATGGGCTGGTGACCTTAATATGACATTTAACCTTTTTAAACTTTATTTGAAACCAAAATCTCCCAGTAAAATCAGCAACAGTCAAATAAAGGATGATGATTAAGAAATAAGAAAAAAACTTCAGCAACAAAAAACCTTTCTCAAATCTTATCTATTTTTTTCTTGCAAAATCTGAAATAGCTTTACTTCTTCAGGCATCTAAAATAAAACAGAAAACACCTCTCGGACTGAACTGCTTACAGCCTACCTAATGGGAACGGCTGATCTTATTTATTACTGAAATGTATAAATGATATCACTCTCAGGATAATAAGCATATGTTTAAAACTACTGTTACTTAAAGGGATAGTTTGGATTTTAAGTGGGGTTGTATAAGGTACCTATTAGGGCTGCACGATATAAGGAAAATATGCGATAACGTTTAATATCGCGATAATATTACTTGCGATACATAAACAGATATAGTGTACTCAGTTCTGCTGCTTTCAGTTTTCTGCTAAAATACAACAAATTGCTTGTTGAATTTAAAACAAATGAAAGGAAATCATTTCCAACATTCTTTTATTGAACAAATTGAACATTGAATTGAACATAAAAGGTTCCACTAAAAAAAGAATGTTACATTATAAAGGGCAGTTTTCTACTGATATTTCCTTTCAACTAACACAAAAAAACCTATGAGTGTCTATCACGATATGTCACACCCTTCTGCGATTTGTATATTGTGACAGTTGATATTGCTATGACGATAAAAAACTATGTATTTTGCAGCCCTAGTGCCTAGTTTAGAGAAGAAGGCAGAAGGACAGGCATGAAAGCTAAGCAATGTACTGCTGTGGGGGGGCCACCTCAAAATGGCCCACATAAAAAATAAATCAATATCAGTTTTAGTGTACACTATATTAAGACTATTTTCACAGCTTTACCTTGCTGTCAGACAGCCCTGTTGAAGTTTACAAGGGGAACTGAAGCCGTTATATCACTGTTGCCAAAGCTACCAGACTCCATTGACAAAAACAGTAATTTTGCCTGGCAGAACACAGGAGTTGCTGGTCTACCGCTGCCTCCTTCGGTTAGTGGCTTTGACAAGAGCATAAATTCAGATTCCCCCCCGCATAAACAGTATGAGTATGAGAGTAAAAATCCAAACTATCCCTTTAATAACATAAACTGACTATTTTGGAGATAAAGAATTACACTGTTGCTTCTGAGGTATCACTTGAATTCTTACTCTCACTCATAATGGGTAAGCTATCATATGATGATTGTACATCTTAGTACACAAAGAATATCTGTGTGTGAATTTGAATTTGCTGTTCTCAAATGACAGTTTTCCTTCTCTCCATCTCCAGTGGCTCCAGTTGACCATGTATGCCTAAGAAAGGCCTATCTTCCTCCAGGTGAGCTCCACTCCACACGAGGACCAGACCTGCCAGCCTTTACCTCAATATTCAGTGTGCCCGATCGTCGCTAGCGCTCATCCACTTCACCGCCAGCTCCCAACCCCCTCCCTCAGCTCTGCTCTTTCTACTCA
Source organism: Zingel zingel (assembly GCA_023566125.1). NCBI lineage: Eukaryota > Metazoa > Chordata > Actinopteri > Perciformes > Percidae > Zingel > Zingel zingel. The sequence continues at coordinate 478,691 of CM042333.1, forward strand.
AATGTTCAACATGCTTCTTCCATTTTATCTTTTCTTCCTCTGCCTAGTCCCCTTCTATCTAGGTCTCAGGTCTTTTGCATTTCATTCTCTGCTCTCGTCCTTCCATTATCATTGAAATATCAGTCTCTCCTTTCAGCCATTAGCCTTTTTATTTTATTTTATTTGTTTTTTTTAAAGACATTTGTTCTGTACTTTTCTCAGGCATCAAACACACACAACCTCTTTTTTTCTGTCACAATACCTCACGGAGCACCCCCCCCTCCCTATTTTTCTTCTTCTGTTATCAAACGGAGCAGCAAGGGCATTCTTCCTGTATTCATTCCAGTGAACTGGGCTCTCTGGTGAACAGTAAATAAACGTGTGAACCACTCCTACACCTGTTATATTTCTGATAACACAATTATTGCTTTAAGATTACAAGGCCTCCTGAACAAACATCCCCCCCCTCGACGACAACTGTCCAGTCTTTCAGCTCTTCATGTGGATGGATGAGATTCAAGAACAAAACTGTGGAGCTGACGAGTTTTTATTAACACGGACGTTCGAGGTTAAGATATATGCATTTGAAAGAATATGGCCAATTGGTTGGACTGGAGCTTTTTTGTGAATTTTTCTTTTCCTATTAAGGCTTTGGTGAAATGAGTGTACTGCATTTTTAACCATTTTAACCAAATAAATAAAGAAATAAATGAGTAGTTATTGGTTCGACTGCGTTACGAGTAAAACTGTGATGAAAACTGTGGTATTTTGGACGTTTAAAATGATATTTGTCCACTTTGAGATTCATTTTAAATCAAAAGCACCATAAAGAAGAAGACATAGAAAAGAGGTTTTTACCATTTTTTTATTACTATTATTAATAACAATGTCTTAGATTGCACTTTCTTAAAAAATCTCTTCACAACTTTGAAAACTGAAAAACTTGAAGAAACTCAGGAATGCCAGGTAAGAGAAGTGAAGTGCACGCTTTTCTCAGATATAAACAACGAGCAGAATGAGCAGAGTTTGGAAGATGGCAGCTGTGGACTCCTCAACAGAGAGAGGACACAACCGAGAGAGCTGGAACCACACCAAAGTCTGCCAAAGAGAGCGTCGGCTGGGCTTTCACACTGGTTAAAATTGGTTGAAAATGCCTTTTAAAGAAGTGGCTGCGTGTTACCAACTCGCCTGTTTTAGGGGATGAGGTATGGCATGGGAGATGAGTCCTAATTCTTCCCTTCAAACTTCTCCATCGAAACACCTCCTCCAAACATCCTTCACCGCCACACTTCTTTAGAAAAACTATCTTTACTGTGGGAAAAACAGCGTTGTCGCCTTCTGCTCCATGCTCCAAATAAAAAAACTACATTTCCCAAAAAAATAAAACCTCTCCGAGGAGGAAATTGTGTCATAAAAAAAACAATACAGCACACTCACGGAAATCAGGTTCACCAAACAAGGTTGAACCACTTTGTTGACATTTAGGAAGAATTAAAAACCACACCGATAAACGCGTGTAGGACGACACGCACATGCACACACGCGCACACATACACACACTATCACCTTGTCTTTGCTCTGTTATCACTGCAAATGGACATTCTCAAATGGCAACTTCAGGCCAAGTCACACAGCACTGCACCAAAGTCCCTCGACGCCGCAATATCACTGAGCAACAACAAAAAGAATGGAACAAAACAAAAGGAAGATGCGTGTTAAAAAATTGTTTTATGAAAACAAAAAACTAAAATAAATAAAATTGGAGTCACTTCAGTGAAACTGTTCGAAACAAGTAATCACACACTGTCATAAAGTGAATATTAGCAACTTAAGAAAAGAAAAGTAAAAAATAACTACAGGTTGCTCAACATGACACATCATAACTGCACTACAACAACAAAAACATCTCTCAGCCCATGCCATATGGTGGCCAACCAACCTGGAAGATGATTAAATCGGTAAAAAAGCGTTAACAAATCCCTCTGATACCGGCAACACTGAAGTTTCTTCAATCAACAAAATTCATGTGTTTCTTTGTCTTACTTTGGTCAGTGAGTAGAGGAACTGCAGTGGTCAGACAGAAAGAGAGAGAGAGAGAGAAAGGCATGTTTTTGTAGAACGTAAAAAAAACAACAGCACAACCAACCCTCCTTTCACGATTGTATTATGGTTGGATTCCAACACCAAACAGAAAGTATGGAGTCGTCAGACGCCACTTGTCAGGCTCGACAGGAGCGCTGCTAGGTTAAGTGGGTCCCAACATCATCCCCCCCCCCAATATGGGAGGTTTACAGGGAGGAGGAGGAGGAGGGGAGGGGTAAAGATAGCAGGGAAGGGAGGGAGGGCTCAGGGAGTTCCCACCAGCAGCCCTTAAGGCTCCAGTTCAGTCTCCTCAGCATGTTTCTGCATGTGCATCAGCATGCCCTGCAACACACAGAGAGACATCCTCTAAATTAAGCTCGAAAACCAAGACCTTGCCTATATTTATTTGTTATTTTGAACTTCTGAATGAATTCATCTTTTTGATACTAAAAACATCAATTGGTATTTTGGGTAAAATAATGAAATATGCAAGAAATGATAATGTAAAATTGAAATGAATATATTACATTTTTTAAATATATTTTGTTAAATACATTTAAAAATGTAAGATAATTGGTAAGTAAAGATAAATATCTGGAAGTTTGATCATTCAGTAACAATGTTTTAAGGAGAAGGGGAGGGATCCCACTCCTTTTTGGACAACAAAAAAAAAAGTTTTGTTTTGTTATGACATACCTATGTTTGCATACATATCTATATTATTATTTTCTGTATGACCTGATTTTCTGTTTTCTTTTAAAATACATTTCAAAGAAATAAAATAGGGACTGCAGAGGAAAATTAGCCTGTATGACTAAATCTGGCACATTTTCATGTTGGACTCTGTACCCATGTTGATTAATGTGCATTGTCCCTTTTAAATAAAAATAAATAAAATTAAAAAAAGATATGTACTCCTCTACTACGTACGACAATTTAATGGGGATTTTATTTTATACCTGCTTGGAGCTGTTGCGTGCACAGATGAACTCTTCACAGTTTTTCCAGCGGCATTTCAGCGTCTGGGAGTTGGCACTGGTGTGGTCGTTGATCAGGTGCTGCTGCAGATGCTCCATCATCCCGAACACCAGCGAACAGCCGTGCCACTGTCAACACAAGACACCGTTCATCACTGATAACCAGGGAACCCACCCAGGGGGTCTGCGGATCGGAGGCTCAACAGGATCAGCTCTCCTTCCCTGCTGCTTGGTTTACAACGCAGCGCAGTTATTAGGCAAGACTGTACGGTCGCAGCGCTGCCTTGAAGTCAACGTTGGGGGCTTAAAACACCATCGAGCACCATTATAAGTCTTAGGTGCAGCACCCGAGTCGTGTTTGTCAGTACTTAAGCTGAATCAATGTAAAATGTGGCAAATTTTTTTTGAAAAAGTGCCAAAAACTTTGAAAAAAAACCATCAAACCAACTGAAAGACTTTTCTCAGGTCTAATGATTGTAGTTGGACTTCTTTAGCAAGTTTTGTCTTTAAGCTTTTAAGAGTTATTTATTTATTATCTGCTCTAGCTTTTCCAAAGTTTTAGACACAGCTATGGTGATAATAATGGTCCAAAATTATGTGGAATTGCATATTTGTTTTTATTGAAAAACATCTTATTAATTAAACTCTTGAACCCCTCCGCCAAATCGGCGCACCTAAGTCTTTGATGAACCCGGGAAAACATTGCACGTTATGAAGAAAGTCCACATTAAAACTTGTTTAATACTGTTATAAACACAAGACGGCTGCTGGTGCTCCCTTGCTTATTATTATTAGTATTATTTTAAGATACTTGTGCATCATTGGACAAACAAAGACGTACTTCATGTCAACATTTTCCATGACTGTGATAATGGAGTTTGGTGGCAGCAGAAATGTTTTAAAATCTAAACACAGGGTTTGATGTTAAGTCCCTCAGAAAGAGGCACATGTCATCTGAATGAGCTTGATTTCTACTATTATAGTAGCCTAAATACACCAAAATGAAATCCAGCTACATGGCATCTTACATCTCTCATTAATCTCTCATGATTAGGGATGCCACTAACGATTATTTTCATTGTCCGTCAAATATTTTCCTGATTAATTGGTTAGTTGTTTGGTCTCTAAAATGGTCAGAAATATGGTGAAAAATATGGATCAGTGTTGCCCAAAGCCCAAGATGATGTCCTGACAGGTCTTGTTTTGTCCACAACTCACAGATATTCAGTATAAGAAGAAACTAGAAGAAGCTTAATTTTATAGTTGACAACTAATCGATTAATCTTTGCAGATCTACTCTTGATCCCCAAATGTCCCCTCTGGGCTCTGCTCCCCGTCCCTCGTCTTACCCAGCAGCGGTAGTTCTGCATCAGGTTCAGCTTGACGGCCTGCACGCTGCCGTCGTAACAGCCGGTGTAGATCTGAAACACAAATAGTTGAGATCAGATCGTGAAAGAATAAACCTCTACACACGTGCACCAGCTGTACCAACCGAGCTAACCCGGCCAATCAGCTGGTTAAAATTTAATTTAAATGCATTTTAATGCAAAAACAGGTGACAGTTCATAACTGCAAACATTCTCCTCATGTCTGAGAGCCAATCAGATGAGCTTATTCCTTAATGGGCAACGTTAGGCTCAATGATGTTATAATAGGTGCTATTAAGGCATTTCATTGTATAATTTCACAGTTTTCCAAGCATATAGCTCCAAGAAAAAGCAGGTCTCTCACCATGTTCTTGTGGATAGCCATGCACATCACCATGTCCTTATGTCCAGCATAGACCTGCAGCTGGTCGTGAAACTGTGGAGACAAGAACAGGTTGAAATCCTTTCAGATTTTCATGAAAACGTGATGAAAAGGCGTTCACACCCACATGTAAATGAGCAAACTGCTCAGTAGGTAAAGACGTATTGTTTAGGGATTCAGACCTGTAGATCGTAGACGCGGACCAGTTTGTCCAGACAGGCGGTCACCATCACCTTCCCCAGGACGGACACCACGGTGACAGCGTGACTGTGGCCCTTATAGACCCGCACCAGCTCTCCTGTCTGTACAAGTGGCACAGAAAACAAAGTGTGATGTACAGTATATTAAAAAGGTTCTCAAACATTGTTAATTGTAATTCAACTACTTCTACTCAGTTTTGATAAAATTGCAACATCAAATCCTTATGTATTAAGAGATAAACAGGATGACTCACGTGGATGTTATGTGCGTAGACACATTGATCACTGGATCCACTAAATACCAGGTCATTGACCACCTGAGAGGGAGAAACAATGAGGAATTAAACCCAATCTAAAAAAAAAAAATCAATCCTCAGCTCCCATACATTTTAAAATAGGGCTGCACAATTAATCGCAATTTTATCAAAATCGCAATATGGACTACAATATTTGTCAAAGGCAAAATATGTGTCAAACCATTCTGAATGAAGTATTGTGGCGTTTTAATATTGTTCAATGAAAATAACAATACAAAAATCATTATTCCCTCCAATATTGTGAATCATCAAGATAATCGCAATGAGATATTTTCCTCATATCGTGCAGCCCTATTTTAAAACACAAGATAGTCGAGACTTGATATAGGAACAGATTTCAATTATTTTCACTGATGATACACAGATTTTCACACAATGTTGGCATCGCTGATAGAATTATGAGTTATAAGTCGTTTACCTTCCTGTTTTTCAAATGCTTACATGTACATGAGTTTTGATACCTTCATGCAGAGCACAGTTTTGATGTGTCCGTCCAGTGTGCGCAGCAGCAGGCCGTTCTTGGCGTCCCTCACGCTGATGGTGCTGTCGTAGGAGCCGACCAGCAGGATCTTCCGGGCTCCCTCCTGCGACGAGGCCAGACAGCTCACGGCTCGCGGCCCGTGGCACTCAAACACATCCATCTGCTTGTTTGTCTACGCAAAATAATTGCAAAATAGAAATGAAAGCATCTTAATAGAGGTTGTCCCTTGTTTCCGCCTTTCCTTTCCAAAGCTAGCTGACACGGGTAAATACATTTTCTGACACAATGCATTTAAAATTAGTTTTCTTTCCCACTTGTGGCAAAGATGCCTTACATTTACAGTAATACAATGGGTACACTGAATTTCTCACCTTGAGGTTAAAGGTCACCACTGTGCCATTTGCCAGACCAGCAAACAAAATCTTCCATCGACTGTGGAGGCAGAGGACTCGGTCTGACAGAGAGAACTGCTGCTCCAGTTCTCGCGTCTGTAGACGTCAAACAACATCAAGTGAACTGACTCAACTTGTGCTTTGAAGCACTGAACTGCAACAGTCTAAGAAAAGGATACGATTTAAGGAGAACACATAACAAAATATGGTCCCAATTATACATATAAAAGTAGAGTGAAGAATAACACCTCATGACACTCTTCTTCATTTCCAATGGTGTACACTAAAAAGAAACCTGCTTCATAAATATGGCTACACAATTCACGGACAATAAAAAGAGCCCAAATCAACAACAAAAATGACACAATAAAGACATACGTGAGTAACAATAAAAGAAATGTTCAGGAAATAATCAACGCATTACTCAAAAAAATCCTATAATGTGCATCCAACCAGATCAAACAGAGGAGGTCTAATTCATTCACTGAGATAATGGATAATCAATTATTACTGTGATTGAACACTAAAAAGAAGACATGTGTTTTACCTTGAGACTGTAGCAGCAGATGGTCTGGTCACTGGAACCAGAATAAAGGCGATGATGCAGGCTGGGAGCCGCCGACACCAACAGGCTGCTCACTTTGGAGCTGTGACCCTCAAACACACCGACACATTCATGACTCTGCAACAAGAACAACAAAAGATACAAGTTTGTTTTTGTTGTTGCATTCGCAGAAAATAGGAAATAACACAGTTGTGGGTCCAACAAAAGGCCTGACATCCTGGCGACACCCACCACCAGGTCAAAGGCTTTGACAGTCCGGTCTCCGGAGCACGTGTACAGCAGCCCATTGTAGATCTGCATGGCGTTCACCGCCTCCTGGTGGCCCTCGAACACACCCTCAGTGGGCAAATCATCCTCACCGTGGTCAGAGAACGCATCTGGAAACCACGCAAAAATACATACAGGGGCACAAAGATTAAGAGCATTTTGTAAACATGTATATTACTTAAAATGCCTTAATTTCACTTTCACTCACAACATACTTCTTATTATATTCATAGCTTAAATGACAACAACAAATTCATAGGATCATAGAGTTGACGAATACAAATAAACTCTCTCCAGGTTGTAATAGGTTTTCAACACAGAAAGAAATCAATTTCCAAAACTCACATATAATATTGTCATGTTGGTCATCAAAGTACCTGGTTTAGCAAATGTCCTCTAATACATGTCCTACCAAGAATGTTCCAAGTGTAGTTTCTTTTGTTTTTCTCTGGATGGACATTTAAATGATGCCTCAGGTTAAATATACACATTCTTAGAAAGTTGGGTCCATTCATCACTGCACTCATGCTCATACTGCATCACTGAAAGTCAACTAACAGCTCTATGAATATCTTTCCCATAAAAAGTAATTTGGGCACTCAGATAGTCTATTTTAACCTAGTCAAGATGGATGACACTTGTATTTCTGGCTGCTTAGAAGATGGTATGATTTTATCTAGTTTGGTTATGTATTCAAACATCCAAGACTACCAGCGGGTGGTGTGTTACCATCACTGCAAAATAAGGAAAAACAAACTTATTTACTCATTTAAAAAAATATACTATTACTGTTTATAATAAACCTGGTCACTGTGTTGAGGTGAGAAATCCATGTTTGAACTTCTCTCTACAGCTCTCTTATTTTTAAATTCTTGACAGAATTATTTATGTCACTTTTACTGTGATCAAACAAGAGCAACACTATTAACGTCTTCCAGGAGAGACTGTCGTCACTTTCCATATACAGTGCCTTGCGAAAGTATTCGGCCCCCTTTAACTTTTCGACCTTTTGCCACATTTCAGGCTTCAAACATAAAGATATAAAACTGTAATTTTTTGTGAAGAATCAACAACAAGTGGGACACAATCATGAAGTGGAACGAAATGTATTGGATATTTCAAACTGTTTTATCAGATAAAAAATTGAAAAATTGGGCGTGCAAAATTATTCAGCCCCCTTAAGTTAATACTTTGTAGCGCCACCTTTTGCTGCGATTACAGCTCTAAGTCTCTTGGGGTATGTCTCTATCAGTTTTGCACATCGAGAGACTGACATTTTTGCCCATTCCTCCTTGCAAAACAGCTGGAGCTCAGTGAGGTTGGATGGAGAGCGTTTGTGAACAGCAGTTTTCAGTTCTTTCCACAGATTCTCGATTGGATTCAGGTCTGGACTTTGACTTGGCCATTCTAACACCTGGATATGTTTATTTGTGAACCATTCCATTGTAGATTTTGCTTTATGTTTTGGATCATTGTCTTGTTGGAAGACAAATCTCCGTCCCAGTCTCAGGTCTTTTGCAGACTCCATCAGGTTTTCTTCCAGAATGGTCCTGTATTTGGCTCCATCCATCTTCCCATCAATGTTAACCATCTCCCCTGTCCCTGCTGAAGAAAAGCAGGCCCAAACCATGATGCTGCCACCACCACGTTTGACAGTGGGGATGGTGTGTTCAGGGTGATGAGCTGTGTTGCTTTTACACCAAACATAACGTTTTGCATTGTTGCCAAAAAGTTTGATTTTGGTTTCATCTGACCAGAGCACCTTCTTCCACATGTTTGGTGTGTCTCCCAGGTGGCTTGTGGCAAACTTTAAACGACACTTTTTATGGATATCTTTAAGAAATGGCTTTCTTCTTGCCACTCTTCCATAAAGGCCAGATTTGTGCAGTATACGACTGATTGTTGTCCTATGGACAGAGTCTCCCACCTCAGCTGTAGATCTCTGCAGTTCATCCAGAGTGATCATGGGCCTCTTGGCTGCATCTCTGATCAGTCTTCTCCTTGTATGAGCTGAAAGTTTAGAGGGACGGCCGGGTCTTCGTAGATTTGCAGTGGTCTGATACTCCTTCCATTTCAATATTATCGCTTGCACAGTGCTCCTTGGGATGTTTAAAGCTTGGGAAATCTTTTTGTATCCAAATCCGGCTTTAAACTTCTCCACAACAGTATCTGGGACCTGCCTGGTGTGTTCCTTGTTCTTCATGATGCTCTCTGCTCTTTAAACGGACCTCTGAGACTATCACAGAGCAGGTGCATTTATACGGAGACTTGATTACACACAGGTGGATTCTATTTTTCATCATTAGTCATTTAGGTCAACATTGGATCATTCAGAGATCCTCACTGAACTTCTGGAGAGAGTTTGCTGCACTGAAAGTAAAGGGGCTGAATCATTTTGCACGCCCAATTTTTCAGTTTTTTATCTGTTAAAAAAGTTTTAAATATTCAATAAATTTCGTTCCACTTTATGATTGTGTCCCACTTGTTGTTGATTCTTCACAAAAAATTACAGTTTTATATCTTTATGTTTGAAGCCTGAAATGTGGCAAAAGGTCGAAAAGTTCAAGGGGGCCGAATACTTTCGCAAGGCACTGTATTTACACAATACTGCATCTCCCCCCTCTCTACGACGGCTGGGTTTTCACTCCACATGTTGTATGAACTTGTTCTGCTGGAGCACAACCCAACCCCTATAACACAAACAACTCTCCAGACGTAAACATACCTGATGAGGTCTTCGTTATCGTAGGCAACGTGACGGGAAACGGCATGTCACTGTGGGACGAAAAGGTGGAAATGATGAGTGATTTTATCTTAGTTTAGTCTGTGAATGAAACAATCTGTGATTAGACTCCACACAAAAGATCATAACTGGTCTTTAGGAACAGCACAAGACAAATAAAAGCAGTGAGGTTCTGGCAGGACACTCTTGAAAAAGGGATTTTTAATCTTTTCCTGGTTAAATAAAGGTATAATACATTTTTTTAAACTTATTTTTTTGCAACTACTTGTCACTTTTATTGACATTTTCACTCAAACTTTAATATATAATTTTAAATGTAAAACTGGTACAACAAACATTGACAAAACAATGTCAACTAAAGGTCCACTTATTTGCTTGTTCTGGAGCTTTTGAGCACATCCCACAGTCCTCATCAGCAGATGGAGTTTGCTTAGTGGCCATGGAACTGCAGATGTTCAGACTTTCCACCTTGTGGTAAAGTTGAAAGCTCCAGAACAAGCGAGTAAGTGGACCTTGAGTTGAGATTGTTTTGTCAGCAGCTGTTTCCAAAAGTCAAGAATGGGTCTTACCTCTCAGAGGATCGACACACATCCATGTCACTGGTGGAGGTGACCTCGTTGCAGGCCAGGCTCTGCGGCTCGGGTCTAGAGGAGTCTGGGAGCTGGGCTGGACGGAAAGATGGAACCAGGGCGGCCATGTGGGGCTGCTGACCGGCTGCGGTGACCTCCATGCTTTCTTTTGAATCCAAGTTCAGCGTAAGTTCGGCACGGGCTACCTTGGGAAGCTCCACCATGTGTTTGGGGGATTTGGGGTCTTCTTTCTTAAGTTTGATGGTTGGAACCAGCCGTCTAGAGGCTTCCTCAACGCCCTCCATGTTCATGTCGCCGTCTCTATCTTCTGAAGGGAGAGTGGAGGTGCTGACCTGGGAGCTTCTCCTGCGTGGTCGAAGCCACCTCGGCCTCAATGCCTCTCCATCTATCTCGGTGTCACTGCTCTCGGGCTGCTCCGTCCCCTGGGCCTTCTTCAACACCTTCCTCTTCTTCAGCTTCCTCACACGCTTTCCGCTCCTCAGTTCAGATGGAGAGGCAGGCAGATTGAGGATGGAGGGGGGCTCAAAGGACTGTGTGGCTGCACAGTCAATAACACTCCCCTCCTCGGAGCCCCTCCTGCTGGCCAAGACAAGCTTTATGGGAGTTTTGGAGTCATGCAAAGAGGTAAGAGAGTTTTGAGTTGCCTGTATGGACTTTTCCATTGTCTCAACCAGTCCTGACAAGCTCTCCTTGCAGTCTGCAGGCTCGGCAAAGTTGTCCCAATTGTGTTCTGTGTTAGTTTGGTACAGCTCCGGCTTTCTTTCAGAAGATGGCTGGAAATGAAGGGTGGGGTCTGCAAGAGTTTGAAATGCACATTGATCAGTACACTGCAAATTTAACTGACATAAACTAAGAGGACTTTTTTGAGCATTTTCTCCATTGTTCCTTGAGTTAACACACTTATCTAAATGTAAAAAATCTGGCAGGTAAATCTCATGATTGTCTATTGCTATGTGTAATACATTTACATTTTGGGACAAGGTAGTCTTGGCAGGGGTATATGTTTTTAAGGGTAAAGCCCCACAGGATTATGTGGTTGTCTTTAAACAAAGTATATAAAATACATTTAAAAAAAAATCAGTAACATATCTTTGAGGTTTAATGTGCTGAATACATTTACTCTCTCATAATTTTTTTTTGGAATATTTTAGAGTCAGCAATGTTTAAACCATGTTTTCTAGATAACAGTCTTCTTTTTTACTAGTTTTTTTACCAGCACATTGCTACGTTTCTTGAAATATAACTGCCACGTGCTGTCCATCGCTGGTGCACGAAAACTTGGGCAGAAAGGTAATGTATGACGTTACCTGGCGGAGAGGCTGCAGCAGGAGCGACAGGCAGCTCGGGAGTGGTGCTGTGAGCACAGTGGGTTATATTGTCCACAGGGTCCAGCTCTGAGCTGACATGGACAGGAGACAGAGGCTCCTGTTTGATAACTAAAGGCATGAAGGGAAGGCTGGAGGAGGGAGGGGAGGCACGCTCAGCAGGAGGACCAGGACTGGGGGGGGCAGCAGAGTCAGAGGAGAGCAGAATGGAGGAGGGCATGTGTGGCTCAGCGTCTACTGAATCCATCTTTTCTTCTTTCAGTTTGACCTGAGGTGCTTCCCCCAAACTACCTGTATGAAACAAATAGCAAAAGAAAACTGTTTATTTCAGTATTTCAAGAGCTTAAAATGTGATGTACTATGTGTGTGCTATGTCAACTACAATGATAACTATTTGTGTTATGGTCAAATACTTCTAATATGCTGTGGTTTCTATAGTTTGTTATAGTAGTAGTAACCTCTAATGTAGTCAATGGCAGGAAAAGTCACCATTTACTAAAACATTGTCATGTGTTTCATACTAAGACATGTCCTCCTTACCTTGCATTCCTTTCAGTAACTCGATGCGCTTGTTTCTCAGTGTGCTCATCTCTCCAGTCATCTAAGTCAGAAATCATACAATGCTTGTTAGTAGGTAATATATAGTATAATATCTTAATTACGGACTTAGGAACATGACGAAACTTGCACTAAAATTAAGAAAATAAAAGTAAGAAAAATAAGGGCCAGTGACTATATATGAATACATGTGTTTACCAAATACTACCACTACCATACTTTCATCCAGTCTTACCCACACACACACACACCGTAATAAAAGGTTACATATGTAATCATGGTTCTCTGAGAAAAGAGGCTCTCTCCACCCAGCTACAATGTACACACAGGTACCACTAAAGACTCAGCAAACTGTGGACATCTGCTTCAAATGTACTGGCCCCAAAAACTAGGAAACTCTCCAGGAGAGAAACAGCCTCTCTGTCTTACACTCACAAACACGAGTGTATATAAACACATACACAGCAAGCTGCTCTCAAATCAAAATTAAAAGTGAAAAGTGCTTTTATGACATCCACAACTCAAAAGATGGCGACTTCTTTTCACCTGCTGTTTAACCACCATGAGACGCTGCACCTCTACGTAGGCGGCCTCCAGCGCAGCCCGGGCCTGGATCAGGCTGGTGTCCACCGTCTGCAGGGAGCGACTCAGCTCTTCCTCCCGCAGAGACACAGCCAGCAGCTGGTCAATCTGTAAACGCTCTGTACAGAGGTGCCAAAAGTATACTTGTGAACCATCGGTAACATGTCGTCTTGGTTATCTTAAAATAGATTTAGATTGAAGCTGTGAAATCATTCCACCAGGATCATTAAGTTACATTAGCAGAGATAATCTACTACAGAGAAAACCATACATTTTACTCTCAAAAAGTGAAACAGTACAGTACATACGTGACCTCATTAATGCAACAGAACTCGTAGACACTAACCTTTTTTGGATTTGACTTTCCTTCTTTTGTTATTGTGTTTCAAGGAAGACGTCTCTGCACTTGGAACGTCCTACAAAAGGAGAAACAAGAGTCATACTCTGCCTGTTGTATTAAAGTAGATTCGAAATCGATATCATCTTTTTTTATTGCATGCATTACTCCTTTCAAAACCTTGCGCATACATGACCCACAATGCAACTCAACCACTGACAGTTTGGTAGGATATTTAGATGTTATGCTCGTGACAGCTAATGTGGCCTCGCGCCTCTTGCCTCAAGCAGAGATGAGGAGCAGGCTACAGAGGTCTCACCTCTTCCTAACTCCACAGCACCAGATTTGTTTTCATTTTCAAACTTGTAGTATTTATCAGACTTTACACAGATCCCTCAATATACAACTTTTTTTTACACGTGCAGTAGTACTCCCCAAGACCTTTAAACAGATGTGTAACAATGTGTAAAATCTGTGGAGTTCCCCTTTAACACCGTTTCCTTCACTCACCCCAGCAGCTCTTCGTCTTTTTCCTGTTCCCTGGCTGTCGTACAGCTCCGTCCCCGAACTGCTGTCGCCGAGCACTGAATCCGACCGCTGGAGGGCCTTCACTGTCGCAAACGTTAGCTTGTCTGGCTGCTTCTGTGCTAGAGCCTCAAACTGGCCGAGCATCTGCTCCACCTCTTGTTGACGTTGATCGTCTTTGTTCCCTTGAGCGAATATGGGATTGGGAGAAACGGAGGATCCCTGCTGCTCTGAGCTTAGGGCTTCTCTTTGTGCCGTCTCCTTTGACATGAGGGATGTAAACAGGGAGTGAGAGGATGCAGGGGCGATGCTGCTCTCGGATAAGGAGCGCTTTCGGGAGGCAGAGCTGTCCATCATAGACTCCCACTGGAAACCCTCTAGCAGGGGAATGTCCTCTTCCTCCTGGCTCTGGTCCTCCTGCTCTATCGGCACCATTTCTATCCCAAACCTGGAGGACAGACAGGACATAACATGAGCTTGAAGTAGCTGAAATCAAAAACAACGTAAAAAGAATGCATCAAACTCGAAATGTAAGATCAAACATTCACCTCGGCATGCCTTTGCCTTTGTCTTGCTTCTTCCTGACCTCCTGATACACCTGTTCCCAGTTCACATTGCGTCGAGACCCGGAGGAGCTGATGAGCTGCCGCACAGTTGGTTTGAGCCCCGAGTCCTTTTCTGTGTCACTTCGCCGCGACTCACTCAGGTTGCGCACCCGTCTGGCAATGTTCAGGTTGGGCTCATGGCCACCTGTTTTACTCTTGGTGCTGATGTGTTTGGTCAGGTCACGTTTCAAGACGGGAGGCAGGTCAAGTTTGGACAGACTTGATGTGTTTGACCCTGAGCCCGTCTGAGCTTCACCACTTCTGGAGGTGTCACTCTCTGAGCTCTGCCCGGCTTCATCTGGGGCCGCTGGGCACGTTTCCTTCTCCACTCTCCTCCTGTTCTCCTCGTCTTCCCGGCTTGAGGCTGCAGGCTCGGAGCTCTCCGTGGTAGAAGTGCTGACTTGCAATGATTGGAGAAACTGGCTGCTGTTTGAAGATTGCAGTGAAGGCTTTTCCAGCCTGGCTGAGTCAGGCAGATTTGTTTTAGCTGCATTCTGCCTGTTTTCTTTGTTCATGCCAATCTGACTCTGTACATGATCCGTCTGCTGCTCCTCCACGATGTGCAGGGTCATTTCCATCCTGTTGTTTCTAGAGCTATCCAAAGAGCCCCTCTTTTCTAACACAATCTGTCTGGCTTTCTTGAATGTTTCTGGAAGCTGCCGTTCTTGCCTTGACAGAAGGGGCCCAACAGCTGGAGCCTGGGAACTGAATCCACACGGCTTTGCAGTTGATTGTGATTGTGCGCGTGCTTGACTTGAGGCCATGCTGTGTTGAGCTCCACCGTTGAGACCAGGAAGTGAGGACATCTTCCAATCTTTATGTAGCAATGGCTTAACTGCCTTCTGATTTGAGGGACCAGATGCGGCGTTCTGGGGGGCGTCTCTCTGAGCACCGCTGCTTCTACTGCTGCTGCTACTCCTTTCTCTTGTTTTGGTTTTGTGGTTCGTTTTATGCCTCCCTTTCTCTTCCACACTTTGTCCACTCAAAGGCAACTGCCACGGTTTCTGTTCAGGTCGGGACTGTCTGTTAAAAGCACTGGTTTCCTGCGCCTTATCCTGTTTCTGGGGTTTGGGGACTTTGGGGTACTTCTCTGATGAGTTTGGGTTGGTATCCTTATGGGGTAAGGATTCAAAACCCTTTGTGACAGGATAGGGCGACCAGCGGCAGGCTTTGTCCAGCTTTGGATTGCTACCAAAGGGCTTAGAGCTCTTACTGCTGCTGTGGTCAGGTTCTGCTGTCTGCCCCTCCCCATTCTGAAGCCCATCACAGTGCTGACCTCCCAGGCCATTTCCTGTATTTTGAAACTGGTTAAGAGCCTGGCCAAAAAAACAGGGAGGAGGGGGATACAGAGGAACAGGCCCTAAAAGGCTCAGGGGCCGGCTCTTTTGATGGTTCTGGGCAATGTTGTTTCGACCATAGACCCCGTTACTACTACCTCCATTGCTGAGCCAAGGCAGTCGACTTCGTTGATTGCCAGAAAATGCACCATGATCCCACTGCTTGTTGCCCAAACATTCCTGGCTATGGAAGCTTCCGCCACCAAATTCCCCAGATCCAAACTTCTGAAGGTTGGGAGGCTCCTGAGCATGCCAGGTGGCACTCTTTCCCTGTTTACTGTGCTGCCAGGGTTGTGCATCTGCATTGGCATTATATTGGTTGCTCCTGTACCAAGTTCTGTGGTGAGTGGATCCACCAAAACCCTGCGATTGATGCTTTAAGGCATACTGCAGCCGGTAGTGCTCCTTAGCTTCTTTTAACCTCTGATTCATCTCCTCCTTTTTCCTTCGAGCCTCTTCTTCTTTTGCCAGCTTTGCAGCAGCGGCCTCCTTTTCTTTTCTACAGACAAAAGACAGATATCAATATATGTATATATACAGTGGGGCAAAAAAGTATTTATATATATATACAGTGAGGAAAATAAGTATTTGAACACCCTGCTATTTTGCAAGTTCTCCCACTTGGAAATCATGGAGGGGTCTGAAATTGTCATCGTAGGTGCATGTCCACTGTGAGAGACATAATCTAAAAACAAAAATCCAGAAATCACAATGTATGATTTTTTAACTATTTATTTGTATGATACAGCTGCAAATAAGTATTTGAACACCTGTCTATCAGCTAGAATTCTGACCCTCAAAGACCTGTTAGTCTGCCTTTAAAATGTCCACCTCCACTCCATTTATTATCCTAAATTAGATGCACTTGTTTGAGGTCGTTAGCTGCATAAAGACACCTGTCCACCCCATACAATCAGTAAGAATCCAACTACTAACATGGCCAAGACCAACGAGCTGTCCAAAGACACTAGAGACAAAATTGTACACCTCCACAAGGCTGGAAAGGGCTACGGCGAAATTGCCAAGCAGCTTGGTGAAAAAAGGTCCACTGTTGGAGCAATCATTAGAAAATGGAAGAAGCTAAACATGACTGTCAATCTCCCTCGGACTGGGGCTCCATGCAAGATCTCACCTCGTGGGGTCTCAGTGATCCTAAGAAAGGTGAGAAATCAGCCCAGGACTACACGGGAGGAGCTGGTCAATGACCTGAAAAGAGCTGGGACCACCGTTTCCAAGGTTACTGTTGGTAATACACTAAGACGTCATGGTTTGAAATCATGCATGGCACGGAAGGTTCCCCTGCTTAAACCAGCACATGTCAAGGCCCGTCTTAAGTTTGCCAATCACCATTTGGATGATCCAGAGGAGTCATGGGAGAAAGTCATGTGGTCAGATGAGACCAAAATAGAACTTTGTGGTCATAATTCCACTAACCGTGTTTGGAGGAAGAAGAATGATGAGTACCATCCCAAGAACACCATCCCTACTGTGAAGCATGGGGGTGGTAGCATCATGCTTTGGGGGTGTTTTTCTGCACATGGGACAGGGCGACTGCACTGTATTAAGGAGAGGATGACCGGGGCCATGTATTGCGAGATTTTGGGGAACAACCTCCTTCCCTCAGTTAGAGCATTGAAGATGGGTCGAGGCTGGGTCTTCCAACATGACAATGACCCGAAGCACACAGCCAGGATAACCAAGGAGTGGCTCTGTAAGAAGCATATCAAGGTTCTGGCGTGGCCTAGCCAGTCTCCAGACCTAAACCCAATAGAGAATCTTTGGAGGGAGCTCAAACTCCGTGTTTCTCAGCGACAGCCCAGAAACCTGACTGATCTAGAGAAGATCTGTGTGGAGGAGTGGGCCAAACTCCCTCCTGCAGTGTGTGCAAACCTGGTGAAAAACTACAGGAAACGTTTGACCTCTGTAATTGCAAACAAAGGCTACTGTACCAAATATTAACATTGATTTTCTCAGGTGTTCAAATACTTATTTGCAGCTGTATCATACAAATAAATAGTTAAAAATTCATACATTGTGATTTCTGGATTTTAGTTTTTAGATTATGTCTCTCACAGTGGACATGCACCTACGATGACAATTTCAGACCCCTCCATGATTTCCAAGTGGAAGAACCTGCAAAATAGCAGGGTGTTCAAATACTTATTTTCCTCACTGTATATATATATATATATTACAAATTAATTCATTTTCTACTTGTTTGCAGGCCCACAACTTTATTGTTTCTATTAACTCTCACTGTGCTCAACAGCCAGCTGTTTTTCATTAATGAATGGACAGATGTGTATATACTGTACGCAATTGCCATATCGACTTAAAAGGTGATATAACATGATAAATCATTTTGTTCACAGCTTGTTACTGCTGGCCTAAAAGTGACTAAAAAAATAGTTAAGGAAGGTTAAGGGCTCCTTTTCTGCAATGCTTGCAGCAGCTGCATTTCAGATACACTGGAAATTGTTTAACAAGACTTAAAAACTGGCCTACTGGTCTACTGTTTCCAAGTGTCAAGGATTAGTTCATAGTGTGACCTACAGCACTGACCGCAGAGGGAAAAGATCTGGCACATGACCGGCTGACAGCTGAATGCTTTTGCCTTCAACAGTCCTGACACATAACCCACTTTCTCAACTGCTCCAGACATTTTCCTAATTTTTCCAGTAGGACAGTGAAGTCAACTTAGTGAGTTAAGCCAAAAATGGCATATTTGTAGTCTTGTGTTTGGTGTTGGAGTGAAGGTTTTTTTGATAGTGTTTTGCCAAACTTGTGTCTGAACTCTGTGTGTGCAGTCATGCTTTTATTTTAGGCTGCAGTCCTGACATACGACTCCAGCTCCACGTCAAGCAGCAGTTAAATCAGGCCTGTGAGCACCACTGAGCTAAAACGTGCCTATACATGCAGTATGTACACACATACGACAAACTCGCGAGCTATCACTTACATTTACATTTGTGGTTAAATCATAACAACATTATAACAAACATAGATCAGTGTTCCTATTGTAATGGAAATATTTGCCGCTGCTGAGTTTTACAAACTGCAATATTTCTTATGGGTGCTGGACTTCTGATTACATGCCATGTTGACAAATATGAAATATGTCTTGTTATACAAAAAACCCTATAATTTCTCATATTGGCAATACAAACAATTTAATTAACAGTTTATTATAAGCATTAAAAAGAAAATGTATTTGACAAAATGCATGTTTCATTGATAAATAAGCATTAGACAACTTTTTGTAACTACTACTACAATTTTTTCAATTTTTTTTTTAAAGCACCTTTACTGACTATTATTCTCCCAGCTGCAATGATAGCATGACTGTCTTACCTGATCTGTTCTTTTCTCTTCTCGATCAGGTCCACCAACGCCTGGTCGAAGTAGTCCTCTTCACGGTCATTCCCAGCATACTTTTGTTCTGCGGCCTCCACATTCTGCTTGTGCGTTGGACTGGAAATGTGGCTGGCATAATCGGTCAGGCTCACCACCGTTACCTTGCACACTCTGCACTCGTGTCCGCAGTCCCTGGGGAGGGAAGGCGAGAGCGGGCGATCAATCGTTCCTTCAGGCATTGTCCTGATCTAGTCTGATTTGTTTTTATGTGCCTGCAGAGCCTGCGACGACGTAATCCGGCTCTACTTTTTGTTACTTAAAGTCAAAATAAAATCAGGAGAGGAGAATACTCAACAATCCTTAAAAGATAACTTGTCCGAATTCTCTATCTGTCACAGATCAGGAGGTAGCTAACTTGTAATTTTCTCTTGTTAAAAAAAAAAGTTAAAATCTTTTTCGTCCTGATCTTGTTTTTCTTCTTTCTTCTTCAGCAGGCCATAGGTGGCAGGGCGAGGGCAGGAGGAGCAGCCAGGCTGGATCCAGGCAGCATGCTAATCTAGCTGTTTATGTCCAGCCACCACAAGCAGCCATGCAGCACAGCACTGGGTCGCGTGGAGGGGAGAGAGGCACAGTGCCCTCAGCCTAGTGCTCTTTCATGATGGTGTCCGCTGCACTCTGAGACTCTACACAAGGCAATGTCTGTATTTGACCTCCCACTCCTCTCTGAGAGCATGGACCCACCCCCTTTCAGGCCACCACGTGTTATTAGAACAGGCCTAAGCATCCTGCTGACCAATCCCAAGCAAAGCCTGCGTAACTGGAGCCTTGTGCAGCTGCTCATAGCCGCCACTTCAAAACCTCTCCCAAGTATGTCATCCTGTAATTCTGATCCGGGGCAGTGACTTTGCTGGCTCCTTCTCGATTTCTTTGTCAAATCTATGTCATGGCATGCTGCCATTTTCTGACGGGCAGTTGGCAAACTCTTTATCAGTAAGATAGGGTTACTTTTATTTATTTGAAACGTTATTTCTCAGCTGCAGTAATGAATTCCTAAGCATGGACCTCACATATAGAGCTGTATCAAGCTGTAGTTAAAGTTAAGCTTCAACCACCCCATTCCACGACAGACAGAAATCTGAATCACCATGCACTCTTGTAAAACTACAACTTTTCTTTTATAATTCCTTGCACATGCTGCATATTGCTCGTATCATTTGTTTTTCTCCAAATGTACCTTACCATCACATTTGAAAAGATGCCATCTTTGCATATCTTTGCACACTGTTTCCCACTGTTTCAATGTTTTGAAATCCCAGTTACTTAGCAACAACTCAGGTCCTTAATCAGTATTTGGTCCACTCCAGATACATCGCTCTCAGCGACAGGCCACATACTTTTTACTAATCGACATGGGAGTCACAAGATAGCCAGTTGCCTTCTATCGCTCATGCCTGTTGTTCCGGGAGAGATTGTGTCTAAATATATTTGCCACGGTTGAGACAGCTGCCCATATATCCACTTGCCCGATAACTGTGATGAACACGTGCCTTTGTGCCCACGCGCCTCATGACCCAAATACATTTGGACCAAACTCTTGAAACAAATGCAAACCTTTTGCATTGACACTACTAATTAATTTCAAAAGTGTGTATTGAATAAAATAGTCCAAATTATGATAGTAAAATATGTCCTAGATCTTGTTCTAAATATTATTTGAGAAAGAAAACATTTCTATTTAACTAATTTCTGCAATAAAAAAATCTATGTGTCAGAGTGATGATATATAATTACATAATATCTGTGCATTTTGTTTATTGTTGGAGAAACTACTCACCGGCCTTTGAGCTTCTCCAGCTCCCGATGGTGGAGCATACTTCTCATGTGCTCATCCATCTCCTGCAGATAGACATGAAATAGCAAGCCTCGTTTAGTTAAGCGGTAAATAACACGTTACTGTGTAATGTAGTGCAGCGCATTTGGTGATTTTTAATTTTTCACATATTTGTCTGATATAATTGTCCTTCATCTTAAGATAAACAAACCATTAAAACACCCAATTGAAGTGAAAAAGAAGTATCACACAAATGAAAACAGGGCTGTCTGTATTAAATGATTATCTTTAGACAGCAATTGACGAGTGCAAAGGGTATCTATAAATAGGTATAATAAACCTACATAAAAGTACATATACAAATCCCAACAAAATTATTATACAATATTGCTGAATTGAATACTGGTCAACCCCTTAGTATTCATTTTGTCAAACAACTCATGTAACTCCAGTGTTAATGTAGCCTGAGCTCCTGAATGGCTCAAACCCTACAGTACTCAAGCTTGGGGGGGAATTACCTGCTTGGAGGCGTGGACTGTTTCACAGAGGATGCACTTTCTGTCTCTCGCCATCTTGAACACAGGTGGGAATCAGCCCATTACTGTCATTAGAGAGAATGTAACAAAGGAAAAAGGACCCATCAATCACAGCTTACAAAAGGACAAAGCAACAATGTTCTGTAAAACCATTCTGAACTATAAATATAATATAGTTGGTGTGGTGACTGTGGTTCAACCTTAGTTGGATATTGTGATTATCAAAAATAATTCTGAGCTCTCAGGAATTCATACTCATCAAACCAACACAGTGGTCTGTGTTTCTCTCAAGAACCACACCTAACTATTTAACAACATGCCTCTGTACCACAGTCAGAATGTCAGCAGAGTTCAACCTGGACCCTGGTCTAATTCCAGTCTGCTGATAGAGCAACTCTGTGGCCAGGAGGCAGCATCAGAGCTATGTCTGGACTTGTTGAACGTTCACAAACAGGGTGGGAAACTAATACCACCCATGGGTCAAAGGCTAGGGAAGACACCCCTGTGGCTTATAAAACGACGATGCAAGGATGTACATGCAGCAAAGTTATTGGTTCAAAATTAAGTAAAATCAATTAATGAAGAGAAAAGAAAGATGCACTTTGAAAGTCCAGTAATTGAATTAGCCTATTTATCTATACAGTGTTTTGGCCACATATACCTTCCTCAAGCAACAATCTTATTGGCAGTTAGAGGACATAATGCCATTTAATTGTACTTTTTCTCACTCAAATGTGTCTGGTAGCAAATGACAAATGCAATACTAGAACAAGCTGGCACTCTAACCTTCCTACAGCCAACATTTGACAAGGCTCTGATGGGGGTATTGATTAGCTATTGACAGAAAAAGGAGGTACAACACTTGGCCTGTTAGAAAAATGATCAATTCCTAAATGCTATTACAAGAGCCTTCATTGAGTAGAAAAACACAAATCTCAGGAATCTTGTACATAATTGTGTACAACGATTAAGCCTGGTTTCGGGGTCTCTTTGACCTAAAGAAAGCGAACCCGACCAAAACATTATGCTTCTTTTTCAACATGGGGCTTTCTTCTTATAATTCAAGGAAGTGCTTTGTTTTCAGCTGTCTATGCACAGCTCTCTTACCTTTACCATATCGGGTGATTAATCAGTCAAACAGCAGCTGTTTAATATAGAATGTCTAATAAAGACCATGAGTGAGGTCTGGAGATTCCATCGTCCTGTATGACATTATGACATGTCTCACAATACCTCCATCACCATTTATCTTCACTCCCCAAGCACCACAGGGCAGCTATTTATAATATCAGCATGATCCATGGGTCATATTCCCTCTCAGCCACTCAATCTCTATGGGGGGGAGCAAGCAAGGACAGTGAAAGACACCAAATTACTCTGTATTAACTACTGATGCATCTGTTGTACAACTGTTTGAAAACAGACAGGGCACACAGATGTTTGAATCGTGTTGGGATTAATTCACCACAGAGCTTTCTTCTGCAAACACCATGCACATACTGAAAAGGGCAAGTTGTCTTTTAAGTTAAACAGAGAGTTGAGAGATCTCCACAAAATGGCTCTAAGCTAATTAGCAAAAAGAGACGAAAAGCACAACGCACTTTAACAACAGTGGTAAGTGTTACACTAGCTTGCTAACTTGGTGCAGGACTGTATCATCACAAGTCGCATTAGCTACATCTGGAGTTTCGATAACAATTACATCTGACGTTATAATGCAAGCAAAGTTAACGTTAGTCCGTTGCAACAACTCTAACTTTACAGTTGCATAACAGTTAAAAACCGACCTTATAACTAACTTGGTCGGCTAGCAAAATCATTGTTTGATGTTAGCCTAGCTGTAGTTAACAGTTCTTAAGAGTGCATATATTCGTGTCTCCATAATAATTAGATTGAAATGCAAACAAGAAGATCAGGAGACCAACGAACTATGACTTCTAAAGTAAAGTAAGAGCTACAGTTAACGTTAGCCAGTAGGTTAGCAAGCTAACAACAGCATGCTAGCCAGCGACACAAACGTTACACCACTTAATGTAACGTTAGTCAATGATTTACTACATTATAAAAGCGTGAGGAAGTACAGCTAAGACATACAGTTGTTATACATTGTAAATACTGAGACATGACTGTTGACTACCTTTATAATATCCAAATGTGTGTGTGGGGCTACTGCATGTTCTCATCCACCGCTGAAGCTAACAACAACAACAACATCCTCCTCCTTCTCCCCCCTCCCCCCAACAGAACTACGGCAAGCTAGAGGCGTTCAAGAACATCGCTGTCCAGGAAAACTAAAAGCTTTATTCAGGTTTTGTATTTCTTACACAAGTAACGCAGGGCAGTAGAGGATTGTAATTTTGGAGCAGTTTTTGATAACAATCCTCATTTATATGCCCTTGAAAAAAAGACTTAAGCCAACATGTATCGTTATTGTACTGAAGTACAATACTGCAGTTTAAAAAAATACTGTTACAAGTCAAAGTACTGCATTCAAACTTTTACTCAAGAAAAGCACAAAAGTATGACTATCAAAACATACCAAAAGTAAAATTACTCATTATGTGGCATGGCCCATTTCAGATATGTTGTATAATAATGTTTATAATTGAATTATAATTATTGATGCATTAATGTGTACTTTGCATCTGGTAAAGGTGGGGTTCATTTTAATTACTAAACTGCTGGGTAGCTTAACCTGTTATAATATATTATTATTTATTAGTTGATTTATTATTTATATTTTATCCTGTATAAATAAAGGCCTAAAATGCCCCAAAAATAATATGGGTTGTAAAAAATAATAATAAAGGAGTATAGAATGGAATTACTTAAGTAAAGTACAAGTTCCTCAAACTTTTATAGTACTTCAGTAAATGCACTTAGTTACGATCTACCACAGGGTAAATTTGATTCATGTGTGTATTCCCCTGGCTGCATGTTAGTTGTACATTGTACAGGCTAATGACATAAAAAAAAAAATTTTGGTAAAGCTCACTTCTACAGGTAAGAAAGAGTTGCATTATTGATCTATCTATCTATACTTTGTCAAATTCTGCAACTTCAGGCAGCATGTATGTTAATAACATATTCTTCACCACAAACTGTACAATTCAGGCATTCAAATGTATTTTTATTTTTCAATATTTCAACAACATAGTGTGTGAGATGCAACATAATCAAGACAGTTAATTCAAGTAAATGTGAACAATAACCATACATTTGTACAATATGTAAATCAAATTAAAACAACAGTAGGTTTGAAAGGGTTTGAAATAAAACAGCAGATCACTCTGACAGAAGAGAAGTAGTTCATAATAATCCCCTTAAGCCTTGTGAAAAAAGTAAGACACAAACATAAAATATGCTACAATATTCCCTTTTTGAATAAGATTATAAAATCCAGCAACATTTTGACCAAAGTTCACATTTTCTCAGTTTTGAAACAGTCATACCATTAAAATCTTAAGCAAACATGTTGAGTGTCTCAGCCTCAGCAACGATTCCTTACATGCATACAAAACATTTATGAAAATACCTCATCTTTGGAAATGGCAACAACCAACAATTCAGTTCAGTGTTATGTTCTAACAAATGTTATGGGTAAACATTCCTCAGTGTTGATCATCTTCACCAGTGATAAGAAAATGGTGCAAGTAGTGACCTAAAAAAACTCACTTGGATAATTTGGATCTCGTCAGATTGTGTCACCAGTGCTTTTCTGCAAAGAGTTTCAGTTTATTTGGTTCAGCTCCCGGGCTTTATTCCTCAGATGCCTCTTACGCATTCTGATAATCCACTGAATCGTGAGTTTGGCAAAATTAGCAGCCTTGAAGAGAGCCATGAAGACGCCACAGAGAATGGCTACAGAGTTCCAGGGATTTGCAGTCACTATCTGTTTGGAAGTAAGCAAAGTTGAGTTAGAAACTGATTAGTCTGGCTCAATGGATGTACATTGCTGCAGCCTATGTCCCTCCCCTTTCCGCCTTCTATTTTGCAGGGGGCACCGTTGCTGCGTCTAGACTCTAGGGCTTAGTGTCGCCCAGGATGGTTGTGACTGGTTTAAATGAAATACAAACAAGCCACAGCATTGTTTCTCCTATCCTAGAATAGATAAGCAGTGTAGCCAGATCATCCTCCAGCGCTTACACAGTGCTGTGGCGATAGGTCTGGCAATGTGAGACTAGAAACTGATACACTGATGTTGACGGATTAGTTCTAATTAGGTTAAAATGTCTGGGAGAACTTACCAGTCTGATGTCTTGCATAAAAGGATCCCGCCATTCAAAGACAGCAAAGAAGAGCTCATTGTTTTTTTCTGATGCAGGCCTTTTGTCGTTGAATTTTACCACAGTGGACTAGAAGATCCAACATAAATGATTAAATGAACGAGTAATGAGAAAGTACTGCAATATCCATCATATATGTAAGTATGTGTACAATGGTCGGACATAAATACCTCTTGCCGAAACTCGACAGCTTCATTGTTTTTGCCAGACGTCCTCACCAAAGACATCTTGACCCAGGTTCGGAAACCTCCAGAGAAAGTCCACATGGAGTAATTGCTCTCACAATCCCTCATAAAGTCGGATTTATTTGCACTAGAGAGTCAGAAAACAGATATCACTCAAGTCAAAATGGAAATGCACGTTACTATCAGACTGGGTAAAATCCCTCTTTGTTTCTTAAGACATGAATTTAAATGACAAATTGGAGGCTATCAATCGGTCAGTGCATTATTTGTGTTGTGAGCAAAACAAATCCTGTATGACCCACTTCAGCTTTCACACCAGTCAGGCGTCACAGGAACTACGGTATACGTGTTTGTTTGGCAGTTACCTCTCAGTCAAGTCACTAAAATTGGCAAAAAGCATGTAAGAGATAGCGCTGAAGTCCTCTTCTGTTTCATTAAGGCTGAACTG
This sequence comes from Zingel zingel, assembly GCA_023566125.1. Classification (NCBI taxonomy): domain Eukaryota; kingdom Metazoa; phylum Chordata; class Actinopteri; order Perciformes; family Percidae; genus Zingel; species Zingel zingel. The sequence goes on from CM042333.1 coordinate 504,942, forward strand.
CATGAAGATCAACTCCTTGTTTCTGACGTCAGATGGGCCGCGGACCACCAGAGCTCTTTTCTGTGGGAACAAAGTTGAGTTACTTTACTCTTTCTTCAAAACAGAAAAACTCAAAATGGGTCACTTTCACAGAATGAAGAATCTATCTTGACAGCAAGTCAAACCTAAATAGCGATACAATAAATATTTAAAAAAAAACACATTTATTTAAAAAGATGTTCAGGATTACATTGTACATACGTGATTTTTTTTTTAAATATTTTTGAGACTTGTAATGTATGTCTATGAAATCACCAGGTGAATGTGTTTATGGCTGACCTCAGTTTCATTGGTAAATGGCCCGAAGTAAGTCACATCATTAATCACACAGTCTCCCTCTTGATGTTTGCCTGGGTCCACTAAAGGTGGGATGTAGTCATGGTAGTGATGTCTGCAGCTCAACAGCTGAGCTTTGCCGGGATATAAAGCGATACCTGCGCAAAGAAAAAACACAATTAATAAGCAATCCTTGTGTACTGAAGCTCTTTACTCGCTTCTATAACCTTTAGGCCACCACTGCGGCTTCAGTATAATCTGAATGCTTGCTACCGGTTCAATCCCCAGACCGACAGGATAAAATCTGGGTGGGGAAAGTGTCCCTCCCTCATTACCACCACTGAGGTGCCCTTGAGCAAGGCCCTTAACCTCCAACCGCTCCAGTGGAGCTGCTCAGTGGCCAGCAGATAAGACTGTGGTTGTACTGGGCAGCTTCCAGGAATGAATGTGGAACTGGGTGAATGTGACAGGTCGTCGATGCAAATGAGAATTTGTTCTCAATCAATTTACCTGGATAAATAAAGGTCAAAAAAATCAAAAATACTGTATAACGCACACACTAAGTTGGCAACATTGGAAGTACTGTTTTACACTTCTTTACAGCATTCAACAAACTGTGACATGGTTTATTGTTATCTGATGATTTCACTTAATTATATAATTGTTACACCGCATAACACATTGTAATTTTCAGTTCAAAGGTGTATACTAACATTAGTCTCATACTGTTTAATTACAGTATTTTTGGCTATTAAATACGCTTTTTGGCCAGGTTAACTTAGTGAAAAAAGGTATGGGCCAGAACAGCTATAATATTTATCTATTCAGTCTTTAAAAAACAGCAGTAGTGCATTTACCAAAGTACTGCACTTCTCTTGATTATTTCCATTTTTCTGATAGTTCATACAACTGATCCACTACATTTGAGAGGCAAACATTGTACTTTTAACTCCACTACATTTATAGTTGTTATTTACTTACATAATAATAAGGTTGTAAATATCAAGCATATGGTAAGGTAATGAAATCTGATGAAATAATCTTGATTAAACAAGCCAACAGTATATGAAGTAGTTAAAATTGGCTCCACCTTGACCAGCTGCAATATCAAAATAATGTTGACATGTTAATACATTCAAATTAATCCAATAAAATATATATATATATATATATATATATATATATATATATATATATATATTTTTTTTTTTTTTTGAACCCTGGAAGGGACCATTCTGCGTACTTTTACTTTTGATAATTACATCGAATGTTGCTGCACTTTTTGTATACTTGCTTAAATAAAATCTTTCTACCACATTGCCTGTTACCTAACCAAGTCCTGGTCCCAAATGGTCTGCCCTGTGTATTATTTATGCACACCTGGGGGTGAAAATGAGTCAACCTCTTTGTAGGTGACAGACATAACAGGGTGGTTGAATCTCTCCAGAAAGTCAGAGATAGTCTGGTAGGCCAGGAACACTGCCACCCCGGTCAGCAGCAGGTAGATGAAGATGAGCACCACTGTGAAGAAATTCTTCAGGCAGGCTTTGCTGAATCTCACCGGTGGACTGTTTTCCCTGATGTCATCCTCTGTAATGAAAAATGTGCAGGGGGGGGAGGAGGGGGGGGGGGGGGGTCAAACTGACTCTCAAGGCTCCAGGGATTACTTTTATGGGGTCCACAAATGACTACGTATAGGCAGTAGTGCTAACTTATGTTCAGCATCTGCACCTTCATGGAACACTAAAACTCAGACAGAATGCTGCAGCTCATTCAAGCAGAGTGACCAATTAAAAATGTATGAAATGTGAGACTCTGAGACGAGTGTCTTTTCTGTGCTATTCTGTTTTTTGTTTGGTTTTATTTGGTCTGTTAGGTTCATAGACTGTATATAAGAATGGACCACCAGATCCCGTGTCTCTGGACGGAGACCAGTGAAGGACATTAGAAGCTCTTTTCCGGTGATGGCTGAGCGTTACTGAGCAGCCTCCAACTGAGCTTGAAGACGTAGATGTGACGTGAGCAACCTGTCTGAAAGTTGGAAGTCTTCTGGTAGCTGTGCCAAGAGAAATCTCAATCATTCCCAATCTAGCAGAGACGGAGAGCGTAGGTATATGTAAGGAGATAACATAGGCACAGGCTAATTACTGATCACTAACATGATAGTTAACATTAGTAATTACACTTAAACAGCTAATGGAAGTCCAAACTGCCTGAGAGCTTCTCCTGTACTATACGGTAATTCCTCTACTATGAGACAGTAAGTCTCGTGGTTATGACCCAATCGTTAGCCTATTTTTATAACAACGTCTGCTACGGAGCCATAACATGAGCTACAAGGTAATGGAGCCTTTTATACATTGTCATGTTTCTTTAGAAATAAACAACGGACAAATAGAGTCTTTAAACGCTTCAGATGTAAAGTTATTCTCTGTCAAAGTGACGTCAGAATGAATGGCAGTCAATGGGATGCTAACGGGAGCTGATGGCTTGGTAGCATCAGAATGAATGGCAGTCAATGGGATGCTAACGGGAGCTGATGGCTTGGTAGCATCAACATGGCGCCGTAGGAGCTACGCATTCCTGGGAGAGGCTTACCCCCTTGGTTAGGTTTAGTCTAGTATCGCATTGCCAGAGCTTCCTCCACACCGCTGTGGAGGAGGGTCTGGCAAGTCCACACAGCATTCCAGGATAGAAAAAGAAAACGAGAAAAACGTGCACATTTCTTTAAACCAATCACAATTGTCTTGGGCGGTGCTAAGCGCTGAGTGGAGCTGCGGTGCTGCTGCAAAATAGTCTCAGGAAGGAACTTGTTTTGGTGGAACATGTGTACGTTCAAAGGTTGTTTTAGTCGTGCAACAGAAAACTCAGATTGGACAGATAGTCTAGCTAGCTGTCTGGATTTACCCTGCAGAGATCTGAGGAGCAGTTAACCATAGTCCTCACAAATCCACCGGAATTTAGAACGGCAACACAGAGACAGAGGAAGGGGACAGGACATCCGAAAAGTGGGACATCCGGCGGAATTTCCAGCAGAACGAGAGCAATCCCGGAAGTGGAACGTCGTGGCTATAGACTAGGTTTAGTCGAGTTTCCACCTTTGTCTTGTATCGTGTCATATGTGTTTTCACGTTGAACACTTGTATTGCACTATAATTAAAAAAAAAAAAGATTTAAAAAAGATTGTTCTTTCACACAGCTGGTCATCACCTTGCGAGACGCGGCCAGTCGGCTCGTCGGGATCTAGCTCTTCAGTGGCATCGTCAAAGTAGCCCGGAGACTGTGTGTCTTCATTATCATCATCATCATTGAACTGTGAGGTTAAGAAAGAGACATTAAAGTACAGCGTAGTCACACACACAAAAAGAAAATCTAAGTTTAGTACATTATGGATATTTGAAGAAAGCATACAAAACTTTAAAAAAGAAACCACTATACTTCTACTCCACCACATTTCAGAGACATTGTACTTTTTACTCCACTACATTTATTCAATACCTTAGTATGTATTATTAAGAGCAGATCAGAAGAACTAAGCTACCACTGTTTTTACTTAAGTAAAAGATCTTCAGAGTACTTCCTCCACCACTGACAGTAATAAAAACTAGGTCTTATAAGGTATTTACTAATGCTGGAATGTAACTAAGTACCTTTACTCAAATACTGTACCTAAGTACAAATTTACAGGTACTTGTACTTTACTTGAGTGTTTTCTTTCAATGCCATCTTCTACTTCTACTCTGTTACATTTCAGAGAGAAATATTGTTCTTTTTACTCCACTACATTCATCTGACAGCTTCAGTTACTAGTTAGGCCTACTTTAACAATGAAAATGTTTGCGCACAAAACCTGTGTATAACATTTATAACATATGTTTGACTGACCTGTACAGCTGTCTGCAACATGACATATTGAACACTGATTTGATTGACAGAACTATTTTTGAACATTTCAGTCGTTTTAATGTGAAAACTTTAATACCTGAAGTACATTTTTCTGATTATACTTAAATAGGCATATTTTACTTAGACTAAGTAACGTGGTCAACTTCTGTGTGTTACTAGTACTTAGTAAAGGTTCTGAATACTTCTTCCACCACTGGTATTTACAGTGTTTTAACAAAGCCTACAACACATCACCAATCTGTATTGTGTCAATCATGCGCCAACAACTCTTACTGGGTTTTGGAACACCTGGTGACATTTTAATGTATATATATATATATATATATATATATATATATATATATATATATATATATATATATATATATATATATATATATATATTTTTTTTTTTTTTTAAAGCAGACATCATATTTGTCTGCAACTTGGGCTTACTTGATGAGCAAGCAGGCAGAAAGCATGAAGTCAGCTAATTTCATGTTTCAACAGCAGCCGTCCGCTCTACAGTCACATGATGTTGACAGTGTGTGGGCCCTTCATGTCGTGAGGAAATTACAGATAACAAACCTGGTGTCTTCGGATTATTGATACAAACACCAAAGATAATAGACTGACTGTAAACACAAAGACAGTTGTCCTTACCTCTTGGTATGACCGGGAGTTTTCTTTCCCGAGCATTCCTTTGCACTTCCTTCAGTTACAAAAAGCTATTTCTGCTCTCCGAGTAGAACCGTCGGGCTATCTGTGCGAAGTCTGAAAACTAGTTTTATTAAATAAAAGATACATTTCAAGGAAGTATAATTCCCAGTTTTCCGCTCTAAAGGGAGACACTCACCTAACCCTAACCCATTGTTTTTTTTAGGCGACGACGATAAAGGTCTGGCCCAGCCAGGCCCGCCCACCCCATGATAATGAGGCCCTCCGTCCAATAGTAAACCAGGTGTCCTCGACGTTTCCTTGTTTCCTTCGTCCTTCCCTTAGGTTGATACCTAGTGCTGCCTTAATGTACAATTCGTAAAAGTCCACGATCCAAGCTCAAAGGTCACATACATAGCTAAAAAAGTGAAGTGGGCATAAATACCTCATTCATTTCCCCCATTAACATGTCAGTCAATCTCTTATACCTGTTGAGTGATGGCTTCATTACAGCTAAAAGTCTCAGAGGTCATTTTTGCAATTTAGTTTTTAAACCCACCTAAGAGCCACTTTACATGTTAACAGTGGTGGAAGAAGCAAGGCAAGTTTATTTATATAGTACTTTTCATACATTAATTCAAAGTGCTTTACCTAAAGCATAAAAAGCCTGAAGATAAGAAACAAAATTGAGTAGGCTACTCAGATGATTTAGTAAAGTAAAAGTTGCGACAGTGTAGAAATACTCTGTTGCAAGTAGGCTACTAGTTGTCCTGCATTCAAAATCTGTATAAAAGTGCATAATTATTAACGTCAAAATATGCAAAAATGAAAGTCACGTATGCAGAATGATTCATTTCAGAATAGTAGATAATATATCACTGGTTTATAATTATTGATGCATTCATGTGTAAGCCACTCATGTTGCAGCTGGTAAATGTGGGGCTAATTTGACTTACTCTAAACACTGCTGGGTATCTTAATTGTTATGTCAAATGACTGTAAAATATATATTTACTTATGTCAAAGATACTCTGGTTAAGTTTTGGCAAGAGGACTTGGAGTCGGTGTGGTAAGTAGCGTAAGTATGTCAGGATAAGCCAATCAGAGGCAGAGTATAGGGCGGGACATGCCTTTGCCATCCTTGGAAAATAGTCGCATACCGTAAGCATGTTTCCCTATAGATATTTGCCAAAATTGTTAAGAACTAGTTAACACAATAATAATAACTACTTTGACAAAACATTTCCAACTCAAGGTCCAGTCACTAACGTTAGCCTTTTTCTGAAGCTTTCAACCATATCAGAATCAGAAAAAGGGTTTATTGCTGTTGAGTTTAAACCAATTAAAACAATGCTGATCTTTGATATCAATGTGCTTTTATGTTTTGATGTATTCACAATGTACGCTGCAGCTGAGTTAGGCAGGAAAATTGCATCCCAATCAATCCTGCCCTCTGCAGCTTATTGTGTTAATTAGATCATGTCTGTCACTGAGCATCATAGACTATTACAGTCTATGCTTAGCATACAGGAGGAAGAACTTGTGTTGTCTCTGTATGGGGGCTGTCTGTTGATTAGATTAAGACCAGAGGGCTATTGCATAAAACCAGGATAAGGGATTAAGATGGAGATATTCCAGTTATCCTGGATGAATTTAGCCTTGACTTGGTTGCACAAAAGCAGAGGCACCTAAGTTACCATGGAGATTTATTCTGTGCAGCTAGCCTGCTCCCGACCAGGCTAACAGCCAGGATTTATTAATCCTGGTGCCTTTTCTGATCACCCAGCAGTGGTTTTACCCTATTGTTATCAGCCTGCATTAAAATACAACAAGTGCATATTGCTGTTCATTTAAGTACTGTTATCTAAAGTTGTGGCCATTATTTTTTCATTTCATTCATATTTTGTCATTGTTACTGTTATATTGCTGTATGAAGATTGCTGTTCATATTGTTGTTAGAAGTTTGATGAATATATTATGGAAGTTGTTGAGATAATTAGAAAATAAAGTTGCCAAATGTGTTTTAAATGAAGTCTGGTACTAAGGGCAATATATAAAGTGCTGCACATGTGTGTTTCTATAGTGGACCAATGCACCTTCAATTATTTTAGTTGATTCATTTTTGTTGTTGTATTCTTTAACAATAAAGGATTCAATAAATTGGCATTCTTAGCACACAATTTGTGTTGTCCAGTAAACTGGGACTATAATTTGGGAGGATTATACAATTTAAAAAAAAATGATCCTAATTGTACAATCCTCCTTAAAGGAGAACTCCGGGCAATTTTTACGTTAATCCTGATCGCTATAAGTATGTGAGTACTGTCGATAGGAAAAAAAACGAGCCGAATCGGTGCTAGCATCATGGAGCTACTGCAGCTAATGCCGAGAGCTCCCACTTAGCTAACACGGCAGTTTTGGGGGCATATCATAAAGAGTGTCTTTGTGCCTCTTAACAGACACAAAATGCAATTAAAATGTCTGTGCAACATGAACAGGGCCCTTACATGACAACAAGATGCGTTTTCAACGCGGGGAGGAGGTAGAAGGATATGCCGGTCGAACCTGCTAGCCTGGCTAAGGCAACTAACAAACAGTTCGCCACTGCAGAGACTACTATTCACCAACGCCAGATGGATTGCACACAAAATGGATATATATGCTACAAATACACACAGAACTGCTGCTTGATGATGATTACCGAAGCCTGGCTGAACACACTCACTCATCAGACGGCAGCTAGCAGCTAACAGGGTAGGTGAATTGAAACAATGTCTGAGTTGAAAACGCATCTTGTTGTCATGTAAGGGCCCTGTTCATATTGCACAGACATTTTAATTGCATTTTGTGTCTGTTAAGAGGAACAAAGGCACTCTTTATGATATGCCCCCAAAACTGCCGTGTTAGCTAAATGGGAGCTCTCGGCATTAGCTGCAGTAGCTCCATGATGCTAGCACCGATTCGGCTCGTTTTTTTTGCTATCGACAGTACTCACATACTTATAGCGATCAGGATTAACGTAAAAATTGCCCGGAGTTCTCCTTTAATGATAGTCTTAGTTCACTGAACCAATAACTATATAGTGTAGACTACTGTACATTCATGTAACAACAGGGAGAAGACACCTCAATGGTTTTTGACCATTTTGGGGGGGGGGGTAATAACTGATGAATATACTCTGTTACATTCATGTTGCATGGAATTCATCACTTAATTATCTTTATAGTTTCTAGATTTTAGGGTCCAATTTCTTCAGTGTCTTTATTTTCTATGTCCATATATACGAGGGAGCAAATCATATCATATGTAAAGAAGGAAACTCGTCCTCTATAAAAAATTTAAAACAAAATAAACGTGAGAAAAAGCGTGGCAGATAATAACAAACAGACTGAATGATAGTCTAAAAATATACATTTATGAACTACTGCTCTTAACTGAAACCAGTGAATCACTGTCATTTGCAAAAACGAACAGTTGTACACTTTGCATTAAAAACGAGCAGTGAAAGTTAACCTTATTATTATCAGCCTGCATTAAAATACAACAGGTGCATGTTGCTGTTCAGTAAAGCACTGTTATTATAAGTAAGTTGTGACCATTATTTTTTATAATTATTCATGTGACAGTCAGTTATATTGCTGTATGAAAACTGTTGTTAGAAGTTTGGTGAATATATTACGGAGATAATTAGAAAAGGCTGATTTAATTAAATGAAGTCAGTGATGAAGGACAATCTAGAAAGTGCTCTACACGTGTTAGTGGTTCTAACAATGACACACTGGTCAGGGACAAATACACCTTTAATTATTTTAGTTGATTTATTTCTTTTAGTATTCTTTAACAAAGGACCATGTATGCTCTTCTTCCATGTGCACTGTATTTGGCATTCTTAGCACACAATGTGTTTTCTCTCCAGTGAACTGGGACTATAATTTGGGAGGATTGAACAATTATTATAGGTTTTTATGATTGTACAATCCTACCTTATTATAGTCTTAGTTCACTGGACCAGTAACTAGATAGTTGAGGCTACTGTACATACTGTACATTCATGAAACAACAAGGAGAGGACACCTCAATGGTTTTTGACCTTATATTTTGCTGGAAATAACTGATGATACACACACACACACAGTGTTTTAACAAAGCCTACAACACATCACCAATCTGTATTGTGTCAATCATGCGCCAACAACTCTTACTGGGTTTTGGAACACCTGGTGACATTTTAATGTATATATATATATATATATATATATATATATATATATATATATATATATATATATATATATATATATACTACTGCTATAATGAAACCATTCAAGGAGTTAGGCTAATTATTTCCAAAAACGAACTGTTGTACACTTTGGCATACAGTTTGTATGGGCGCTGTTAAAATATCCGAAGGCAGTAAATGCAGCATCAACTCAATCGAGCAGCGACAAGGAAGTGGATGACAGTTGCCGTTTCCGCATCAGTATCAAACTCGTCCAAACAGCGACCCTACCATGGCAACAGCGCGAATGTGTGTCCTGTATGTTGTCCTTTCTACGACTTTAGCGGAAGACTTTAAATTAAAACACAAACCATCCACCAAACCTGTCCGGTTGTTCACTGAGGAGGAACTGACGATATACGACGGCAGCGAGGTAAAGTTTACTACCTAGCTAATTATCCAGGGGGAGTTTTTGTGTCTGTGTTTGTCTGTGCAGCCATGCGTATGAAGGCTAACCTGGAAAGAAATCCAGAGTTCTCGCGAGAGCACAATTTGAATCTTTCGGATTTGGGTCTGGGTTTCCAGCTATATACCTGTTCTCTTAATACATCCATGCTATATACTGTCTATGGTTTCCAGGCTAATTCATATGTACATAACGATAACGATGTATCTCGTATCTCTCTTTTCTGTTGTTTTTCCCTCCCTGTTTTAGGAGGGGCAGCCTGTCTACATGGCTGTAAAAGGAGTTGTGTTTGACGTTACCAAGGGAAAAGGTCAATAAAACCCACCACTCAACCCCTTTGAAATTAAGCTATATAATGATTTCTAATGTGCTTATTCATTCAACATAACTGTATAAGCAAGTAAAATTGACACATTAATGCCCACTTGAAAACGTTTCAGTCTCTCTCCAGGGTATTTGAAATCTAAACTGAGACATTCATTTATCCACTCAGAATTAACTGATTTAAAAAAAAATAAATAAAAAATCATTTTATTTTACCAAATGCAGAATTTTATGGAAAAGATGCACCATACAACGCCTTGGTTGGTAAAGACTCCACTCGGGCTGTGGCTAAGATGTCCCTGGACCCAGCAGACCTGACATCAGATACTGTAAGTTTAGTGTGTCTCTAAGATTGAGAATGTATTTGTTGTGGTTGACTCCCATGGGTGGGGAGCACCGACATCTGACACACGAGTGTCGTCTGCAAAACAGCATGGCATTCTTCTTCTTCCTTTTTTTTTTTGTTAGGGACCATGTACAATTTTTAACATAAATGTTGCCATTTGATGCATTTTACCAGAGATATTAGCCTTAGTCTAATTTACATCTGCAGTCCCTAGGCAGGGCACTATTTAAATCCAACAGTAACAACATGACAAAATCAACAAAACAAGACAGATTACAAAACCTACATCAATATAATGCACATTGTGACACACACACACACACACACACACACACACACACACAGGCACACCTGTTCAGCACCATGTTGAAAAACAAGAAAATAAAGAATTCATAAGCTATACGTAATTATACTGAAACTTCACAGTTTCGTCTGAATGAACCATAAGTGCACACTGTAGACTTTTCAAAGGAAGAAATAAAAAACAAACACAATTTTATTTGGGTGGGGAGCCTAAACAAAATTCGACATATTGGAAACACTGGGACTGGACAGGTAAAAGAAAAGTCTTGAAACACTTTAATCAATCAGGCCATGTTGTGTTGTTAATATACTGTATAATGTATTCTCAGGTCTCCCTTGCAAAAGAGATCTTGATCTCATCGCGACTTTTGGAATAAATAAAGCAGTCAATATTAAGAGTAATGTAATGTTTTTCAGCACTTTAGCACTTAGATTTTTGGTAACAAATTAATAAAACCGTTTTGTTGTCACTACAGGACGTTCTTCTTTCTGAGACTTATTAAAGTGATGCATGTACAGTAGAGTGCCTCTTCCTGTACTTTTATTCTTTGGCTACAAACATGTACTTTTGTTGACTTATGGTAAATCTAAAAATGAAAGTAATACCGTAAACCTAAAACCGTAATAGCCAAGTCAATTTCATTCATAGGGCCCAAAATCACAACAAATAACACATGTACCTTAAAGGGCTTCACAATCTGTACAACATATGACAAGTGCTAATTAAAGTTCTTGTGTTTTTTTTTCTATCGTTACATCCGCAGACGGGCCTCACTGAAGATCAGCTGGAGTCTCTGGATAGTATATTTGAAGGCACGTACAAAGCAAAGTATCCAATTGTGGGTTACACAGCGTCACGCATCCTCACCAAGGATGGAAGTTACAACGAAGACTTCAAACCAGAGGACCAGCCTCATTTTCAAATCAAAGATGAGTTTTGATCTCATTTGACCTTTTTTGTAAAATATAGTTGTGAAAAAGTCTTGTTATAAAGGAGTTTTTTTTTCTCTTTACTTGACCAGAATCATATGCCTAATATGAGCTTAATATGCCAAGAGAAGAACAAAATACATATAATGGAGACACTTTTTAGTCATATTTACTTGAACAAAAGTTTTTGATCCTCTATCTGTGAGAGCTTTAATTGCTACGGAACCATTTCAATACTTATTGTATCTTTTTTGAAATACATTTAAAATAAGGCTGTTTTGACAAACATCGGATGTACAAAGTGAAGTGATGCTAGAATTTAAAGATCCCTTCCAGACGTGTTTTAAGTCGTGTAAAAAAGTTCATGCCTTCAGCAGATGAATGTGGAAAACATCCTTCTAGTATGAAACTGCACATACATCGTCATTTTGCACAGTGAAGCTCAAACATCCAAGTGAATAAAAAAAAGAAAGTAAAATGGAGGGGGGGATTTTATGGGTGGATATATGTGCCACCAGAAATTGAATTTGAATCATTTATATTTGAATTGCTGAACTTGAATAATTGCTTTGAAAAAGTCAAATATTTTTTGAGTCCAATAAAATGTGATCCTCACTGAAAATTCAACTCTCTATATACAGTGAGGAAAGTAAGTATTTGAACACCCTGCTATTTTGCAAGTTCTCCCACTTGGAAATCATGGAGGGGTCTGAAATTGTCATCTTAGGTGCATGTCCACTGTGAGAGACATAATCTAAAAACAAAAATCCAGAAATCACAATGTATGATTTTTTAACTATTTATTTGTATGATACAGCTGCAAATAAGTATTTGAACACCTGAGAAAATCAATGTTAATATTTGGTACAGTAGCCTTTGTTTGCAATTCCAGAGGTCAAACGTTTCCTGTAGTTTTTCACCAGGTTTGCACACACTGCAGGAGGGAGTTTGGCCCACTCCTCCACACAGATCTTCTCTAGATCAGTCAGGTTTCTGGGCTGTCGCTGAGAAACACGGAGTTTGAGCTCCCTCCAAAGATTCTCTATTGGGTTTAGGTCTGGAGACTGGCTAGGCCACGCCAGAACCTTGATATGCTCCTTACAGAGCCACTCCTTGGTTATCCTGGCTGTGTGCTTCGGGTCATTGTCATGTTGGAAGACCCAGCCTCGACCCATCTTCAATGCTCTAACTGAGGGAAGGAGGTTGTTCCCCAAAATCTCGCAATACATGGCCCCGGTCATCCTCTCCTTAATACAGTGCAGTTGCCCTGTCCCATGTGCAGAAAAACACCCCCAAAGCATGATGCTACCACCCCCATGCTTCACAGTAGGGATGGTGTTCTTGGGATGGTACTCATCATTCTTCTTCCTCCAAACACGGTTAGTGGAATTATGACCAAAAAGTTCTATTTTGGTCTCATCTGACCACATGACTTTCTCCCATGACTCCTCTGGATCATCCAAATGGTCATTGGCAAACTTAAGACGGGCCTTGACATGTGCTGGTTTAAGCAGGGGAACCTTCCGTGCCATGCATGATTTCAAACCATGACGTCTTAGTGTATTACCAACAGTAACCTTGGAAACGGTGGTCCCAGCTCTTTTCAGGTCATTGACCAGCTCCTCCCGTGTAGTCCTGGGCTGATTTCTCACCTTTCTTAGGATCATTGAGACCCCACGAGGTGAGATCTTGCATGGAGCCCCAGTCCGAGGGAGATTGACAGTCATGTTTAGCTTCTTCCATTTTCTAATGATTGCTCCAACAGTGGACCTTTTTTCACCAAGCTGCTTGGCAATTTCCCCGTAGCCCTTTCCAGCCTTGTGGAGGTGTACAATTTTGACTCTAGTGTCTTTGGACAGCTCTTTGATCTTGGCCATGTTAGTAGTTGGATTCTTACTGATTGTATGGGGTGGACATGTGTCTTTATGCAGCTAACAACCTCAAACAAGTGCATCTAATTTAGGATAATAAATGGAGTGGAGGTGGACATTTTAAAGGCAGACTAACAGGTCTTTGAGGGTCAGAATTCTAGCTGATAGACAGGTGTTCAAATACTTATTTGCAGCTGTATCATACAAATAAATAGTTAAAAATTCATACATTGTGATTTCTGGATTTTTGTTTTTAGATTATGTCTCTCACAGTGGACATGCACCTACGATGACAATTTCAGACCCCTCCATGATTTCCAAGTGGGAGAACTTGCAAAATAGCAGGGTGTTCAAATACTTATTTTTCTCACTGTATCTTCACATTCAGTTCTTACAATTCAGTTTCAAGTTACTGTTACTGTTACTGACAGACATCCAGGTAGTTGAAGGATGAAGGAAGAGCAATTGGGCGCAGATCGATAGATAGAGTTCAGTGGCGCAGATACACAGGACTCCTCTTCGGCCAATCAGCACCTACGTTTTGGAGCACAGTACAAATAAATTCAATTTCAAATGATACTATTCAGATTCAGTTTTTCAATGCAATGATTCAAATTAAACAATACAATTTCAAATTCTGTGATTCAAATTCAGTTTTTCAATGCAATTATTCAAGTTTAGCAATTCAAATTCAAATATAAATGATTCAAATTCAGTTTCTGGTGGCCCATATTTCAGCCCATAGACTTTTACCTTTAGCCCACATAGAGCTGCGGCAGATTGTGGTTACAAGTTATAGTCTTCTACATTTGTTGCGACCAAATTAAAAGTCAACCTCATCTATTTTTCTAGAAAAGAGTGAGCTTGAGAGAACAGATGCCGTAAACTAACTAAACATCAGCACTCACATTCCCTTGAATTAGATTTCAGTTGGGCTGCTGCTAATGATCATTCTTATCATAGAGAGTGAAAACTTGCTTAATCATTTAGTCCATGAAATTTCAGAAAAGAGTGAAAAATTCCAGCACAGTTTCCCAGAACTCATGGTAGTGTCTTCACATGTTTTATTTAGTTTAAAACCCCAAATTCAAAATTTTACAGTTACTAAGTGGAAAAAAGCAGAAAATTGTCACATTTGAGAAGCTGGAGACAAAAAAAATATTTTGCCTTGTTGATTAATAAATGACTAATTGTTATCAGATATGTTGCTGATTAATTTTCTGTCCATTGACTATTCCATTAATTCTTTCAGCTCTAGATTTTAGTATAACATTTTTCAATGAATGCATGCCCAGTAGACTATTAATGTAATTAAAACCCACTGAATCTGCAGCTCTGTGAGGATTTACATGATTACAAATGTGTTTTCTGCTTGATTTTGTTTTTGTACAATTATTATTAAAGTCTGTAAATCTGGAACTTCTTAAGAGTTTGTTTCACTTGAGTTTGACCCCAAGCTGCCATGGGGATGTTATCTTGATGTGTGTTCTCTTTATGACAGCTCATGACTCAACTCATGTCCCCTCCAAATAGGCAACATAAATAGTCGCACGGGCAAATATATAGCCGTGCGTGCTCCGATCAAAGGTCATCAGTTCCGGTGCTGAGACAGGTGATTGTCTTTAGGTGGAAGTCTTGCCATGCCGGGTGGTCCCACTGGAGGTAGGTCTGTCCGTTTGCGTGATAGGAACCAAGTTAAACATCCCACATCACTGTAAGTGATCTACAGCCCGGTTCAAAGGACACAAGCCCCGCCCTAGGGTCTGCCAGCAAGAGCAGACCTGCGTTCTTTATCAGGTGGAGATTCTGCTGGGAGTCGGCCACTGCAGCCTCGGTCAGCCTCGGAAACACTCTCTTCTGCTGGAGCTCGCCCACCAACCAGAACCAAGATGCCCAAAACAGTAAGACTCATGATTTTGTTGACAAGATAATTAAATGCGTCAATGAAATGTCTCTTCCTGGTACATGTATGAAAGGGGGTTGGTGGGTTTATAGATACATCTGTTGAAATGTTGTCTAAATAGCTGCGGAGAAAAACCATTGAGCATAAAGCAAATTTAAGGGTCAATCATGTATATTTAGATCATTTTATTCACCTTTTTTCCCCCCAAGCTTGTGAGTTATTTTAAAGAGGCACCTTTCCTTCTTGGCATTTACTCATTAACCAAATGTAGAGTTTGACCCATGCTGCACACATTCCTGGCAGAAAGAAATGCTTCTAAAATTCCACTTCAAGGCCAGAACTGGGCTGTATGCTGTCCGTGTGGCCGTGCATACTTGATAATAATCATGGTAACTAGCTTAGGTGACACTGGAGTGGTTTTGTAAATGTAAAGAGTGAATTTCACCAACAAGTCATGACTATGGTTCAACTGCTTTATTCTCCCTCCCTTGATTTTGTAAGACAATCAGCAATAATCAATTTTCAATGCAAAACACAAGACACCCTAATGCATTTATTTGCTGTAAGTCCTAAATGCCCTCAGTTGGAGTTACTTAAGTATTCAGCATCAGCCTGTAGGAAAACTGATAAGAAAGGACAACATGTACGTACGTTACGACTGCAGTTCTGTGCGTATATTGACTCTCCAAGGAGAAAGCCTTTCTTAAGAGGACATGCTGACGTCAGCCTCCATTTGGCTGACGTTAAACTAACTTGAAATCAAACACAATAATCATGGTAGCATGTCTTGCTTATGTTCGTGATTCTTGATTCATGAGTTGAATTTTGGCTTAAATTTGAACAGTTCACCAGTAAAGTATAAAAGTGTAGATACCAAAAAGTACAAGACTAAGTATAAATTAATTGAAACCCCCTCCAAAGTTCAATGCAGCAGCATGCTACTTGATTTGTAATGGATTACTGCTTCCATGATGGTGATTTCAATAGTCAATGATTTAAGAAAAGGTTAGGCTGTATTAAGAATGCATCAGCAGGACGTGAGGGAGTTAAAAAGTTATCTTACACATGTGATCATGGGAAATGGAAACAGTTAAGAAACAGTTCCAGTTTGTGTTGCCTAAGTTTCAGTGGGTTTATCTTTATGACACCCAGGGTGTGCTCTAGTGTAACTACATAAAATTATTGTGTAACTGCTACAAGCCCAATCTGGCCTGCAGGCCTGGTCATTCAGTCGTCATATGTTTGTTATATTGAGAATAACCCTTTTTGTTTTTGGAAATTTGTTCTGGAAACACTTTAAAGTCAGATGTATGTGCCAGTTGAATTGCTGTTGTTATAAAATAAGATGATCTTACTAACAATGGTAAGTCTAAAGGCAACTTGGCAAGCAGGGAGTATTTCTATATTTTAATCTGTGTACGTTCAACCTTGTAACACCTCGCAAGAGTAGTCCAAAGTCTGATGAGATAGTGAGCAATTATGGTTTATGAACAATCCACTTCACAGCTCCACATTAATGGCATCCTTTACACAACTGACCTTATTATTTCTGTATTTCACTATGAAAAAAGTTGTTTCATAATGTAACCATCCAAAGCAAATTAAAGATGTGGGCATACTGAAAAAGTATGGGAAATGCAGGGTTGATGGATTCATATATATTCATTTATACAAGTACAAACAGCTCAATGCTTAAACTGAAAGGACATAAAGATGTATGTGTATCCAAATCCCGGTCATCATGTGACTTAATTAACTTTTTTTTGCTGCAGATCAACGTACGCGTCACTACGATGGACGCGGAGCTGGAGTTCTCCTTCCACTCCAACACCACAGGGAAGCAGCTCTTTGACCAGGTCTGTATGTTACAGATAGTTACGATAAGACAGATTCATAGGATTTATCATTGTTGTCTCAAGTTCAGTCTTTTTGAACCTAAAGTATAGTGGCACCTGAAGTTCTATTCGTGTCGAACTAGGGGTGTAAATCACAAGTTTTACCACAATACGATATTATATATCGATTCTTTAGACCAGTGGTTCTCAAACTTTTTTCAATAATGTTCCCTCTGTGAAACATTCTCTGAGCCAAGTACGCCCTGACCAGCGCAAAGCATTTTTTGGTAGAAAAAAAAGGCTATATAAAGAGGTACATTACAGCGCTGCACCACCATTGTCTGATTGAGTAAACAACAACTTTGTAACTGAAAAACACTTAAATGCTACTTCAAATGTTTAAAATCCATGACTTAATTAATTTATTATTATAGTATAATTTTTCAGGGAATTATGCATGACTGATATTTTTAAAACATATTTAAAGAAATCTCATGTACCCCCTGCAGTACTCCAAAGTCCCCCTAGGGGTACACGTACCCCCATTTGAGAAACACTGCTTTAGACAACGATATGATATTTGCTGGTATTATAAAGTCTGCCATGATACAGTTTTAATTTGATTCAGTTCAGGAGCTTGCAATCGATATGAGACAATATCATATGCCCATTTAACACAATCGCTTCCATTTATATCAATTTACAAAAAGCAACTAAAATATGATTTGAACAATTGTATAATTAAGCTCTTCCAGCCATTTCAATAAAAAACAAACTATTGTTTTTACTGGGGATGGCAGTAGCTGGGAGTTGGGTTGGGAACCGGAGGGTCAAGTCCCCATATGGCCCAAAGTATGGTGGTGGACTGGTAGCTGGAGAGGTGCCTGTTCACCTCCTGGGCACTGCCAAGGTGCTGTTGAGCAAGGCACCGAACCCCCAACTGCTCAGGGCGCCTTTCCATGGGCAGCTCCCTCAC
Organism: Zingel zingel; assembly: GCA_023566125.1. Lineage (NCBI taxonomy): Eukaryota > Metazoa > Chordata > Actinopteri > Perciformes > Percidae > Zingel > Zingel zingel. The sequence continues at coordinate 522,972 of CM042333.1, forward strand.
TCTGACATCTCTCCATTAGTGCATGTATACTGAGCATGTGTGTGTGTAATTCAGGCCTGTGTGTAATGTGTGTTATAACAACAGAGTGAAAACATTGTAATTTCCCCTTGCAGGATTAATAAAGTATACATTATTATTGTTATTATTAAAAATAATAAAAATGAAGTGTGAATTTCACAATAAAGGCGCATCTTAAAGATGATGATATGTACCAATATTATCACTTTGCATCAATGATATTAGATCATTGATCATTAAATCGATATATCACTCCAGATCGATGTATCGTTACACCCCAATTTCTAACCATAAACTTTACTGGCAAAGTATCTGTAGTAAGCCAGGCAGTAGAACCTACCTGATGCTGTTGTATATAGAGGAAGATGTGTTCAGAAGTCCTGCATTCAATATTTTCAGCAAAATGTACTCAAAGTAAAGTAGTATTACAACTAAAATAATTTGTTATGCAGACAAATGGCCCCCGTAATGGCTATACTTTTATTAAATTATTGGGTTATTGTTGCTGCTGCATTCATATAGAAGTGGGTAGTTTAATCCATAATAATGTGTTTTTTATAAGCTGATGTTTTGAATGTAAAATCTTCATCAGCAAAGTAACTACAGCTGGAGTAATGCCGTGGAGTAAATGCACAATAGTTCCCTCTGAAATGTGATAGACTAAGTATATAGTAACATAAAACGAAAGCCCTTTAAATAAAGTGTAAGTACCTCAAAATACCTTTTTACTTAATGTACTTCGTTCCTTTCCACCACCAGTGGTATTATATCAATGAGCTGTCAGTTTTTTTCAATCATGTAAAGTAGTAGCACTCCCAGCCATTGCCAGACACAATTATTTATTGATTATTCTTTATTTAAATGTATCCTGGTGGTAAAAAAATCATATTGTATCATAGTTGAAACAATTTGAATACAATGCATATTATATTGTCTGTTTAAAAAGTGTGCAGTATATGCAACTAATTACACATTTCTGTTGTCAAATGAAAACCACCCAACTCCAATTATGTTGACGTCATATTTTTAACTGGAGATTTTTATGTCCCTCATAACGCCATGTGTCTTATGAAATCCAGTTAGTAAAACAATGAGGCGGCCTCCTCAGTGCTTGAACAGTTTACTTATTAATACACTCACCCAAAAGCTAAATGATCAATAACTTGTACTGAATGGTGATGACACCACCCAGCAGTATGACGCCCTCTTTCCCTGGAGCTTACTGTGTAATTATCTAAACCTTTGTCCTCGACAGGAAGGCAGCTCCATGATAAAGGGGTCCTTGAGGCTTTAAAGTATATTCATCACCACCTCAGCTACTGTTGTAGTTGTTCAGAGCGACATTATGAGACTAGGTGAGACTGATGTACAGTCTGTGCATAACCCTGCTTTGTGCTATAAATCACATCTTGTCCAAAGGTAGTTTCTTCAGGGGCAGAATATTAGAAGTGTGATGAATAAAGAAAATGAAGGAAGAAGAGTATAGGTGAGAGATCCTGTTTTTATTACATTTCTTCTGTTATCACGTCACCATTCCTCTCTCTTTGTCTTTTAGGTTGCCAGGACCATCGGACTGCGTGAGATTTGGTACTTTGGGCTGCAGTTTGTTGACGCCAAAGGATTCATCACCTGGCTGAACTCTGAAAAAAAGGTAAATCTGCGGTTTCACAGAGTCATTGTGATGCCATTTAACACATTGTTTTCTTCTTGTTCATCATCCTCCACTCTATCCTGCTCTTCTTGCAGTAACTGTACCATATTCTACTGTACTCTAATATAGTCTTTAACTTTCTATCTTCTTGGCTGTACTCAATTATATCCTAGAATATTCTAATAGAAGTGAATAAACGTAATCTTACTTAGTTATTTTAATTATACTCTATTCTACATTTACTGTACTCCACTCTGTTCCACTCTAGTGCCGACCCCAAATGTGTTAAGGGTGTCCAGGACCCCTAGGGGGTCCTCCGAGTTACTGCAGGGGGGCCGCCAAATTATGGTATAATGTACAGTATAACAATTTGTATAATGTTTTGAAAGTTGTGTCAAAAAATAAAATGTTTTAACATGAATCCAACATATGATGAGCAAATATAAATCAGCCTATTTGTGAAGAAAAAAACACATGATGATGGTAGGTTTACTGGCCTATAGGTAAGATTCCAAAAAATATGATTTAAAAAATCATGCCAACAATTATTATTTTATTAGCTTAGTATTTTATGTACTAAAAAAATATGTATAAAGGCTTTAGGCTGCCCACACATTATTGTAGTCCCAGTTTAATATGCAAGTTCATTTTATACAGTATATGTAGTAGGGAGTCCCTGCTCCGTGTCTCTGTCAGTTAAGGGGTCTCTGGTTTAAAAAATGTATAGACATATCGATCCTGGCATTGTTTATGTTTCGGTTTGGTTTCTTTATTCTTTCATTTTAATAGTACAAGTACAAGTTAGCATTTGTATTTCTACCACAGCCATTTTATGACTTTCAGCAAAATACTCAGCAAACATAACTTTCAAAATTCCAGTAACTGATTCTTATTTATTCTTCACTTTTTTATATAGATATATGTCTATATATATATATATATATATATATATATATATATATATATATATATATATATATATATATATATATATATATATATATATATATGTATGTATGTATGTATGTATGTATGTATGTATGTATGTATGTATATATATATATATATATATATATATATATATATATATATATATATATATATATATATATATATGTATCTATATATATGTATATGTGTCTATATATATATATATATATATATATATATATATATATATATATATATATATATATATATACATACATACATACATACATACACATGCAGATATACAGTATACATATACACATTTATACATACACACATACCCACATTTTGTTTTTCTAAACACAAATATGTGAATATACATAAGCTGTACTGTACTTAAGCTGCTCTGTAATCTTCCCTGGTGCCTCCTGGCAACCCTTGCAAATACCCATGATTGGGAATAACTGCTGTACTCTCATGTACTTCAAGATGTTCTTTCTATCTTAATGTATCCTGGCTACTGTACTGTCTTGCTCTGTTCTGTCATAACCTTGCTATTTAACGGTATTCTACTCTATCCTGCTTCCCTCTACTTAAATGTACCATGTTCTACTGTACCTCATTACACTCCATTGTACTGTATTCTACTCTATATTATCATACTCTGCTTTATTTTCTACTGTACTCTGCCATACTGTAAATACTGCCATTTCACGTTTTCTTCTCTACTCATACTTTATTTGGATACCTTGCTGTACTCCTATATCACATCTTCTTTTCTCTGCTCAGGTGATGGCCCAGGATGTGAAGAAGGAGACTCCCCTGCAGTTCAAGCTGAGGGCCAAGTTTTACCCGGAGGACGTGGCTGAGGAGCTGATCCAGGACGTCACCCGGAGGCTCTTCTACCTTCAGGTGAAGGAGGACGTACTGGGGGAGGAAATCTACTGCCCTCCAGAGACCGCTGTGCTGCTGGCCTCTTATGCTGTCCAGGCCAAGTATGGAGAGCAGGACAAGTCAGCGCATCAACCAGGTTATCTGTCCTCCGAGCGCCTGCTGCCCAAGAGGTGAGTGGGAGTTGGTAGGAGAATGTATGTTGTAGCTGGTGGTCATTTCTCTGGTATTTACTTTACTGCCCGAGATCACCTGTTGAACAGAATCATTTCAATCCCTGAAAGTGCAATAAATGCAGCGGCAAATACACACACACAATTGGAGTAGAAAGAGAAAACGCTGTTAATCACACAGCTAAAAACAATCAATCGCTATAAGCTTAAACACTGTGTGCAATTGGTAATACATGTATTTAATAATATAGATATTCAAGAAACACACAAGGTAAAAGAGTGATGAAGCCGTTCAAAGCACAAAAAAATGACCCAGGAAGAGATAGGAAGATAGATAGCAGAGGGGATAGAGGAAAAGGTCAACGGCATTCCAATAAAAGATTGATAAAAAGAATAACTGAACTTGTACCCAGAAGAAAACAACTGTATTTAAAGGGAATGAATAATGATAAATCTTTGTTTTCTGCATGCCATAAGACACATTGCACTGTTTTGGAAACAGGCCAAGTATTAATTATGTAAACAGTGGGCGAGTCATATGTTACTAAGTTTTCTGTTATAAAAGGTTAATCGTATATTTAAGGGCAAACAGGATATGTTTGATATGTTTATAGCTTGTGTGATAGATGATGAAGAAGAGGATTGTATGCTCCTTGGTGTAAAACCTGTGGAATGTTTTATATGAGCTCTCCGTACAGTACAGTAACTATGTGAAATTAGTTAATGAAATAGTATTTCATGATTTACCATTTTCCATTTAGATATGTTCTATTAGGGAGCACCAGTGCATGAAAGGACTGTTTTATGTCCGAGCAGCAACTTGTTTCATGTGTTTTAAAGGACAATTCCGCCGCAAAACGAACCTAGGGGGTAATAACAGATGTGTACCCACTCTGTCACTCTCTGGGACATGTTTTCATGCTAATCGAATTAGGGCTGCAACTAACGATTATTTTCATAGTTGATTAATCTGTTGATGAATTCTCGATTAATCGATAGTTGTTTGGTCTATAAAATGTCAGAAAATGGTGAAAAATGTGGATCAGTGTTTCCCAAACTCCCAAGATGACATCCCTCAAATGTCTTGTTTTGTCCACAACTCAAAGATATTCAGATTACTGTCCCAGAAGAGAAGAAACTAGAAGATATTCACATTTTAAAAGCTGGAATCAAAGAATTTTTACTTTTGTCTTAAAAAAATTACTTAAACTGACTAATCGATTATCAAAATAGTTGGCGATTCATTTAAAAGTTGACAACTAATCGATTAATCTTTGCAGCCCTAAATCGAATGTGTTTGTAAGCTAGCGCGGACCGCTGATTAGCTTACAACGCTAGTATTCTGGGCACAGGGAAAGTAAAAACAAATCGCTATTTATACCACTAAAAAGGCTCAAAATATCACCACACTTCAACGGTAGCATAATGAGGGTCCCTACATGTTAACTGAAGCATTGAGAACTTTGTAAGTGTACAGACAGTTTATTGAAAAGATAGATTATAAAGACAGTCGCGTTCTCGTATACAGGCGGCCGCCGTCTTGGAAGCTACTGTCTTTCTAAACCATCTTTTTAATAAACTGTCTGTACACTTACATTGTTGTACAATTGTCCTTTAAGTGCCTACATATGTGCTTTGCTTTGATTTCTGTGTGGCCAAAGAATGAAAAAATATATTGTTCAAACTGACTTGAAAAGGGTTAACCAACAAAGAAGAAGAACTTTACCATGAACTACCCTCTATCAAGATAGGACCTGTGTGCATCAAGGAAAGTTACTCTCAATAAATTGGAAAATGAAAATCATTCAACCATAATAACTCCCTCAATGACTCAGTTATGAACCTGTGTACTATTGCATACTCACGATCGCCAACAGGAGATATAACAGGATAGGAAAGCAGCATGTGTTTGATTTAGATGTGTAGGCATACACAGACTGTTTCTGTTTTCCCCACTGGGTTGCTGATAACTGGTCTCTCCCATCAGAGTGCTGGAACAACACAAGCTGTCCAAGGAGCAATGGGAGGAGAGGATCCAGGTCTGGCACGAGGAGCACCGATCAATGCTGAAGTAAGTGATGAATGCTAATTACACTTACTACACTAATTCATAGGCAATACAACAGTCTGAACACTGAGCTGTGCTAGCTAACTTTAGATAGATATTGTGACATAACTGACATCACTGAGTCAGGCTGCCATACTTTATGACTCCTCTCTACTTGTACTAATATTACACTACTGTCAACATTTATTTCATCTCAAAAAGTTTACTGTGTCATTATCCTGTAATTGCCACAAAAGTTAAGTCATCTGGTTTTAAAGCACCTCTACAATTTGATTGAACATTTTACAGAATTCAAATGGATTTGTTTTATTTCACTTTATTGTTTAATAAAGAAGAGTACACATTCATTTATTGCACTACATATGTATTTAAGTGTACATTTTATCTGCAGTCTCTGGGTGGAGGCAAATTCAATTCAATTCAATTTTATTTATAGTATCAAATTATAACAAGAGTTATCTCAGGACACTTAACAGATAGAGTAGGTCTAGACCACAATCTATAATTTACAAAGACCCAACAATTCCAGTAATTCCCCCAAGAGCAAGCATGTAGTGCGACAGTGGCGAGGAAAACTCCCTTTTAGGGAGAAACCTGGGACAGACCCAGGCTCTTGGTAGATGGTGTCTGACGGTGCCGGTTGGGGGTGTGATGAACAATTGCAATAACAGTCACAATAAAGATAATGGAACAGTGACTACAAATAGTAGTTGTAGTAGTTCATGGCATAGCAGGGCACTGCAGGGCGTTACAGGGTGTAGCAGGACATAGCAGGGCGTAGTAGGGTACTGCAGAGCGTAGCAGGGCATAGCAGGGCGCGGAGCAGGACCACAGCGACAGCTGCAACCATGATTTAGTTGCCACCCTAATCCAAGGAAAACTGCTGGGCGAAAGAAACATAAGGGTTCCGGGGAATAAGCTCGCCAACAAGCATTTCTGGGACATGGATGCACACAGATGGAAAGAGAGAGGAGAGAGGAGCTCAGTGTGTGTGCAAACAGTGATGTGCAGGTTGACTTAGTAATAGATTTAACAATAACAGACAATTTAGTGAACCAGAACATTGCAAGTACGTAGGAATCCAGTATTGAATAAATATACTGAATGTGAACCTTTGTGAATCCCTTGACAGATCGATTTAGGTTTAGCCTTAGACATTTGTAAATATCACAGGGTTAATATTTAACAACAAAGACTGGCATGCAAAGAAATAAAAATCTAAATTTCTCAGATGTATTAAGTGTTTGCTATTTCACTAAATAACTATGTTGTCTTATACTATATCTTGTAAATGTCACTTTGCAAGTAAAAAAAAAAAGAGAAGATGACAGATTCAATAATACATTTGTTATACATAAGTTTTTGTATTTTACCAACTTGGAATAAGATTTAAATGGACCAGGTTATAGGAAGCCGTCTGAAAAGCAATCAATCAATTGAATAGGAAATTATATCATAAACTGGTGAAATCTGTGTGTATTTTTTCATGTCACCCTGAACAGGGAAGAGGCGATGATTGAGTTCCTGAAGATTGCTCAGGACCTGGAAATGTACGGCGTCAACTACTTTGAGATCAAGAACAAGAAGGGCTCGGACCTGTGGCTGGGAGTTGACTCTCTGGGACTGAACATCTATGAGAAGGAGGACAGGTAAGTCCGGTACGGTTATACCGTACAGTACATATTTATATGAGCCTATCTCCTATCATGATATGTGTAGTGTTTATTGATTTGATGACATCCAGTTGTAGACGGGGGGGCAACACACGAGCAGCCATCGACCCCTGCTACCTTCCCTTCCAGTCGGTCAAGTTTTAAAGAACACAGTTGACCGTGTGGGTGCTGTTTTTAAGGGGCCATTGACCTAATTCTCTTGATTCCACTACAACTTGAACACTGGCATGTTGCTTAGATACCACGTGTCAGTATGTTCAGTGCAAAGAGTTTTCTGTCTGTTATTATTATATGAAAACTAAGCTCCACTTTTTTTTAAACATAACTTTTAGAGTTTGTCTGATCACCCATTTGTCTCCATCCGTCCGCCAGACTGACTCCAAAGATTGGATTCCCCTGGAGTGAAATTAGAAACATTTCTTTCAGCGATAAGAAATTCACCATCAAGCCTATAGATAAGAAAGCTCCTGTAAGTATTTCACACGAGTCTTACTCTCTCCCCGCATCGTGAGCATCTCACGTGTATGTAAATGTGTAGAGATAAGTTGGATGCATGTTTGCAGAAAAAGAATGGGGATTAAAGTTGTACAAATCTTATTGAAAATGCACATATGCAAAGTTTTCAGTTACACTTGTATGTACCTTTTAGGGTATTTTTAGGTATCTTTGGAAAGACAACCAACTCTGACATACTTAAAGTGTACTGATGTGGATAAATATAAAATACTACTAACAAAATAATAACTGCAAATTTATTTCAAATACCTTTCTCTTTCACGATCATATCTTTGATACAAAGGAAATTAAACATACACCTTGAGGAACCTTTTTGCCAAATACATGTGGAAGAAATTCTGATTTAAACATTTTGTTTAGAGGTTAAAAAATAAAAATGTAACCGCAAGTATAGCTGAAAAACTTTTATGTAGCCTAAGCAGCTCAATGCTTTTTTGGAAAGATATTAAACCAAACTGCCCCAGACTTGATGTTTGCTTTTTCTCAAGGATTTTGTTTTCTACGCTCCACGACTGCGAGTCAACAAGCGCATCCTGCAGCTGTGCATGGGCAACCATGACCTGTACATGCGCCGCCGTAAGACAGACACCATCGAGGTTCAGCAGATGAAGGCTCAGGCCAAAGAGGAGAGGTTGCAGAAAAAGATGGAGAGGTAGGTGGAAGGGCTATCAAAATAAATAAAAAAGTCACACGTGTTATTGTAATGGTCTTTAAGCATTAGGATTGAATTCAGGCTGTGATTAATATGTGTGATCACTTTTTGGTCAATGTGTTCTGCAGGGATCAGCTGGAGAGTGAGAAGAAGAAGAGGGAGACCATGGAGAGAGAGAAGGAGCAGATGGAGAGAGAAAAGCAGGATTTGATGATGAAGCTCCACCAGTTTGAAGAGACAACCAAGAGAGCAGAGAGAGGTGTGACAGAGACACTTACCTCTGACTCATTACAGACCATACTGGTCATATTATGCGATGGAAAAAAAACAACACAAGTAAATCATCTGTGTAATCGATCTATCATTTCAAACTTAAACACATAGCATGGCTTTACTGCCCTCTTCTGTTTATGCGCTTGAAATACAGCTCAGTATTTACAAAGGGCAGGATTGTATTTCCTTACAAATAATCGAGCCAGGGTCAGAGATTAACAGGGCCATCAAGTCTTTTAAAGTTCCCTAAATCTGCATCAAATGGCTTCTTAACAATTTGTTATGTTTAAGGTTGCAAACAGGCATGGCTGCGATTAGTGCAGGGTCGTGCAGCGGTGTAGGAGTGTCACTTAAATTGCCCAGTTGTGTTGTCAATGTGTTCCCCATGGTCCTCGACAGATTTAAAGGTCCCATGGCATGAAAATTTCACTTGATGAGGTTTTTTAACATTAATATGAGTTCCCCCAGCCTGCCTATTGTGCTAGAAATGGCGATAGGTGTAAACCAAGCCCTGGGTATCCTGTTCGCAAATTATTTTCTTTTGCAGGATGGTCGGGGAAGAACCCGCCCTACTCTCCCTCTGAATGGCTAGTACCTGTTGCCTGCTCTGGTGGGATTAGTTATGTTTAGGCAAGAGGAGTGGGATTGGTTATGTTTAGGGTAAAAATGTCAGGGTTAGCCAATCATGGATGAGTTCCCTAATGAATATTCATGAGTCTTCCCCTACCATCCTGCAAAAAAAAAACTTGCATCCTGCTCTGCCTTTGAGAAAATGAAAGCTCAGATGGGCCGATCTGGAATCTTCCCTTTATGACGTCATAAGGGGAAAGGTTACCTCCCCTTTCTCTGCTTTGCCCGCCCAGAGAATTTGGCCCACCCATGAGAAAGAGAGAGAAGCATGACAGTTGGTCAAGGTCACACCCCCACCCTCCACCTTGCCCCCCCTATCTCCTTCTCAATAGCATTTAAAGCTACAGACACAGAAATGGCACATCCTAAGGAAAGCTCATTGTGGGACTGGCTCTAGTGGCTGTAATTCTGCACCAAGGCTGAATTTCAGGAAAGAGACTTCAGATACAGTATTAGGAGACCACTAAGGCCTATATAAAAGAGACTTCAGATACAGTATTAGGGGACCACTAAGGCCTATATAAAAGAGACTTCAGATACAGTATTAGGAGACCACTAAGGCCTATATAAAAGAGACTTCAGATACAGTATTAGGGGACCACTAAGGCCTATATAAAAGAGACTTCAGATACAGTATTAGGGGACCACTAAGGCCTATATAAAAGCATCCAAAAAGCAGCATGTCATAGGACCTTTAAAATAAAACATTAACTTTTAATAACTAGCCAGGATTTAAGGCCTATAATTACGGTGGGTTTTAAACTTGTGCACAGGTCAAATTAAGTCACTACATGTTTTACACTCCATTGGGTTTTGTCTGACCAGTTACGTGATCGGCCTCCACAGTGTGACAATGGGTTGCGTTTCTGTAAAAGTTAATACCATTTCAACTTTTCTCCACTGTATATTTTTTCCACAGCCCCTGCAGTCCACCGCCATAGCCTAAACTCACTGCCATTCAGATGAATGGGAGGACTGGCATCTAATAATGATTGTGGCTGATTTCGGGGCAATATACATTTTGATATAATTGAGTGTTTTTATAAAACAAATGAGAATGCAGCTTCCTGCACTAGAAAATGGTGGCAACATGCATTCAGCAGACAAAGAAAAAATGCTCTTTCTGCAAAGAAAAAACAGTCACAGGCTACAAGATGGTCTGATTTGGGAAAACACATTTGCTCATATGCTTTAAATCAGTGGTTCCCAACCTACAGTAGGTGCCCCTTAAAGAGGTACCTAAAAATCTGAAAGGGTCCCCAAATTATTAAAAAATATAATATAATGTATGTTTTACGACTTTTTGATACATTTTTGGCTTTTTTTCTTGTGAGATGTACACACATATTTGACCTCCTTATGGCTCTAACATTCTTTGAAATGTAACAACCTGAGAAGAAAGAAATCCCTCACTGCTCACAACTCTTATCATGAAGTAGACCCTGCTTTAATTTAAGGTTCCATAAAGGCCCTGACACACCAACCCGATAATCAGCCGTCGGACAGTCTGGCGAGGTCGGTGACTCGAGTTGGTTCGGTGTGTTCCGTGCCATTGTCAGTCTGAGGAGCCGTCTGCCTTCATTTGGACCGATTTGACATGTTGAATCGGAAGGCGGGCAGTCGGACTCAATGACCAATCTGATTGGTGGAGTGCTAACCCAGAAATGACGAGCGGGATGAGCGTGACGAACTCCTATCAAAATCTGACGAAAATCTTTTAAACTGACCTTTGTTGATCTGAAATGAAGACAGATTCAGCAACTGCACGGCCTATTTCTCGCTTAAAATGTTTTCAGAAACACGTTTTGGTGAACTGTTTTCGTAAAATATGAGATCGTATTCTGAACGAGCCACCTTTATGCCCAGTTGTAAAATCCGGGAGCAGCCAGACCCAAGTGACGCGTTCCTCCAATCAGCTGCCGGTTTTCCTTTTTTGGGGCGACAATACAGATTAGGGCTCTCTGCTGTTATGGAGATGTATTACATCTCGCGCACGCGCAGAACGTACTCTCAAGTCAGCGTCGCTTTGGTGTGTTCCGAGGCACTTTTTTTGACCAACTCGGGGAGGCAATCAGTCCGACTGCCTTTTCTGCCGACTGTCGGCCGTCTGGTGGTGTGTCAGAGCCTTAAGCCAAAAAGGTCAGGAACCACTGCCTTATGCAATACATATGTATTATTTTACAGACTTATAATTGTTCCAGAATGCAGCAAAAATCCGACTAGGTAATTTTTCTGCCTGTAAAATACATGATAGATTAGTCTAGTGTTTCACTGACTTTGTCCTGCAGAGCTTCAGGAGCAGCTGGAGAGGGCCATGAGGCTGGAGGAGGAGAGGAGGAGGGTGGAGCAGGAGGCGGCACGGCTGGAGGCTGAGAGGATGGAGGCCATAATAGCCAAGGAGGAGCTGGCCAGGCAAGCTGAGGACCAGATGAAGAGCCAGGAGCATCTGGTGAGTCCACGGTCCAAGAAGTACTCAAATCCCTTCACGTGAGAAAAAGTCGTGATGGGAAAAAGAACACTCATTACACATAAACCTCCTACATTCAGATAAACGCATATTAACTGTTTTGATTGCCGTTTGAACTAATACATCCTTTAGTGTGGGGGAATTTTCCTGCTTTCCTGGGATTTAGTTCCTCTTACAGCGTGAGAACATTCCCTTTGACTCGTTCTCACTTTAAAGCTCTTTAGAAAATATAAAATACTCATTATGTTATTGAGCTAAAACAAGGCCACTTTGATGTTTTCATGACATTTTATAAGCTTATCGGAAGTTAAATGTGAAGTCTGAATCTCTAAAGTTGGTAGTGACTACAGCTTTCAGGTAAATGTGCTGGAATTAGAAGTACTACAATAATGTATCACTTCATGTTTTAACTTTTATTAAATAAATGGGGAATTCTAGTCGTCCATCCATTCATAAAATGACACAGTTTCCAGATAAATGAGGTTGCCAAGGTAATCGGCAGTCTATTTTTTTTTTTTTTTTTTTTTAACGACACGGTCGGTTTGTGCCTCCCCATGCAGACCGCAGAGCTGGCCGAGTACAGCGCCAGGATCACTCTGCTGGAGGAGGCCAAGAAAGAAAAGGAGGAAGAGGCTGAGTCATGGCACAGCAAGGTGAGATTCCAACACGCCAGCGATCAAAGGATGTACCTGCACGGGCTCCTTCAAGTCTCAGAGATTACCAGGAAAATGTCAGAACATACTGTATTTCCTACTCGTCACCTTTTTAGTTGTTTTTTTAATATGAACTATGTGCATTTTTTTCTTTATCTTGTGTATTTTATCTCTTACAATAGTACAAAAAAAACGTTAGATTTTCTTCACCAGCTATCTGGGATTAATTAGAGACTGGAGCATTTATAAGCATTTATAAGCAGTAACACACATGTTTTTGTACACAGATATAAGTGTTAATTAGTGTGTTTCCCCTCCTGTGAGCATGAATCTAGTAAAACAGAGTTGTAATAAATATAAGAAAATAAGTCTTCTTAGGATAAGCTATAATTGCTGATAAATACTGTACATTAATAATAGCTGCAAACAATTGGATTATAGTGTGTTATACATATTCTATGTTTATATAGTGCTTATAAATGAATCAAAAAGCGTGACTTAAAGTTAAAGTGTTACCTTAAATTGAGTCCTGTTGTGGACAAAACTGGCCAAAGAGCTGTTCAAAGATCAGCAGAGAACTTTGTATTTTTTTTATAGTTTATCATCCAGCTGGTGATACATGATACTGACCAACCCATCAATAATAGTTTGATGCCCATCACACTCACAGTTTTCTAAAGGGAAAGTCCCTTAAATTGCTTGAAGTAATGTAAGAAAAATATACATCCGTATGAAATCCTTTGCATTGCCCTGCACGTTTCATATTTGCACCTTTTCTATATCTATTTATTCTAATCCTTATCTTTCACACTAAACCCTTGAGCACACCACGTTGCATTCCACCACACATATTACTTGTCCATGTGACAAATAAAACTTAGAGTCATTGAATAAATAAATCTAACCAACATCCATGAGTGAAAAAGACGAAGACAAGTCCAAGCTGTTATATTTTTAAAGCTAAGTTAAAACCTGAGATCAGAGCCCAGCTCTGCCTGCTTGTTTCATTTGCCCATAGACTGGTCACAGTTCTACTGATACTAAACACATGCCAGTACTTAACAGTCTGTATGTTTAGATTGGATGTTGTACTACAGCACACTAAAAGACACTAATATCCATCATAGCCTGATTTGTGGAGACATTTTTTACAGTTTGTTTTGTTCTGTCCCTGTCAAATAAACTAAAGAAACCTCTCCTCTTGGTCCCAGGCTAAGGAAGTGGAGGAGAGTCTGATTAAGACAAAGGAGGAGCTGCACACTGTGATGAGCTCTTCTAACTCAACTCCTCTTAAAATTCCTGCTCCTTCCTCCTCCTCTTCCTCCTCGGACAACGAGAGCGACCACGAGCACAGCGAGGAGAACAGCACCTACAGCGCCGAGCTGCAGACGCAGGGCCTTGGCGACCACCGCCAGGAGGAGGAGAGACTCACCGAGGCCGAGAAGAATGAGCGCCTGCAGAAACAGCTGAAGGTGAGTTCAGGGTCCCAGGGTACTACCCACATAACCACCACCAGCTCATTTCAGCTGGGGTGTGCATAAAAACATCTTATTTTTTTACATCTTTTTTTGTAGTTTTGCTATCAACCATAGTTTTGGTAAATAGTCCTATACACAGTAGAACTCATATTCCATGTTCTTGCAATTGATTTGTGAAAAGTACATGACAATGATTAAAAAAATATATATCAAGAAAAAAAACACAATCTACCTCAGATAGGGCTTTGCAATTAATTAATTTCGGCCGAAAACCGAAAATGCCCTTTTGGGCCATTTTCGGGCGAAAATTTTCGGTGGCCGAATATTTGGTGCATCCCTAGAAAAAAAATAAAAATTATATACATATATATATATATATATATACAGTGAGGAAAATAAGTATTTGAACACCCTGCTATTTTGCAGGTTCTCCCACTTGGAAATCATGGAGGGGTCTGAAATTGTCATCGTAGGTGCATGTCCACTGTGAGAGACATAATCTAAAAAAAAAAATCCAGAAATCACAATGTATGAATTTTTTTAAGCATTTATTTGTATGATACAGCTGCAAATAAGTATTTGAACACCTGAGAAAATCAATGTTAATATTTGGTACAGTAGCCTTTGTTTGCAATTCCAGAGGTCAAACGTTTCCTGTAGTTTTTCACCAGGTTTGCACACACTGCAGGAGGGAGTTTGGCCCACTCCTCCACACAGATCTTCTCTAGATCAGTCAGGTTTCTGGGCTGTCGCTGAGAAACACGGAGTTTGAGCTCCCTCCAAAGATTCTCTATTGGGTTTAGGTCTGGAGACTGGCTAGGCCACGCCAGAACCTTGATATGCTTCTTACAGAGCCACTCCTTGGTTATCCTGGCTGTGTGCTTCGGGTCATTGTCATGTTGGAAGACCCAGCCTCGACCCATCTTCAATGCTCTAACTGAGGGAAGGAGGTTGTTCCCCAAAATCTCGCAATACATGGCCCCGGTCATCCTCTCCTTAATACAGTGCAGTCGCCCTGTCCCATGTGCAGAAAAACACCCCCAAAGCATGATGCTACCACCCCCATGCTTCACAGTAGGGATGGTGTTCTTGGGATGGTGCATCTAATTTAGGATAATAAATGGAGTGGAGGTGGACATTTTAAAGGCAGACTAACAGGTCTTTGAGGGTCAGAATTCTAGCTGATAGACAGGTGTTCAAATACTTATTTGCAGCTGTATGATACAAATAAATAGTTAAAAAATCATACATTGTGATTTCTGGATTTTTGTTTTTAGATTATGTCTCTCACAGTGGACATGCACCTACGATGACAATTTCAGACCCCTCCATGATTTCCAAGTGGGAGAACCTGCAAAATAGCAGGGTGTTCAAATACTTATTTTCCTCACTGTATATACAGTGCCTTGCGAAAGTATTCGGCCCCCTTGAACTTTTCGAACTTTTGCCACATTTCAGGCTTCAAACATAAAGATATAAAACTGTAATTTTTTGTGAAGAATCAACAACAAGTGGGACACAATCATGAAGTGGAACGAAATTTATTGGATATTTCAAACTTTTTTAACAGATAAAAAACTGAAAAATTGGGCGTGCAAAATGATTCAGCCCCTTTACTTTCAGTGCAGCAAACTCTCTCCAGAAGTTCAGTGAGGATCTCTGAATGATCCAATGTTGACCTAAATGACTAATGATGAAAAATAGAATCCACCTGTGTGTAATCAAGTCTCCGTATAAATGCACCTGCTCTGTGATAGTCTCAGAGGTCCGTTTTAAAGAGCAGAGAGCATCATGAAGAACAAGGAACACACCAGGCAGGTCCCAGATACTGTTGTGGAGAAGTTTAAAGCTGGATTTGGATACAAAAAGATTTCCCAAGCTTTAAACATCCCAAGGAGCACTGTGCAAGCGATAATATTGAAATGGAAGGAGTATCAGACCACTGCAAATCTACGAAGACCCGGCCGTCCCTCTAAACTTTCAGCCCATACAAGGAGAAGACTGATCAGAGATGCAGCCAAGAGGCCCATGATCACTCTGGATGAACTGCAGAGATCTACAGCTGAGGTGGAAGACTCTGTCCATAGGACAACAATCAGTCGTATACTGCACAAATCTGGCCTTTATGGAAGAGTGGCAAGAAGAAAGCCATTTCTTAAAGATATCCATAAAAAGTGTTGTTTAAAGTTTGCCACAAGCCACCTGGGAGACACACCAAACATGTGGAAGAAGGGGCTCTGGTCAGATGAAACCAAAATCAAACTTTTTGGCAACAATGCAAAACGTTATGTTTGGCGTAAAAGCAACACAGCTCATCACCCTGAACACACCATCCCCACTGTCAAACATGGTGGTGGCAGCATCATGGTTTGGGCCTGCTTTTCTTCAGCAGGGACAGGGGAGATGGTTAACATTGATGGGAAGATGGATGGAGCCAAATACAGGACCATTCTGGAAGAAAACCTGATGGAGTCTGCAAAAGACCTGAGACTGGGACGGAGATTTGTCTTCCAACAAGACAATGATCCAAAACATAAAGCAAAATCTACAATGGAATGGTTCACAAATAAACATATCCAGGTGTTAGAATGGCCAAGTCAAAGTCCAGACCTGAATCCAATCGAGAATCTGTGGAAAGAACTGAAAACTGCTGTTCACAAACGCTCTCCATCCAACCTCACTGAGCTCCAGCTGTTTTGCAAGGAGGAATGGGCAAAACTGATAGAGACATACTCCAAGAGACTTACAGCTGTAATCGCAGCAAAAGGTGGCGCTACGGAGTATTAACTTAAGGGGGCTGAATCATTTTGCACGCCCAATTTTTCAGTTTTTTTATCTGTTAAAACAGTTTGAAATATCCAATAAATTTCGTTCCACTTCATGATTGTGTCCCACTTGTTGTTGATTCTTCACAAAAAATTAGAGTTTCATATCTTTATGTTTGAAGCCTGAAATGTGGCAAAAGGTTGAAAAGTTCAAGGGGGCCGAATACTTTTGCAAGGCACTGTATATATATATATATATATATATATATATATATATATATATATATATATATATATATAAAACACAATCTAGGGCTTTGCAATTAATCAAAGTTATAATTATGATTACGATTTTGGCTCCTAATGATCACAAAAACAGATTAATCGAGAGAAAAAAAAAAGTTTTGCAAGTAAAAAAAAAAAGTTCAAACGGCAAAAGTATTAAGGGAAATTTCACAGTTCAAGGTGTTTTTACTGGAGTTCAATAATTTCAACATCTTTCCAAAAGACAATGAGTACTCGTGTTGAATAATCCTAATTTCAATATTGACCAAATAATAATCGTGGTTATAATTTTTTCCATCATGGAGCAGCTATGGTAGACCCAACATAATGAAATACTTCAGCCCTGGTCAATTCTCAGTTTGGGGAGTGATAGAAATAGTGATTTGAGGGTATTAGAGGAAACTGATTGTAAAGATGTACAACAAGCTGCTGTAACTGGGGATTATGTCGGTTTTACAGCTCAAAGCCTGGAGATCCCCTCCAGACATGTTTATAAAAATACTCCTTTGAATGATAATATCCTCCATATACTATATAGATTACAATTTCTCTACAATTACATCAACTCCATACAAACCGCTGCTTATGCTCCTTAAATCCTTACAGTAGCTTCCAAGACGGCGGCCGCCTGTATACGAGAACGCGACTGTCTTTATAATCTATCTTTTCAATAAACTGTCTGTACACTTACAAAGTTCTCAATGCTTCAGTTAACATGTAGGGACCCTCATTATGCTACCGTTGAAGTGTGGTGATATTTTGAGCCTTTTTAGTGGTATAAATAGCGATTTGTTTTTACTTTCCCTGTGCCCAGAATACTAGCGTTGTAAGCTAATCAGCGGTCCGCGCTAGCTTCTTTCAAGCTCCAAACTCATTGGATTAGCATGAAAACATGTCCCAGAGAGGGACAGAGTGGGTACACATCTGTTATTAACCCCTAGGTTTGTTTTGTGCCGGAATTGTCCTTTAAAATTCCGGGAAATGAATAACTGATAGAGAAGTAGTTAAAGTAAATGACGGCACACAAGAAGTCTTGTAATGCACTAGAAACAGTTGGAAGAAATGTACCAATTTAAGCATATCTAACATTGAATACAGTGTAAAACTCTGTCCTTGTGGCTTAATGATTCCCTCCCTCCACAGGACCTGAGCTCAGAGCTGGCAGAAGCGCGGGACGACACCAAGAAGACCCAGAACGATTTGCTCCACGCAGAGAACGTCCGAGCCGGCCGCGACAAGTACAAGACCCTGCGTCAGATCCGTCAGGGACAAACCAAGCAGAGGATTGATGAGTTTGAGGCCTTGTAGAAAACCTCCGAGACCTGAAGATCTCTCCCAAATACCTCATGAAGGCCCCGCCCAGCAATGCCTTTTAGTTAAAGTGTGATGTAATGGCAGCCACACCTGATTTTTAAAGACCCAGAAAAGCACGAAGCTGATCCGTGTAAGAGTACATGAGTTTTATTTTATCCAACCTAACTTTTGCTTGAGAAGTACTTTTTTGTTTAGTTTTTTTTGTAGCACTCAAACATCTCCAATGTGCTGTTTAGTCCCATTAAAACATAGCAGAGAGCTGGTGTGTTCCTGATGCACTGTATGAACAAAATTACATATCTTATGATAAACGATCAAAAAAGTTATTATATGCACATGTTTTGTTATTATACCAAAGGGAAGTGGTTCAATTTAGATGTATTTCATGAATGTCTCATATTGCAGTCAGTGACTTGTAGAACTCATGATTCTTTTTTCTTACAGACACATGCATTGATTATTTTCTTCCATTATTACATCATGTCTTTATGATGCTTGTTTTGTCCAACCAACAGTCCAAAACCCAGACATACTAACATTTATAAAAACATAAATCAAAGACAAACAGCAAATCCTTACATTTGAACTTAAAAACGATTAATTGATTATCGAAAAAAAATAATTTTCTGTTGATCAACTAATTGCTGAATCCGTTAACAGTTTCAGCTCCTTCCGCACCTGTTTTCATAGGCATCCAAAAAACCAATGCGATTCATTTAACTAGTTTTATTACACTTTTAATCTCACACAATGTTCACATGAATTGGTTTTATGATTTTTACATCAGAGATACAAGCAAAACCTTTTAAGATATGTTTCCTTTTACCACACAGGAACGTATAATCCACCATGTTTTTGGCGCTGGATTTATTTAAATTACCTTCTGCTTTCAGTGTTGTCATTAAAGGATCCTTTTTATGTAATTAAAGTTTGTCAGGTAAAATCTAGATCATTTGATTTACTCTAAAAAGCTATTTTGTATTTTAAAAAATACAAGAAATTGAAGCCGCAGAGCCTGTGATATCCCGATTTATAGCCTCTAGTATGGTTCAAGCTCCAAAAAACACTAGGTCCTATATATCCCATAATGCAACTCTATAGACCCAACCTGCCATCGACTTTCAAACTCAGCACCTCCCGTTTATAATGCAAATAGAGCTCAACAGTGACCACCCACTTTTTTAATGGCTCTGGATCCGGACGTGTTTTTCCCCGTTCAATATCTCCATTGCCGTTTAATTGAATGCTTATGTTAAGAGTTTTAAGTCTGAACCCAAGCCAACCAGCTCCGAGATTAATCGGCACCATAAGACATTTGATTTGGTGCAAAAAAACATTTTGAAAACAGTAAAAAAAGGCAAAGGCACAAGACTGTGTACAGAAACTATCATAGACTTCAATGGTAGCAGCTCACTCTAGCCGTTTGCAGGTGTGGTAAACCCTTCCATGGTACCATAGACTGTTAATATGATGGACAGAGCATGTGTGACGTCACCCATTGGTGTAAGGAGATCCGCTATGAGTCGTCGAGTTTGCCGTTACGGGTGCAGCCGTCCTGGTTGCGGATGTGACGATTTTAGACGAGAGGGAGGAGCTGCTTACACTTTCACTGCCAATCACATCATAGCCACGCCCTAAAACACGCCCTTCTTTATCGCCGATTTTAAAATCTACCACACCATAATTCAAAACATGAACATCATTCTGTGTTGCAGAAGACTTCAAACTAGCGATTGAGACCATAAACTCATTATTAAAATGTTTACTGAGGTAATAAATCAAGTGAGAAGTGGGTCACTTTCTCATAGACTTCTACAGAAACAGACCTCCTTTTACAACCGCATGTGTCGCCCCCTGCTGGAATTCAGACAGAATGAAGCTTTAAGGCACTTCCGCATTTGCAGCACTTCGCCGAACCGGATGCGTTGTCCATTAATATTAACAGTCTATGATGGTAACAGTGAGCTCCACCAATGAGAGACGTCGCTGTTACGCTTAGGATTGTGGATAGTGTGGTGGAACACTATGATGTGCTATGATGAGACAAAGGGAAAGCTTAGACAACAGCAGTAAACCTGTTTGAGTCGTGACTCACTCAGATCTTTAATGCGACTCTTTAAATTAACTCATGAGTCATAAGTCTCTAGTATCATTACCTCGGATCAGTTGAGTCCTACTACAGTTCAATCTAAAATGATAAAAGCGCCACACACAAACCTCTTGCAACATTAGCTACTGCTAGTCCTAGCCATGTTAGCTGCCAAAAGCTTTATAACTTACAATTCCATAGGCAACAACAACTCCACAAGTCAACTCAAGTGACTGAGTGAGCAGAGACAGTCCGAGACAGGTTGGAACTTCCCGCAGAGCCGGAGACATTGCAAGCTCGCAGACCATGGGACTCATGAGCTCTTGAGTCCTCGAGTCAGTAAGTCAGTCGCGCGAGTCAGCCGGCTATGTTGTCATGATCTGTAGAGTGAGTGAAGTCTCTCCTCGAGTCAGGGTGAAAAGCAAATCCACAACAAAAGCCATTCTTTCACTTCTGAAATAACAATGTTCTGCACGTAGCCTAGGCCTACTGTAGGTTTGGTGTATAAATGTAGTATATTAAAATGCAATTAGGTCGAGCAGACAGTCCAAAACATTGCAAGCTATATGCAATTCCTTGGCGATTTAGCAATACTGACTCAATTGACTCGCAGAACCCGGATCAGTTTAGTGAGTGACTCAGAATATTCGGCCAGTCTCTAATAACCAAACCTGTTCATGAATAATTATGTTTGTCTCTGTACAGATTCAGGGAATCTAGGCAGCTGCATGATAAGGGAATATTTAATCTCAGGACTGTCTCCTTTTGGAGGTCGATGGCCCAGCCACACTTTTGCATGCTTCCAAGAAAGAGAGAGAGATAGGCTGAACTAGGCTTTAGCATCTGTGTTTTAGGCACCTGCAATATCTTTGTTTACCTTAAATGTTCAGCTAAACATAACGCCTCCAGCATGAGTTTAAATACACCGTCAGGAAGACAGGAACTTCAGAGTTGGGACGGCATTGCACAATAAGACATGGTGGTTAAACTGTACTGCCTGCTTAATTGTCTCCTCAATTGAGTATTCATTAAATGCTCCTGTGTAATACCCTGTTTACACGTACATGGTTATTTTGAAAAACTGAGACATTTCCCTTCGTTTGTGCCCTTCGTTTACATGCAGACGGAGAATTCACCTCTGAAAATGATTCTTTCTAAAAACCTCCGGCCAGAGTGGAGATTTTGGAAAACTTGGTTTGCACGTTTGTGTGTAAACGGAGACAAACTGAGTTTTAGGCAGCCGAGGAAGTGAGGAGGTACATGGAAACGGACACTTTTCTGAAAACTGACAGCTGTGCACAATGGTATTTTTGAAAACGGAGAGTTTGAAATGTTTATGAAAATA
Organism: Zingel zingel; assembly: GCA_023566125.1. NCBI lineage: Eukaryota > Metazoa > Chordata > Actinopteri > Perciformes > Percidae > Zingel > Zingel zingel. The sequence continues at coordinate 544,843 of CM042333.1, forward strand.
GCCAGCCACGTGTAAATGTAGTATAAGTCTCCCGACCCTTTTTCACAGATGTGAAATGAGTTGTGCTGCTGCTGAGTTTTTCCTTAACTGGTAGTGTAGTATTTCTCCATAACATCGCGAATAAAACATATATTTCTTCAAACAAGGTTGATTTCATATGGACTTCTAGCTTCTACTGGAGCAGAAACGTTCGCTGCACAACTCTCCCAGCTGGTAAATCTACCTGGCATGGTTTAGACATTATGGCTAATAATCAAAATCCTTATGAGAAAACAAATGGAATTTTTACTTCCGGAACCACACTTTTGAGCTCTATAAATATGTAGTCTCAAACCTAGATAACCCGAATGACATCACTATGACATCATCAGGGTCATTGATAAAACGCTCCTCCAGAGACACAGAAGACATTATAGCTACAACTTCATGTGTAAAATTGGCGGAGTGATCCTTTAAACCAGCATTGCCAGTTTTTTTTATTTTAGACAGGAGAAAAACTAAAGACTGATATTAAATGTGTAAATATTGTCCTCTTCCATGCCATAAAATAATTAAACCATACATTGTGCTTCTTTCTGTTTTTAAATAACCACACTCCTTTATTTTCTATATCAGTTTGTCCAAAGTTGTATGTCTGAGCTGAAGAATCCTGCTTAACCTGAAAAGGATGTGCTTTTTAATGTTTACTCACGGAAAACGATGCTTATCATTAGGTTGCTAGACAACTTGTGAAGCCAGTAGAGCCAGTCTGTTTAAATAAGCCACTACGCAAATATTGTATCTGGGAATGAACACATGGATCATACACCTGGTTACATTTCCCGACGTTAGTTGGAGCCTCTGCTTGAGGATTGTGTCAGCTTCTTGAGAAAACTTGTTTATATTGGCTTCAAGTGGGAAAGATGCGCGCGTTTGTGCGCAAAAGCCTACCGGAAAGGAGAGCGCATGATTTCAGCTGCTACTTCTGACAGCCTGTGGGATTGCCCTGCGTGTCTTTTCTGTAGAATCTAAATATAAGTCGGTGACAAATAGTCCAAATACAGTAGCAACCCAACTGTGATGTGGGGGTGGTGCTGAGAGAACAGCTCCGTCTCCAAAAGCCCCCCCCCCCCCCCCCCATCCCCCCGTTGGATCCGGAGTGCGTCAGGAGAAGGTCGCAGAAGAGTCTCAGCTCCCCACCTGCACATAGCATTTCTCCCTTTTCTTATCATGAAGAGACAAAACGCCAGGACTCTCGCCCTCATCATCAGCATCCTCACCTACCTGGTGGTCGGGGCGGCCGTCTTCGAGACTCTGGAGTCCAAGCAGGAGAAGAGTCACAAGAAGAAGCTCGACGCCAGAAAGTACGAACTCATGCGCAAATACAACTTGACCAAAGAGAACTTCGAGGAGCTGGAGCACGTCGTCTTACAGCTCAAACCTCACAAAGCAGGAATCCAGTGGAAATTCTCAGGGTCCTTTTACTTCGCCATCACTGTGATTACAACAATAGGTGAGCGCAAGTTTCTTAATCAGCACAATAAAAGCTTTTAATGGAAGCCATTGCATTTAGAGATGCTCAGTGCGGGGCTGTAGGCAGGTATTGTAGAAATAGATTGTGTACAATCTATACATTTTTTTATACATTTTCTTTATTTAAAAAAAAAGATGTATTGCAAAACGTGTATCACATACTCACATAGGCCTACATTTTGGGCACAAAGATGGTGCCAAGAAATTACATCTCCTTGCTCCGTTTGTGTGACATGAATATATATGATATGTATATATCATATATATCATAGTGGTGGGTCTGGGTGTCCTCCCGAGGGGAAGTTTCAAGCATCAATGACTTAATTTCATGTATTCTGATACACTTTTCTGCACCAATTTACTGTGGAAATCCCTTTATTTAGCCTATGTGAAGAAAAAAAAACACAGATGACAATTCAAAATATATCAAAAATATAATGGGAAGTATATCGTTCATTGGGCATTTTTAAGTGGGTATATGGAAATCCTGGAACTTTCTTAGTGAGTATACTGCATATACCTGTGTATCACGTAGATTACACCACTGGAACCAATATTTCGTCTACATTTGTCCAAATTGATGTTATTATTTTCCAATCTCAAATATTTTCATTGTTGTCCTAAAAGGAGGAGAGATGGAGGAGAGATGGGATTTCAAGCTTTCTGAATAGGAAACAGAAGCAGGTCACAAATATTTTTCTCGTGCAGCAAACAGAATATTTTTTCATCCAGATGGTTAAAGGAGTCTTTGAGGATTTTGGGAAATTCAAACGCTTAGCTCTGTGACTCGAATGGTAATAACATGAGAGGCACAAACTGAGGCTAAATTACCCCCATGGGAGGCAAACCAACAACCCTAAAACGTAATGTTTGACTAGCAACTGAAAAATGTGTTTTTCATGTTTCCACATCCATGTAACGGTTAAAACATGTCTGGAGATTGTATCTCCTTACATGAATGTCTAAATCCTGTTTTAAAGACCTGTCCACAATGATTACGTCTCATTAAGTTATTGTTTTGGATTAGTTTTATTTTAATGTATCATATTTAATGTGGTTTTATACAGCTCTTTGGTTGCCTAAAGGTGCCTGTTAGCCTGTTTCTAGGATGGACTCTTGTACATGACTGTATTACAAATTATATTCATGATTTAAGAATCACATTTCTGTTTGATTTTGTGGTATATTTTGTTTAACCTGTCTAATGTTGTGTGTCTGTGTGTGTGTTTTTTTTCACTGCCTTTCTTTACTATGAGACCCACGAATAGTAGGTGTCATAGTAGAAGAAAAAAAATAGAATAGAATAATTATATCCCAGTGAGACTTTCCTGGTTAAATAAATAAATACATAAAAAGTACCAGGAATCTAATTCTAGTGGGACAAAGACAACATTCCTTCAATTCTTGTTATTTTGGCTTTAAACAGTCAAATCTGAGAATACTGACTCCAGAAATATTTTAGAACCCACTTTAAAATGTAACTTGTGTGTAATTGGATAATGGAAACAACTTGTCACGTCGCTAACAACCCAACAAGAAAGAAGAAAGAAAGTTGGGTGCCCGGGTAGCTCAGTTGATAGAGCATGCGCCCATATAAAGAGGTTTATTCCTCGATGCAGAGGCCGCGGCTGGTTTCCTGCATGTCTTCCCCCTCTCTCTCCCCTTTCATGCTGTCCTGGTGATTAAAGGCAAAAATACCCCAAAAAAATAATCTTAAAAGAAAAAAGAACGAAAGTGAATTTAGAAGAAGAAAGTGATTTATTTCCAGTGTGTCAAACGTCTCAGCTGACAACAACGTGGGAGTTATAACTAAATAACTAACTAATTAACTGTTAATTCATTTACATTTCTACCGTATTGAATTTAAGACCCTCCTCATCACCTACAAAGCACTCCATAATCTCGCACCCAGCTACATTACTGACCCCCTACCAGGCTATGTCCCTTTTCGCCCCCTCCGCTCTTCCTCGGCTGGCCTCCTTGTCACCCCCACATTCCGCCTCTCCACCATGGGGGCCAGGGCCTTCAGCTGTTCTGCACCAAGACTCTGGAAGGCCCTCCCCTCTCACATTCGACAGGCAGACAGTCAATTAATTTAAAAAAATGTTAAAGACGGACTCCTCAGAAGAGATACGTATCTAAAGTCATTCCTACTCCCTATTGCACGTTCTGTCAACCTGAACAAACTGGAACTTTCCTGCATATGGTCTGGGAGTGTGAAGAGGTGCATGAGTTCTGGAATAAAACAACATCTATAATATCTGATTTGATAGGATGTCAAATTCCTACTGACCCGACTGTTTTGTTACTTAATGATGACTCTAAATTACACCTGCTTGGGAGACTTGGCTAGCTGGATCAACTGCAACAAAGAAAATGATAGCTCAACGCTGGCAAAATCATCAACTGTAGACCTATGGGAAAGCACAGCAGCACAAATATCAGACCTAATGACCTCAGCGCCACGAGAACTAGAGGAGAGTGACTAGCTTTCCTCGAGACTGCAGAGGGTGGGGGGTGGGGGGTGGGAGAGGGTTTTTGTTCTTGTTCAATTTGTGTTTCTCTGTTCTGTATGTCTAATGATAAAAAAAACAATAAAAAATTGATCTTAAAAAATAAAAGATAAAGACCTACCTTTTTAAGAAAGCTTTTAATCTTTAAGTCTTCATAGTACTGCATTGCCATAGGGACCCTCCCAACACACTTTTTTACAGCTTTTGTGACGTTTCTCAGCACTTTTCGGATGTTTTTCGGATATTATTATTAAAGTCAAGCTGAAGAGTGTGATTGGGTTTCCCATCAATGGGAGGATTTAGTGAGACTCTGTGTTGGTTTCCTGTGTCAAGCAACAACCTAATGAAATAATCATTTTATTTATATTACAGGAGCTTGATGTGAAACTGCCTCAGTGACACAGTATCTGAGTCTGTGTAAACCTGTGATGTCTTCTCCTTCAGGTTACGGCCATGCAGCACCCAGCACCGACTCAGGGAAAGTCTTCTGCATGTTCTACGCCCTCCTGGGGATCCCGCTCACCCTAGTCATGTTCCAGAGCCTGGGTGAGCGGATCAACACGTTCGTCAGGTACCTGCTGCACCAAGCCAAGAAGTGCCTGGGAATGCGTCACGCCGAGGTCTCCATGGCAAACATGGTGACGGTGGGCTTCTTCTCTTGCATGAGCACGCTGTGCGTGGGGGCCATGGCGTTCTCCCACTGCGAGGGATGGAGCTTCCTCCACGCCTTTTACTACTGCTTCATCACACTCACCACCATCGGGTTCGGAGACTATGTGGCTCTGCAGAGGGACGACGCGCTGCAGAATGACCCCCGTTATGTGGCTTTCTGCTTTGTCTACATTCTGACGGGCCTGACGGTGGTCGGAGCCTTCCTGAACCTGGTGGTGCTTCGCTTCCTGACCATGAACACCGAGGACGAGCGAAGGGACGCCAAGCAGAGGGCCTTGACGTCCGTCGGCAAGCCCAGAGGAGAGGTGGCTCATCTGCTACCAATCTCAGCCTCGACCTCTTCCACACCTGTAGCAGACGACTCTACAAAGGCGAAAGATTTAAAAGGTGTCTACACTGAGGTGCTGCATTTCCAGACTATATGCTCCTGCTTGTGGTACAGAAGCAAGGAGAAGCTGCGGGGCTCCATACCCACCATGATCCCTCAGGAGCTCACCTTCTCGGACGCCTACATGCAACAGAACAGCAACTGTCCTCACTACGTGGAGCCCGGGTCAACAGGCTGCATTTGCAGTCCACATCAGTGTTCGAGCATAAGCTCGATAACATCGGGCCTACACATTCTCTCTCCATTCAGGGTGTTTAAGAGACGCAGCTCCGTCTAGCCTTTCAATACATCAAATTTTAGTACAGCCCAGTGCGTCTGTACTTCCAAGCGGACAACAGATACTTGGCAGTCTTCACAGCAAAAGATATGACTGCAAGTACAGAAGGTGTTTGTGGTGCTAGAATCCCAGTAAACAGTGAGACACGCAAAATGGAAAAAGCACATAGAATACTGTAAACAGCAAAGTCTTACTCAAATATTTGTTTGAGAAAGTGCCGCAAGCAAGTTTTGACTTGAGGTCTTAACAGTAGGAAGTCATCTCAGCCACTACATGTCAGCACACTGCAGTACATGAGGCGTACAGTGTGCACAACTGGTAGGTGACAGCAGAGCGGCAGAACAGGTTCATGTCGAGTCAGTTGAGCAACGATATGGCAAAAAATGAACACCTCTTACACAACAGCTCTGCCGTAAATTCCAATTTAGTGTTTTTGTTAATCTCAGAGGTGCTGATATAACTCAGGGGTTATTTCTTAGAGTTTGTAGAGTTTTTAAGCCCCTGACACACTAACCCGACGGCCTACCGTTGGCAGAAAAGGCAGTTGGACTGATCAGTCGGCTCCCCGAGGTCCATAAAGTGCCTCAGAACACACCAACTTGTGCGTGTAATACGTCTCCATAAAAGCAGGCAGCGCTAATCTGTATTGTCGCCCAAAAAATGAAAACCGCCAGCTGATTGGACGAAGGCATCACAAGGGTCTGGTTTTTTTGGAAATTCAAAGCCAGACTGTCATGGCGGCTTGTTCAGAATACGATCTCATATTTCACTAAAATAGTTCACCGAAACGTGTTTCTGAAGACATTTTAAGCGAGAAATAGGCCGTGCAGTTGCTGAATTTCAGATCGACAAAGGTCAGTTTAAAAGATTTTCGTCAGATTGTGAGGGGCTTAGTCACGCTCATCCCGCTCGTCATTTCCAGGTTAGCACTCCACCAATCAGATTGGTCATGGAGTCCGACTGCCCGCCCTCCGACGCAACATGTCAAATCGGCCAAAATGAAGGCCGACAGCTCCTTGCATGGATGACAGCACGGAACACACCGAACAGACTCGAGTCACGGACCTCGCCAGACTGTCGGACGGCCGATTATCGGTATTTGTGACTGATGCAGCATCAATTCAGACGACTTTATGGTTTCATTTCCAAGCAGGGTTGGTAAGGTTGAAAAGCTAGCAAGATTTGAAAGTAGCATCTCCTCGGGGCTCCAACCCACACACAGACGTGCACGTGCACAAGCACCGCTGCGTCGCTGCTTCAGAGCAGAGCGGAGAAAGGACCGCAGATTTACTTCACGTCTCATTCACCGGGAAGCAAACAGCTAATATTATAATACAGAATGTTTAAAACAAACGTGACTACTGTAAGCAATGCGGCAACGACGCGCTTTGAGCTCAGGCTCGTACACGGGAAGGGTAGAGTACGTGGAGCTGGGCAAGGAGGCATTTTATTGGTTCTTTCCAAGCGGACTGCGAGGCAGTGATTGGTGGGCGTTTTTTTTCAGAGGATTACAGCAGCTACAGATGACAGATCTTTTTCGCTCCTTTTTCAGAGCCCATAAGTTATTTATTGCTGTTGGTGTGTAAAGACCATTTCAAACACTATATAAAAAAGTCTACATTGGAAATAGTTACCAACCCTGCCTGTAAATTGCCTCATGTTGCCCTAAAACATTATTTAAACAAACTGTGATGTAAGAACTGCAATAAAACTGACACACACACACACACACACACACACACACACACACAAACTCAATATGACTCATGTTCTGTGTACCTGCCTCTGTGATTGGGATTTTCAGAGCTCTCTGCCCAAACTGCTGGTGCATCAGTCACAAACGCTGCTGCATTATGTAACTGCACAAGTGGAAAAGTTCAAAAAATCACTATGACATCTCCATAACACAGTAAAACTGCATTAACAAAGAAGTACGGCGATCACAAGTAGACACTCACCAGCACTGAAACACACTTCACTGGATTTATTTAAACACTACAAACACTCTACACTGCTTTAAAAATGACCATCGGGCTGAATCAACAACTCTGACAATCAACAAAAACTGTCCGTTTGGCCAACCTGGTACTCACTGCAAGGTTACTGTACTGTAAGGTATTTCTGTTACTTTAATGCTTGGTTACATTAGTGGCCATTTGCCTCTGCTGGGCCCAGAAGTCAGTGCAGAGCAGGTACTTGTCTGCCTGATGATGTTTCCAATGTGATGCTTCTATCAGTCCTCCAGGAACCAGAGTAGATACACACCAGTCATCCAGGTTCTTGTGAGGTACGCTGTTAAAGGAATAGTTCAACATTTTTGGAAAATATGCTTCTTCGCCCTGCCAAATGAGAAGATCAATATCACTTTTATGTCTGTACACTAAAGCTACAGATTAGAAGTTTGACCATACTCTGTCTTTGTATGGTAAATATGTAACTTGTTACATAACTTAGCATAAACAATGGAAACTGTGTTACACAGCTAGCATGGCTCTGTCCAAAGTTAAGAAATATGCCTCACTTATTTACATGTTACCTTGTTCTTTTAGACAGATTTTTTTCCCCTTTGGATAGAGCTAGGCTAGCTGTTTGTCCCCGTTTCCAGTCTTAATGCTAAGCTAAGCTATTTGGCTCCTATCTCAAGGTTCATAGTTAGCATACAGACATGAGAGTGATGTCAATCTTCTTTTCTAACTCTTAGCAATAAAACAAATAAGCATATTTCCCAAAATGTATAACTATTCCTTTAATATAAACCAGAAATTGTCATTGTTTTTAGATGCTCTCTGTTTGTGTGCTGATATAAGACAAGACATTTTAATTGGTGAGCTTTGGAGGCGCTGGGAGGTATTTTGGGGTGTGAATCTACTATATTTCTCTTCACTCTGCTCTTTTGACCTGATGGACGATGAAGCTTCACAAACTATCAAACAATACACAATATCAGCTATTCAGACGTGAAGTGTGCAGCACTGTCTAAATCCCATCTGGATCAAACTGTAGATGCAAACTATTTTTAGGAGCAGTTTGGAGTGGCAGATGGGAGGCGCTTTTCTGTGTTTGGACAATGAATAACAAATCATGGTTGTCAATCACAGATAATCATGCCACAATAGACTCTCTGATTAATAAAAAAGGGAAAAAAATCCACCCTCAGATACTATTCTTTGTATTTCTGGGCCTATTTTTGGTGTTTAATGGTGCATTTTTTCTGTAGGCGACATGATGTGACGTCACGTTAAGTGTATTTCTGGCAGCTGCAAATGAGATTTCTGACTTATTTTGGTGTCAAATCAGAAAGGAGGAAGGACTTTTCTTCTTTAATTACGAAGGATTTGATCAATGTTTTGTCCACCGCTGATAACCAACAACTGAGAACACCAGGTTTTTACCTGTTTCCCTTTGGATTGTTGAAAGGCAGTTTAGGAAATGTAGGAAACCCCCCCCCCCCCCCCCCCCCTCGGTGGTAGTAAAGGTGGCAATACAACAATATGAAAATAAATCACGACAAGTAAAAGTTCTGCGTTCAAAATCTTTAATTTCCCGCGAAATACACTGAAAGCATCAAAAGTAATAGTAATCGTTCTGCAGGAAAATGGTTGCTGTGAGTGTTATATTATTATGTGTAAAAATATGAGAATGTTGTCACTAATGCATTAGCGCATAAGCAGCATTTTACTGTTGTAGCTGGTCGAGGTGGAGCTAGTTTGAACTACTTTACATACAGTACAGTAGTTTAGTCCAGTGGTTCCAAGCATTAGGTTTGGGTCCCCTCAAAAGGGTCACAACATAAATATGAGGGGAGATGATTAATGGGGCATGGAAAGAAGAAAAAATGTCTAACATATCATATATAAGCTAACATATAGTGCTAACATATATATATATATATATATATATATATATATATATATATATATATATATATATATATATATATATATATATATATATATATATATATATATATAACTCATATACATCTCAAATGTCACAAAAGGCATGAACTAGACACTGCTTTTTGGCAAGGGGTCACAAGCTACTTTAGCAATGCATTATATTTTATAAGCTTATGTTTTTAATGCAAAGTTTGAATCAGTAGACTAACTAGTAGCTTAAGCTGCTAGATAAATGTGATGGATTACAACATGTGCAACAGTACAATATTGCCCCTTAAAATATATTGGAGTTAAGGTATAATATAGCGTAAGCTGGTAATGCTCACTGAGGAGTCAAGACTGTACTTAAAATAGAATGCCTTTTATTGTCACTATACACATGTACAATGAGATTAAAAGCAACTCCTTTCCCAGTGCCAACATATACGTAAAAAATATAACAACATGAAATAAAATAAGTAGTGCAAAAAAAAGGGGGGGGGGGGGGGGTTAAGGTACACTATATACATATGAAAAAATAAGTATGGTTTTATATACAGTGTGATATGCAGTGTGGGTTATTGCACATTATTTGAATATTGCCCAATAGTGGTGATCATATTCAATGAGTAATAGAGATTGGACAATGAGAGTAATGATATTGCACAGTATACAGGTATTGCACAGTAATGGAATTGCACAGTAATTATCAATATAGTACTAGTTACAGTTACAGTACTTAAATAAATGAGTTAGATTCCTCCACTGCCACCACCTGAAGAAACAATACACAAGTCGGTTTCCGATGACGGAAATGTGGGCCCTGGAAAATGAGTTTGATTTTGTTTAGAATTAAAATATATCGAACATCACAGATTGATGCTATTCTAAATATCTGATCTTTTCCTTTTGACTTTCCTCTGTTTTGCATTGTGGAGTGAAATAACACTCCACACGATGGACATGAAAAGAAGTGCCAAATATTATTTGACCCAGGTCTGGCGCCTTGAGAAACTGATCTTGGACTGAACCTTACTGAAATATAAAAGTAGTGTTTGCACATGATAATGGATGATGATGCTTTCTGCTTTTGACTTGCTTTTAACAATAAGGGACCCTGAAATCAACAGCCTACTGTATATTTTATGCAAGTACTGTATTAGTTTTAAAGTAGGACTACGTAATGTTGCACAGGCATCAACAGGTTTCTCTGTTTCTTGCTTGGAAAAGAAAATGCTTTTTAAAAGTACTACTTGAACACACACAGAGTACTTGAAGATTTTGAATAATTGTAAGAACTTTTTTTTTTTTTTTTAATCTTAACTTGCCGAGGGATGTATGCACAATTGAGAATAGTAATTTGTCTGGCAAGTTCAGAACAATATTGTACTATTTTGCTTAACTATAAGAAGGACATCCATAGAAAACATTAAAACGTGGATATTTTATTCAAAAACAGCCTCTTTTTGAGTTTGAATGTTGTTTTACTGGAAGTCCTGTTCACCAGAAATTTTCGGTATGCAATGTATAATAATTATGTATCATTTATGTATACAATATACGACAGTATAAGATGTAGTCAAGTGGTTTTACCATCTCTGTGCTATTTATAAATCACGCTGTGCTGTGTGAGAAAAGCATGCTGAATGTATAGAAATGACCGTTTGGCCCAGATGGTGTCCTCCTGGGAATTCTGACTGAAATCCAGTTCCGGACAACCTACAGCAGGTTAGTCACGAGCAAAGTGTATGCCGAGTGTGGCGTGTATCATTATGTCATGGTTTGTAGCAGTACAGTATGTATATTCGTTCATCATGTAGTACATTGAGCAAGGGGTGGACAAAATAGCGTTTTAATTAGGACACCAGAACACCACTACAGTTATATTGGGAGAATGTGTTGGGTTAATTGGTAACGCTATACTTTATGGGTGCATCATATCCAAATAATTCCATAAAAAAATGTTCAATAACTTTCCTGGAAAGAACAATGTAATTTGGTTCCAAATATAGAGGAAATGGAAACTGGTTCACACAAGCAAACATTCAAAATACATAATAAATCATGAGAGTTACCTGGGTTTAAATTGAGCTGTTATGTGTATGTTTTCTGTGCTTTACAAGGCAGTTATGTTTACTTGAATACCAATCGACAAAATCTATAAGCTCTTAAATGTTTTGTCTTAAATTACAATTTTTTATCAGTGCATTTTAGAGGTACAAAAAGGCAAGACATTGGTAGCTTGAATTGCTGCTAAAAGGATACTATATTGCCTTTGTAATTGTGGTTCTGGTATTTTGTCCACCCCTGTATAACATGTTTGGCCTTCCATTTTTTTACACAGGCTATGCCTGGCTTTATTTGCCTTGTAAGTTTTATTTCTGTTGTGTGATATTGTCAGGTTTGGACATCACACATCCAGTTGTTTCTATGTTTCTTTGTGGAGTCCTGATGCTACCTTAGTCCAAAAGAATAAAATACTGTATGTAGAGATTATGCATTATAATAGGGGTTCCCCTACATTTTGGCTTACAACCAAAGAATGATTTGTTTCCCTTGCATATTGAATCATTTTAGACGCCTGAAGTTGTAAAATTATTATTATATTAACATGATAGGAAATCAGAAAGATATATAATATTTCTGCAATCCCAATTTATGTTAACTTTTTCAGAATAAAATTCTAACCTTTCTTTTCTTTCTTTTAATCATCGTGCAACCCCTCAGATATACTGTATAGACATGTTGTGGGGGACCTGATCCCTAGGTTGGGAACCACTATGACTCCATAACAAGTGTGACAGGAATGAGCATCAATAGAGTGAATGGAGCTATACATTTATAACCACAAATAAAAAAAAGTGCTGTATGCACCAAGAACAGAATTATAACATCAAAGTGTGAGTCTCTGAGAGTAGAGCCATTAGGACTGTATCTCGTTCAATCGATCAACATTTGCTTGCCACTGCAACATCAAACCAGCTTGTCAGGGCTGGCCTTGTGCCTGTGAATCTGCCTTCAGCCATTAGATGTGCACAGAAAAGCAACAGAAGGAGTATCCATTTGACAAATCCCTGTATTGACCCCCCATAGCTGGAGCATCTGCTGTTTTCTACTTTGGCCATAGACCTGAGTATCTATGTCAAAGACAGAAATAGTTCCACTGAGAAGGTCAGCGATGGCATTACGTCACTTGGTTTATTCTGTTTTTAGAAACATTCTGGGCAGGTTAAAACTGAAGGTGTCTGTCACATATGTATGCCCATTTGTGTGTTAAAGTGCACTTGTGTATTTGTAATGTTGTGTTAATATATATTTATTTTAATGAATTTTACTAAATAAAGCAGAATTAATTACCTATATGCCAGTTTAAGTTCTGGCAAGGAAAATTTCTTTGATAAAGGGCCAAGCAGTAAGACCTTTATTCCTCACATAGATCACGTGTCAAACTCAAGGCCCGTGGGCCAAATCCGGCCCCTTGAAGATTTTAATCCGGCCCGTATATCAATTTGGGTTCACAATAAATTTTGGCCCGCCTAGTTGTGCGCCAAACCAAAAACACAGGAAAGTGTTTTTTAAACTGCAATTACCTGACATTCAAAGCAGAACATGGCAGATTTGCCGACTCGGAGACTCAGAAATTCCCCCAGAAGCTGAGAGTTTTCATATTCAGGCTGTGAAACAGGTTAATTTTAAAAAACAAAAAATGTATCTTTGTTTTGCTTGATTTGCTAAATTCTATGATGGCTAAGGAACTCTTTTGATGACTTTTGTAGGGCTTCATGTCAACAAAAATGCGACAAAAAGCATACAAAAATGACGGAAAAAGCAACAAATTTACAAAAAGGTGACAAATGTCTGAGAAAGCCACTAAAAAGTCGGAACAAAAACAACAAAAAGGAGGGAAAAATAGCTACCAAAATGTAAAAAAAAAAAAAAAAAAAAGTGCAAAAGCACGTCAATAAACTACATGTCTGGCCCTTGGTGTGATTCTCTTTTTCCTGTGTGGCCCTTAGTGAAAATGAATTTGACACCCCAGCATAGATGTTTAAAGTGTAAAGAAACACAGATCAATAGCACTCTCATGTCTGTACGCTAAATAGCTAGCAGAAAAATAAGCTTAGCTTTGCTAGATAAGGTAAGCAGAATATCTGGCCAATGTGTTGGGTCATAGATCCACTTGGACGGAGGAAGACAGAGAGAACATGAGTCATGACGGCGTCCAACCTTATTTTGGCTCAGGTTCAGGCAAGGTCACAAAATAAATATTAGACATGTCTATGAAACAAAAGATTGTTTAACAAGAAATAAACACTTTTGTCAAAATTATGATCCAAACACACGTCAAATTGCATTGACATCTACAGTATAGGATCTTCTGTTTTGTGTCCTCTAGAAAGCGGCGTTTTGACGTTTTGCGGTACCTGTATGTGCCGTTTTATGCCTGCAAAAATGTAGGTTTTTCACGTATAGACCCATTAGCATTGTTTGTTTACAATAACTTCCGGGTAGAAAACTCCTGCGTCCAGAGCATACAATTTAACGAGCAAACAGGGACGAGGAACAACTGGATTTACGATCTCCTTCATCTAAAATGCATGTTCATATGTCAACACTTTCACTAACATTAGCTTGGAGAGCTAATTCTTTTTCTGTTGGCCCACAGACTAAAGAAAATGCCAGCACCCAAACTGGCAGTCAGTCCGACCGACGGTGAGATGTTGCTATTCGTAACGCTAGATTGGTTTTTATCACAGAGCTGGCAAAGCAACACACAGTACAGAAAATAAGCACAGCCAGCGGTGATTCTAGGATCAGACCTTTAGGGGGGGCTCAGCCCCTAATGAGAATGTGACACGGCAGCCCAGTCTCATGGCAGTTCGTGAAATGGTTACGTTATTAAATCTATTGATTCGTGAACAGGACACGATTATGTCATTTTTTTCGTGTGGTGATTATGAATTTTAATTGAAGGTATTTAAATGGGAAGCATATTTCGTGATCACAGCACGACAACGGTAGGGAGTAGAATGAAAAGCAGAAAGTCCTCATAGGGAGGTTGGTCGAGGTGGTGGATGGGTCAAACAACACAGGACTTTCACCCCGGATAGCGGGGATCGCGTCTGGCGTGCTGCAGTTCCTTTCCGTGTTATTCTCTTCCTAACCTCAACCGTCCCGTTGTTGTGGCGTTTCATGTCCTCGTTGTTGCGTGCCACAGAAACCGCGGATCATGTCCCTGCACCCGGGGATTGGGTCCCCGTGTGGTGGTCCGTACCGTTGTTGTCGCCAGCGTGTGGCGTTTAATTTACCCGTTGTGGTCGCATGTGGCGGTCCGTCCTGTTTTTGTCGCCGGCGTGTGGCGTTTAATTTCCCCGTTGTTGCGTCCCCCAAGCAGCCCAGTGTCATGGCATTTCGTGAAATGGTCACGTTTGAAAATCGTGACCTGTACACAAAATAAACGAGAAAATCGTGACCTGTACACAAAATAAACGAGAAAATCGTGACCTGTACACAACTCAATAAATACAAATAACGTAACTATTTCACGAACTGGCGTGAGACCGGGTTGGACACGGATACAGTACCTTGCAAAACTTTTAACACCCACCCCCTGGGAAATCAGTAATTTCACTGGATAACAATGAATATATGTATTTGTATTATAACAGAGGATAAATGCAAAAATATTGAACATATGAAAAAACTAAGAAAGTCCCTTTATGGACTACCACAATCAAATGAAATGATAATGAGGTGTAAACAATAAATACATCAAAAATAAAACTTTCCTTGACTGGGTTCCAGGTGCATAGCATCGATGACAGCGACACAGGATATTAAAGCTGTTTCTTTGGACCTGTAATTGTTTGCCCTCTGTCACTAACAGACCAGTTCGCAAACTCTTACTTGAAGCACTAAAATTACTAAATTAATTAGTAAGGCCCCTTTAAGTTATCATGGTCTGAGTTTAGTCCTGTTTAGTTGGCCTCTTTTATAGGTCCAGAAATTTGGTTCCATATTTTGTAAATAGTTATTTCATTTTTGGTTGAATAAGAAAAAGAAGGAGAAAATAGTGCTATGGGCAGCCTGTCAAACCGAAGCGCAGAGGCGAGTTGCTGTTGATCGAGCGTCAGTAAACGTAACGCGTGAAGGCTCCTGTCACTTTAACGAAAGTTCAATGCCCAAAGAAACTCTGCGAGGAATCCAACATGGAGCTGAAGGAGCTGGCTGTGAACGCGTTAGCCCAGAATAAGAAAGCCGCTCTTCTGGTCGGCGGAGCAGGCCTCGCTGTTCTGGGATTCGGTCTTGGATATAAATACCTGCGAAAGCCAGAAAAAGTTGTCCGTGTAGGCGTAGTGTCGCAGCTCCTTATCCACCCTCTCAAGTCTGGCAAAGCGGTGTCTGTGGCGCTGGCAGAATGCCAGAAAGCCGGATTGAAGTTTGGAGAACTGCAGGATCGGTGAATGTTGAATACAACTATACACACAAACATGAGTTACCAACACGGTCATTAACGATATTGAGAGCAGTGGTTGAAAGTGCATTCACTTAAGTTACTGTACAATTCTGAGGTATACATAAAATTGTATACTTTTATTGACATATGTTACTTGTTGGTAACACTCAGGGGTTAAGGTAGGGATTGTGAGGTGGATCAGAGAGGTATTGTCAATAGGCCTATGTCTCTTTAAGCCTGATGAGACTGACTGTTTCTGACTGCCATTAAGGACTGGATGGCGAACAGCTTTTTACAGCTCAATGCAGATAAAACCGGGGGTCCTTATCGTAGTTTCGAGGTTGCTCAGTGTTTGGGGTCCTTTTCTCCAGCGGTGCAGTCTAAACTCAGAAATCTCGGTGTTATGTTTGATCATAACTAGAGCTGGGCGATCTGGAGAAAATCAAATATCCCGATATTTTTGACCGATATTGTGGCGATATTGTAGCGTTGACAATTGGTGCTTTCACAAAATATGCACACAATGAGATTTTTGATAAATAATCATCAGTCATGTTGATATGGGTAAAGGCAAATAATAGAACAGCTAGAACAGTCTGGTGTGTTAATGACAGTGAAAATGACATCAATTTACTGCAATGCAGCCTTTAAAACCAGGAAAAGACAACACGTGTCATATCAGGATATTACTATTTTCAAAATTTTAAGACGATATCTAGCCTCATATACAGTATCGATATTGATATAATATTGATATATTGCCCAGCCCTAATCATAACATATATATTTTGATCAACACATCAAATCATTGACCCGTACAGGTTTCTTGCAATTAAGAAACATTGGCAAATTTAAAGCTGTTGTATCACAATCTGAGCGAGAGATGACCAGTCACGGTTTAGATCTTCCCGGCTAGACTACTGCTATCTCCTTTCCCTCTGCCTCAGCAAGTCATCCCTGGACCGTCTACTACTTGTCAAGACCAGAATGCTGCTGCGAGGCTGTAGAGCAGGTGCAGCAGCAGGACCACTCCCATCGCTCCCATCTTATCCTCTTCACATTGGCTTCCTATCAAGTTCAGGATCCATTTGAAGGTTCTTTTTGACATAATAGCCGAGAGCCTTGCATGGCCAGGCACCTGTGTGGGCCTACATCTATAACTGATTAACATGTCTTTAGTTTCTGACATGTTTGTTTGGAGGAAGGAATACAAAGTCACGGACCATAGGTTTAATGCTGATGCCCCTCTCCTTTAAGAAGACTTACAAACACAGAATCATCCAATACTAAATACTTAATATTTACTGTGTAGTCCCTCATTACTTCACCATTATCGTCAGAGACAGCAGGATTCTTAAAATGTGTAAAATCTGTTTTTATCATATTCCAACATAGGCTATACATTAACATTCACATCCAGAAGACCTTATTGACCTACTGGTAATTTAAGGATGGAGTCTGGTGTCCGTACATAGCAAATTGCACAGATTGCTCATTTGCACAAACAGAGGCTTTCCGATTTATTAGATAGATGTATCACTTTACAGTACGGTACACAGAGGACGGTAAGCAATGTTTAAGTGATTATTAATGAAGGAGTCGTTACTAGTTTTGGGCCGCTCAGCAGCTGGTTCCGAGTTAATCAGCAACACAACAACTCGTGAAAAAAGTGCTCAAGTATGCTCGAGTCACATATTTATGAAGTAATCATAACCTAATGGTTTATTAATATAACCTCCCGAGCTGTTCTCTAGTAACTCATAATGTACTGTAGTCCTCCAATCAGGTATTCAAGAGTTACTCATTAACAAATCATTAATTATTAACATATATCATACTCATTGTTATAGATTAAAGGTCTTCCACACCCACTCAGGGGTCTGCGGTAGTTGTGGCTGGTAAGACCTAAAAGAAGGTCTCTGAACCACACAGCTTATCAAATAATCCAAACTATCTGCACC